>JAOYMR010000009.1:13579216-13597453 GCA_025802075.1 Tenebrosternarchus preto | reverse complement strand
CATCAGGAGACGAGGTCAGACTGATGCTGTGGACATCTGTGGAGACGAGAGGGAAAACAGAGATTATTAAACATCAAAAACACATTGTCTATGCAAAACGACCGGGTCGACCAAAGGGAAAAGGAGAGACAGTGCAGGAGAGAGGGATCAGAGGTGAGAAGAAAGAGTGTTGAGTGGCCCTGTACCCTCTTACAGTATCCAGATTACAGAGGACTGCAATCACTATGCTCCAGACAGCATGTACTTCCAACACCTGATAGGTTCAGGAGTGACATCAGATGTTTGCACTCCACTACAAACAGTTCTGATGTTTCAGCAGTGGGAAAATTAGAGAGAATTTTACATGGCCTAATCTGACAAGCTTGTCTCATGTTTGTAGACTCCTAATGACGGGTTATGACGTATGCCATGTTGATATGTAATGCATTGTGCTACTGTTATGCAAGGGCAGGGAGTAAAATACATTGTTAAAAAATAGGGGTATATTACTGGAACAGTTTGGGTGTAATTAAAAGTGTTGGGAATCTCTCACACCACCCCCATCATTATCTTTACTGTTTTGCTCTATCTCTCCCTCGCTAGACCTCTGTCTCCCCAAGCAGACAGTGACACCTGCTGGTCAGTACAGGTACTCCATTTTTTTCACAAAAGTTCTAGACAGTGTTTTTGCGGTTAAATGTGGGTGTTTCACCCAGAATAGGAAAACTTACTTTCTTTAGGGATCTGACTGGGCTCTTTGAAGCTGGTTTATCATCACATTCATCGCTGAAAATGTACAAAACAATTTATTTCAATTTGCATAAAATTCAATACTCATTTGAGCTTGCCATTACGCACAACTACTATAAGGACCATTATATTAAATATATATTATTAAAAAAACAGAAAGGTATTAAACCATGATCTCTTAATTGATCTCTTAATGGTCTCTTTCACTGACCATGCAAGAATCTTTTTCACTGAGACTTTAATACACAGTGCAGTTTGAACTGTCAAAAATTGAAGAATCTCACTCGTCGTCGTCGTCATCGTCATCATCATCTTCACTATCATCGTCATCATCATCGTCGTCATCTTCATCCGAGTCCATTTTAAACTTTTTCTGCACCAAGAAAGCAACCAACGTACATCACGGAACAAACCTTACCACATACACACACTCTCTCTCTCTATTTTATATATATATATATATATATATAGAGAGAGAGAGAGAGAGAGAGAGAGAGAGAGAGACAGATACACTCTCTCTCGCTCTCTGTCTTGGCACTTGCCATGTGTTATTCTCCATCAGCCCCTTCATTCAGTACTCGTGTCCTAACTGCACCTAGAATTCCCCATACATCCCATAATGTAACCGATTTGTGAGTAAAATCGGAGTAACTGTGAGTAAAAATAACTTACACACTTTATGTAGTCATAGATCTCTTGGTGGAAGCCTATGATTTCTGAGGCTGAATATATACCCAGCATTATTCTAAAGTAATGACACTTAAGATTAGTGTGTGTAATCTACATTTGTAGGATCTATTTACATTTTTAAAGATTTGTTAAAGCACTAATTGTTGTTCTATGCATCAATGAATGATTATTTCACAGTGGACATGCAACCAAACATGCCTAAAAATATTCTGCTCATTTCTAAAGTCTTATTAATGGGTTCAGTGTACAGTGTTGCATTTTAAACTCTGCACTGGTCACAACTAACAAAGCCCAAACATACTAATATGCAAAAAAATTCCTTTCGTTCTAAAGTGAATCATGTCAATCTAACCAAGGTTCATCACTTTTACAATCCAATCCGAGTTTTTATTAGCATCACAAAACATCTCAACATGTACCTTACAATGAACGTACCAAGTCACCTGGATGGATCTACTGTAGGTAGGTACATAAACAACAGGCCAAGGCTACAAAAAAAAAAACTGCCGTTGCCTTAAACATTTCGAGCAGATGAAGGAGAGGATATTAAGGGTTTGTTCACCAGTGGTACTTTGCGAGAGGCCATGATGGACGGCCTCTTCACCGGTGATGTGTTGTTCTCCTCCTCCTCTTCCTCCTCATCAGATTCCTTCATGCCTAAACACAACAGAGAGATTGCACATAAGATGCTTAAAACATTTCATATATGTGACAGAAGGTTTGATAGTCCCACATTCATGTAAGCTGAGAAAGAAATACGTACTCTGAATAAAACACCTTATAACTGATTGATAAATGAGGGGAATCTAGAGGAGAGACAACTTACTAACAAAATGTTGCCCACTGATATAGACTGGTCCTGCTCCTGACTGCAGACGGAATGAAACCGGAGGAGTGACTTCAAAACCCCCTAAACTCAACTAGCAAACACAAAGAGAAACAGGACAGTTCAGTTTCAACAGGACTGACCACTAATATCTGTCATTTCACGAGGGGGTTTTGTTCCTATAGCACCGATTCTACTGTCAAATGTGAGAAGAATGTGAGATTAGTCTGTCATCATACATATAATGCATACTGACCTAGAATGACGGTTATTGTTTCGGTGGAGTTCTATAATAATTATCATCCAAAATAAATCTTAACAGTATGTATTTTAAAACATCAGACCATTTTTGGGGTCCAACTACAGCATGAAAGCAACAGTTGAACAATACAAAGCAGTTACCAACTGTAACTCATTTTCAAATTTGGCACGATAAGTGTTTAATTTTACAAATCTGATTAGTTCATTTCTAGAAACTATGGGAACAGGTATGTTCTGAACACAGCATTCCAGTAATTCTCAGATAGGACTGGAGTTAAACAAACTCTTCCTCAGAACAGCATTGCACAATTCTGGAATCTCAAAGTGCAGCCAAAGATTCTGAATGAACATTCCACAGTGTCATGTAACAGCACTTGTGTCTATGGCAACCAAATGTAAACACATGATGGCATGCGAGGATGTTCTGGTTAATGTTTATATGGCAGCTGTGTAACTGCTATAATTACATCAAATGGCAAGACACCCAGTGCAATTATCCAGAATCATCTCATCATATCGGTTTCAACACAAGGAACTGTTTCATGAGTAAGGGTTGGATAGAAGCTTGTAATTAAGGCTTATTATATGCAGCTGTTACCATTGAATTTTCTTTTTAAAGTCTATCTGAGACATTTTCACTAATTTTCTGTGTTATCACTTTAGATGTTCATCAAACATAGGCTATAAGAAAAAGTAAAATTCCATCCATAGAAGCTCAGTTCTGATTATGAAATAATATTTTCCACAGTCGGGGGGGGGGGACAAGCAATGATGTCATGGAGAGCTTGTCCTTGATGTTCAGATGATGTAATAATATCTCCGCCCAGCATTGAAACAAAAGGAGAAAAGACATTTTTGCTTAGCTCGTCAACTTTAACAATATAAAACTCGCATGATAAAATAACTGACAGTTACTGACAGTTATAAATAAACTGACATTTATAAATGAATAAATTGACCTGCATTACAAAGGTACTTTGTTGCCCCTGCTATAAACATACACCTGAATGTATTATTTCAGACAAAAAAAAAAAACAAAAACAAAACTCTTCTTTCTCATCTTCTCATCAGTTATATTGTTCTGATGTTGGACCTCCACATTTATAACTGCAACTCCATACCTAACAGTCACTAAACCACTTAAAGCCCTATTACCCACAGTCTCTCACAGTCACAATAAGACATTAAGAAAGATGCTGAAAACTATGCCCTGACTGATGAACGATCGATTTACCTAGATGAATGAATAAAAATATATTCAACATACAAGTCAACCAGTAATTCCCAGTAGTTTGAATTACTTACAGAAGGCAGAATAGATGGCTTCAGCACAGCCAGAGGAATTTTGGTCGTCTTGCCATCATATGTCACCCCCTCTATCTCCACTGTATGGAACTTATCCTCAGCCTCTGCTCCCAGACACACCTGAGACAGGTAAGCGAGAAAGATTCAGAAAGATACCGACTCACACACACCTTCAAACCTCCGCATGAGCAGAAAAAAGCTCAAAACATATAACGTCACGTCTTTTGTAGAGATCTAGCTAATACACACATACAAACTAATACTGCCTAAGTAGCCACATTTATTGCACTACAATCGAATCAGTTTTGCACGAATTCGGACGTGATTCGCTTATCATACTAATATAACGTATGCATGCAGTTCCAAATTCATATTTAAATGTCTTCAGAATACCGCTTTCAGTGATAGCTGGTGGTCAGCTTCATCGTCGTCTACCTCAACTTTGTGTTCTTTCTTATCCGACTTCAGCACACACCCTATACGAAAATAAAAATCAGTGGAAAGTTGAACTGTACATTGCTAAAACACATTAGCTCGCTAGCTAGTTAGCTACATTCCATCCAACCCTGGCTTTGCTACCTAGGTAACCTAACGGTAGCCTTGCAAAAATAGTTACTGGTAGATATCTAGTTACCTACCAAAACCGTAAATATTGTAAAATGAACAGCATGCTCATTTTAACAGTAGAAAATACGGAGCATAGCTAGCTAGATAATTAGCTATACAAAATATAGCCAGATAGCTAAAAACAAAGACATTTGAGTAGCTAGGTTACATAGCGTGCTAACATGCTAGCTAGCAACTACACTTACTCCGCCTGCTATTCTTATTCATTAATTGTGGAATCTTATTATGGTTGAAAATAAGTTATCTGAAACGTGAAACGTATGATTATGCAACACCTTATTCGATTATCTCACCAAATAAAAACATCTGTGGTCTGCTTAGGTCTGGTACGTTATCCTCTGCCATTTTTGCGCTACAAATGATAACTCGGAAGTTGTATGGTATGATTGACAACTCCGTGAACGAATTAGCTAGGAAGATAGGATCCCCCAAGTATCCGTCGTCCTATAGAATCACAGCTCTGGGTGGTACAGAAAAAAACGCCCCCTGTAGCTTTCATTCAAAGTATGAGTTGAACTATATCTATCCAGTAGATGGCGTAAAGAAAGTGTGACCGTGTATTTGCTTCAGCCTAGCCGCAGTACTTCTGGATTCCCACCTCGTATAACAGTTAAAGTAATGATCTAAAAACTAGTAAATGTGCATTACCTATTTTGTTTTGTATTTTATGTTTATCGGTTGGTCCAATATTAAATAATCTAATAGTTTATTTAAAATGTCTGTACTAAAAACACTGTTCTTCTAAATGCTGTTAAAATAAAATCTATATTACAAAAAATATATTATTTTAATTTCATCATAGTTACATGTATCTCTTCAACACTAGGTCGCTAAAGTCTGCAATCGTCCTGTCCACAATAAATTAATGAGTAAATTAATTAAGCTACCATAAATTTAACGAGGCGATATCCTTCCATGGTAGTAAAAAATCCTGAGGCATAGTACAGTTCATAACAGGGTAATGGTGAGTGATCCGTATGAAACATATTAGCGCGTAGACACGCTGGTGTTGCTATATAGATTTTCCGAAAGTATTTGTCATACATGACATAGCTACTCAACGTCTAAGACCTTTTTTGTCGCCTTTGTGCAGTGAGGCGTAGCCATCAAGCGTTCTCTTTGCAGCACTGTCTGAAAAGGGCTACTACATCAAATTTATAAACACATTCCCTGAATGTTTTTGGAGGGCTTTGTTGCTGTGTGTTTGTTGCTCACGCACTTATTAAGACTTCAAGAAAGTTGAAGCATAACAACAGCGGATATCTTTAACAAGTTTACCTTTAATGCTTGATGCAAATAGTGCTTTAGTAAGTGATTTATTAAGTGATCTACTCTCATGGTCTTCACATGAAATCTTTGTGTGTATCTCTACCTGGAAAAATATATGCAGATTCGAATCTCTGCAGACATCTCTTCACTTGAGAGTGAGCCTATCTGTGTGCTACATCAAACAGGTACACAGACACCCCATGAAGTTTACTGTTGTTACAACTGTAGGTCAGTGTCTGCAGTATCTTTTCACTCAAGGAGGGAAGCAAATTTGTGAAAAATATTTCAGGTATAACTATGTTGAAAAGACCATTTTTCAAGTCATGCTACATTTCGTTTCTTTCTTGACGTAGCCAGATACAGTTAGGAAACCGACACTGAATTTCACATCAGAAGAAATAATGCAAATAAATTTAGTCTAAGTACAGCCATTTTTCTGACATTCCTCCTTTCTGAGGGGTTGACATAACCTCCTGTCTAGGGAGAGATCCAGTGAAGTAAGGGGGAGACTGTTTTACACATCAAACTTAGTCTAAACAGTTCTGACAAAGTTTTAAGGTATGTTTTGAGTAATTGTTGTGTTATTCAAAACAAAACATATTAATGTGTGCTGTCTAGTTGTTCTTGACATTACATTCATACTTTTGTAATGTATATGTCTGATTTCATGTTTCTGGGTCTCCAATCCTTTTTTTAGTTAAAACATTCATATTTCATTTCCTCCCCACCTCTAGAAATCAACAAGTTTACGTTCAGTTTAACACAAGCCTCTACAAATATGTTATGGTCCCTGAGATCAGTGGCTTGGATTGATTTGTTCTTGCAGGGTGATAAACCCAGGAGTCTGTATGCAAACATAAAGTAAGATGGGAAGTGTGATACAGTCTTACTTTAAACCTTTGTCTCCTGATGTGGTAAAATTTTATGGGAAAATGCAGATGCCCTCAGGTAGACACTGAAAAGAAGTAGACAGAGAACAGTGATGGAGAACTTCACAACACCTGTAGTTAAACACAATGCTGGGTTTTGAAAACACTGGGTGTGTGGAATTTTGCTAAAAGGAGCCAAGTCACGTCGGCGTGACGGCAGAGACAGGAAGATGAAAGCGGCTGAAGGTTTGACAGAGGAAATAGGGGTGAAGGAGGCGTCACCAGGGCAACAGGCTTATACTGACAGGATCTAAACCAGGCGAGACACCATCAATACCTAACTAAACAGACCAGGAACAGAGCTAAAGCTAAAGTTAGACAGCTTCTTTGCATTCAACAGTACAAGCCTTGTCAACTCGTATGAGTCATGGGATAATATACATATATATAAAAAAAACTCTGGGTTGTTATTGTTATTCCAGAGCGTACTGATCCTGAAACTCTTAATTGTTTGAAAACAAACATTTTTCTGTTTTGATGTAGGAAGCTGTCATTATAAAAGAGCTTTGAGGTATGAACCAATGAGTTTAATGTTGGTGATCTTAACAGTATGGACTGAAACCCTTTTATTCAGAAGAACTGGTCAATCCAGCTACTTTTAGCAGATTGGTCAATGGGTGAAAGGGGTAGAATTCTCTTCCTGGTAGATTCTGTACATGCCCTGTAGACACTATTTCTGTTTAGTGAGTTAAAAGATGACAGTTTATTATTTTCTAGAAATGTTTTGCGTTTGCTTTGTCACTAAATAAAACACAATTACAAATTAGCAGCACAGAAAGGCGATCTTAGTTATCAGAAAGCTAGATGTTAATTTTTTTATTTTTTGTTTATTTTTTCCCACCTAAGTGATAGTAACTTATAATGGTAAAAAAGCTTCATATTTGTTTTAAGTAAATCACATATGCTGGAGTGTTATAAGTTAAGGAGAAAACAGTCCACATACAATTTTAATGGGTTTTGTCAGCAGTGTGTCAATTCAACATTCCATATTTCAGCATTTCTAATTAGGGCGTTTAGCCCAATGAAATGTCACTCGAAATCCTTATCCAAACCCATTCACATATTAGCTTCATAAGGAACACTTATTGTGTTTTATAGCATTTAGCTATTAACAATAAACATGTTGAAAAGAAATCGTTGAACTCTCAGGGGAAAAACCTAATTACAAAAAGGTAAAATAAATAATCAGATAATCAAGAGTTAAAAAAAGGATCCATGTTAAAAATATTAATTAAAAAAAAAAATTCATATGTGAATGTACAACTGATACAATGTAGGTTATAGATGGTAAACAGATAAGAGGAAATACACCTGAAGAACTGGTGCCATGAAATACTTGACTGGAGAACAGCATTTTTCCTTAGCCAAGCAGAGACGTGTGATTTATGCTGCTGTGGCTTCTCTGGAGAGGGCCGGGGCTGTGTTGTACACAGCACTCTAATCAGTTTACTTCTTCAGCGTTTCCTGGGAGAAGCAGCCATGTGTGCTGAGGAGTACGAAGGCTCATTTACTGTGGAGAACACGCTGCTGCTCCCTCTGGAGATTAGCCCCGATAGTGCTCTGCTGCGGCATCCAAAGAGGAAATCTTTGTTTTGACTTGCCTCTTGTTTTTAAAAAAAATAAAACCCTGAGACGATAACCCTTGTTTACAAGTGTCTGGATGGACATGGGTCTATCAAAACACCTTGTCATATCAGGTTTTTATGTCAGCCTTCACCAGGAGCCTTTTATGAGTATAGTGGAAAACACTCCAAAATATGAGTAATGTTTGTTTCAGTTATTTTCACCTGTTTCAAACACATTTTAAAAACAGATGTAAGAATTTTGTCTGAGACACAGGGTAAAAAATATGATGCCCTTTGTAGAAGTCACAATTATGTTTAATATAAAACGATTTTAAATGTCATGTCATGAAGAATACATAGGGAGAACTTTTGTAATTGCTTGCAAAGTTCGGGTAAAGAAGAAATCGAGCTTGACAAAACTCTTCCGTCCCTGTTCTACGCACAGGAGACACTGGGGAACATGCATCACGAACACATCGTATGGAGCGCAAAGCAAAACAACAAGAACAAACGAGTTGGTGGCTAAATCCGTGCCTCTGGTGCCAAATTGCACGTAGACAAACAGCCGTCTGGATGGGTGAATCCATGGTTTCGGATTGGATGGGAGAACAGAGTCCCGCCCTCTGTTAGACGGGCTGTTGAAGGAAAGGGAAAATGAGTGTAAGGGCTGAACAAATGACCAGATTCACGTAGGAATAACAATATTTATCAGGAAAGGGAGTGTGTTTGTCTTTTCAGCTTCCATTACAGTTCATTTGGAGATGAAGAAATGCACAATATATTCATTTGTCAGAGACCACCCCCACAATTCTTCTGATTCAGTATTATCTCATTACAAAGAGGAAGCTGATTCCTCACCATCATTGAAAATAAAGCATTTAAATTACTACAATATTTCCATATATGCATCAAAAAGAAAACAAAGACCAGGACTGCATGATGTGAGATGTCTGCTAGAGTTTTCACAAAATAAATATGTTTAACTTATGGCTTGGAATAAAGGCTCCTGGAATCAGTCCAGATGAGGGTGTCTGAGCTCCACCCCAATGCTCCCCTAGCTGGCGTCCCATAATCCTATTAAACCCTGGCTATAAAAAATCCTTTCCTTTCTCATTAACGAGCGCAAATGGGAAGTGTGGGTCAGACCACGGATGCGACGGAGGTGACCGAGGTCACCTTGTTGTCGTCCGCCCAGGGCTGTAAGTTCTGCAGGGCGTAGAGCGAAGAGTTGTGGAGGCAGAGGGGGTCTGGCTGGATGGGCTGGCTGAGCGTCTTCTGGAAGGCCTCCTGCTGGAGCTGCAGCATGAGGCGGTTAGCCTGTTGCCGTTCTGCCTCACGTTCCTCCGCCGTCTGCCTCCTGGCTCGCAGAGACAAAGACAAGACACAAATATGCCGTTTATTTCATTGTATGGCTTTCACATGACATTTGAATGCAAAAGGAGATCTGAATGCATCATTAACAAGGATAGGAAATAACCTTTATGTAAGGTGAAAGCTGATACTTTTGATAACGCTGGCCATTGCTGTTCTGAAACAATGCCAACATACATAAAAAACATAATGGATGAACTTGTGTTTACATGTAAGACCAAAATCTCCAATATCTTTCGCATTATATGGCCAAACAACTGATCTTTGCAAACGATTGTGGTACTGAACTACAATTTCCATATTTTCCATTTAGAGAGACACTATTGGGGAAACATGGCACAACCATCTCACTGCAATGAACTGAATCAGTCAGTTGAAGGAAAACATTTGCAATGACCCAAGTAGTATTTTTTATGTCAGCCCTTGTTTTAAATCCTGTTTGTGCACGTTTTAGAGACACACTCTGTGATTTTATGTCATCACACTGTCAGGTAAGGTTTATCCCTTACACGGAAGGTAGATTCGTTTTAACCTCAGTGTCCAGAAGTACAATTTTCTTGTACTGTGGGAAGAAAATCTGGTTAAAACAAAATGAAATTATCATTTGTCATTTCAGAATTACTCCAGATTAGGAATAATCATAGACACACCAAAAAACAAAAAATTGACAGGAAACATGCTGATATCTTTACTTTGGGGGAGAAGATTTTTATTTATTTATTTATTGGCCATGATCAATAGTTTGAAAACTACTGGATGTAAACAATATAAATAAGTAATTTGAGAAAACCTTTTAATCAAAAAAATGCTATTTATTTAAACAACTACGTAAGGCTGTTGAGCACTACTTTTTCATCGCTTGAACTATGATCACAGAGCCAGCTGGATGGTGGAATTCAGTGACTTCTTTTCAGTTTAATACCAAATAATGCCAAGGCTAGTATTATGATAGCAATACTTTTTTTCTTGTCTACATAAAAGTCTTTTGTATGCATAAATGGGGAAAGCTTTGTGGTCTGTACATATGTGAAAGACCTTACATTAGTACTAAATAAACCTCCAACGATCCAACTGCTCTCTTTACTTTCTTTTAAGTGCAATTATAAAAACCTGTTCAGTTGAGTAGAAATGTTCAGTTATATTATTGCCTATTGTCTACCTTTGCTGATCAAATACCCTAAAGTGAAGAAATAGATAAAAAAAAAAACAGCTTCAAGAAGTTTTTAAAAAAGTAAGAATAAGCGTGAGCCTATTAAATCATCTTCCTCAAAATATTGATATTATATTCACACAGTGAATGTAGTTTGGGGACGACTGGTTTTTGATTTCCTGTCCAGGCCAGAACACTCAGAACGTTCTATGGGAAACATACTGTGGACTTGAATGGTCTGATCAAAACACCAAACACCTAAAACGCTTCATTGACCTCTAACGCTGAAATTTCAGTACATTCAACGTTGATCTGTTTATTAAGTTTACATTGACATAGTTAACAATATAATTTAAAAAATACACTGGTACAGCCCATTGACCCAGAGGTTGGGTACATTTGGTTGCCTTGTTATTATATATTTCTAATATATTTGTTATATATATATATATTTTTAATTGTTTTAAACTGTAATTATGGCATAAACATTATCAGGACAGGGCAATCCATACTTCTCCCATGTACTGTAAATAACTTAGAAATGGAATATACTGCATTAAAAAAAGCTAGAAATATTTTAAAAATCTATTGCATGAAAAAATATCTGTCTCTGGCTAACACCCACCATCTCACTAGTCAGCACTGTCTGGATCCACTCGCGTATTCAACATAAATATTGTTCATTTGGTGTGAAGCTTTAGTTAGGTTTTTTTTTTTTTTAGAAGAGACCATGACTATTCCTTCTTTTAAAACCTTTCTCTCCTTGATCTTTGCAAAGTATGACTGCTAATTTGAAAAGAGGAAACAATTTTAAATTCAAACAAAATTTATACAAAACTGAATTCTACCTCAGTATCTGACAATTGTGTTCATCTTTCCTGGTTAAATGAGGTAGAGATGGAGTTGACACATCACAATGAGCTTTAATCAGTTTAAATTCTTTAAAGGTCATGACTCAGCTTAATTATAAATGCATCTACTTCAGCAAGGAACTGCTGTAACTCGTTGATAAAAACCGAGGTAAGCCTGTCCCTTAATTCAATTGCACACTCATTTGTTCTAAAGGAGCCAACAGCAAACACAGTGATTGGATTAAAGAGAAAGGATGGACATGCACTCAATTATTCAGACCTATGGGCTCCATAATGCACTGGAAAGCAAGGTTCAAGATGTGCTCTTAAGAGCTGCAGCACATCTGCTTGTCAGAGAAAAAAAACATTTAGAAATATTTAGCAGAGCCAAGCAAAAATCACACTGTTATTAGGAGACACGGAAAACCATCTACGATGAATTTCACCAGTTGTTGAGCTAAAGCTGTCTGCCTTAGCACAAAACTACAAACCTTTACTGCCAGTGGGAGAACAGACTAATCTAATCCCATATTTTAACAAATGATGGTATGCTAAAAGTTCTAGTCCCTTATTGTGCTCATGATGTAGGCTATATCTGTGCTTTCCTCATGTCATATTACATTTTAAAGCAGCACCTCATTTTTAAGTGTTTTTTTTTTTTTATATATAGTCTTGCATAAAATACTTCAACTGCCCGAGTGAGTCCATGTATGGAGGTTTTTAATTCCACAGTTTACAAACTTGCAAATAGTAGAAGTGTTTACAGTGTAAACAAAGCAATTATAGTTTTGTCCAAGGCTATGTGGTCATCACTTGGTCTTGTAGTTCATCTTGGTTTCTGCCTATGAGTTTGTAATAGCTGACAATTTCTCATTCTTCCATTAATTTTATAGCAAGTCAGATGTTGGGTCAAACTATAGCTAAAATATCATTATTGTGCATAAATATATGACTAAATGCATTGAAGTGCTGCTAGACTTTTCATTAAATAAATTAGTATTTTGAAAACATCATAGGTGACAAGCAATATTTGTACATGAACAGTTTTAAAGTGCAAATTAGGTTTTGCCAGATTTCAAGGGGCAAAATGAAGCTGTTTCAGCATTCCATAAAAAATCAGATGGAAGCTGTATAATAATGTACAGCCAGCTACCACGTGGAGTTAACTATGACGTTTGGTGCAGAGCAGTTCACACAAATCACCACACAGTCACTGATTGTTGAGACATTACTTGCACTTCAGTTGTTTAGCTCACTGGATGTATGCAGTACTTATTTCCCCCCCCCAAAACGTTGTATGTTTCAGTACTCCTTACACTGCAGGGATCACTGCTGATTTTATGATATAAGTATAATGTACCCCTTCCTCATATAACGACTTAAGTGAAACTATGTGGAAAAATCAACATTTCAGGGGCTCATTGAGATTTTATGCAAAATGAAGCTTCTGCTTTACTGAAGGCAGAAGGTGGAGATAGATGATCTCCAAACATTTTGCATATGTACTTGGAAAATACAAATGATCTATAGGAAGAACAGTAGTTCGGTAAAAGAGGCTCTCCAGATAACGTTTTAATTAGGATGAAACATCTGCTAATGTAATGTGCTCTCTATGTATTATTATTATTTATGATGGGGTAGTTAAGTTCTTGGATTCATGCACAATTCAACAGTTTTGAGCAATAACCACACACATAAATTCCCTTTAAGTTTTTACTTAGCTAAAGCACACTTTCTTATAATATAATATAATATAATATAATATAATATAATATAATCAGGCTAAATCAATAACCTAAACTGAACATTTCTTTAATGCACATAAAACCTTTTTAATTATGACCGTGTAAATGATTCAATGGTTAAATGCGGACAGTGATGATTTAGAGGGGGAAAAATAGCTATAACAAACCTCCACTTTGTTCTTCTGTTCTGGAACCAAGTCTTCACCTGCGCATCCGTCATCTTCAGCGCTTTGGCGAGCGTTGCGCGCTCCGCTGAGGCCAGGTACTTCTGACGGTGGAATCGTTTCTCTAGTTCGCAGATCTGCACGCGGCTGAAAGACGTACGAGGTTTTTTCCGCTTTGGTGGCGTGCGGTTCTGGTACGGATGTCCGATTCTCCTCGTAACAGAGAACGGAGAGAGCGCGGCTGAAAAAAGAAAGATCCATGCCGTTAGTCTACAGTCGTTTGCTGTTTGGTAGCTTGGTACTGCGTAAATGAACATCTTAACGTCAATAGAGTTCAATCTGAAGCAGAGCCGAAACGTTTCTCAATGCAAGATTTTTTTTTAATTAGTTAGTTTAGTGGATATTTTATCATTAGAAATAAAACATAGGACAAGTAGATCCTACAAATCTCAATAAATAAAGAAAAAATAGTTTTACTACAAAAAAGCATGTTTTCTAAATATATCTGTATATCTCCATGTCATCCTCACTTTATTCACTTACATTAAAATGCCTGGAACTAAAATATATCACCTGCACATTCAGTTGCTCTGAAATGCACCTACGGGTTGATTTGTATAAGTATATTTTGATGTAACTAAGCATGTAGAGGATTCCTATAAGGTATTCACTAGCAACTCACCTGGACACACACCCTTAGATAGGGACATATGTGGACTAAGGTAATATTGCTTGGCTAACACCTCCATGGAGCTCCAGGGGGAGTCCCTGTCCGTGTTCCCTTCAGATGGGGCTCTGAGGCCCCGCAGAGACGTCAGGAGAGCCCCAGGCATGGCGAGGCCTCCTGCATGTATGTCAACAGCCTGCTCTGCTGAAGGGTGACAGAGGGTACACAGTCAAGGATCCTCACTGGAGCAACAGAGGGTGATATGAGCTTAGCTACATCTCTGCCTGTCGTCTTATTGGCAATATTCTGAATGAGTGACCGTGTGTGTGTGTGTGTGTGTGTGTGTGTGTGTGTGTGAGAGAGAGAGTGAGTGTGTGTGTGAGTGAGTGAGTGAGTGTGTGTGTGTGTATGTGTGTGTGTGTGTGTGTGTGTGTGTATACGTAAATTGGCGCACCTGGTTAAAGAAAAGGCTTGACACAGCTGTATATGGACATGATCATTCTGGGAAGGTGCTAAAATGATATGTGGTAGTGAACACTATGTGCTGTAAGAACCCTAAATATTGGTTAGATGCTAAAATAAAAATGGGTGTATAAATAGTTGTATAAAGATAAAATACATATAATGCAGAATAAACATTGCTATGTTCAAAGGTATCAGACTATTGTGACTCTATCTACACCTAAATATTTGTCACCACAGTGACAGAATATATAGTACTCAAAAAAACGCCACCATTATCCAGCATGATTAATGACATGTAGCAATTAATAATTAAGATGCGAAATATAGCCCATGAGTAAAACTATTCCGATTCTAATTAGCAGACAAATCTGCATTCTAATCCTACAAGAAATGATCAGTTTTCTGGATAGCAGGTTTGCCCCAGAACCAAAATTATGTGAACCATCTCTATACGAGTCTACCAAGACCAGTAGGAGTGTTTTGATTCTGTTTACTTCAGCTGAGAATGTTAAAGGCACTTGCATAACTGCCTGGAATTGCCAACAGACTGCTTGCCAATTAATGGCTCAGTTTTCCGAAAGCAACATCACATTCCCATTGCTGAAACCATTAAAAACCATTAAAGTCAATATTCTCATTGTGACATCACATAGTGATGTACCATACAGTGCTCTTGGGGAGCTTAGCATGACAGTCTAGACAAAAACAAAAGTTCAAAGAAAAATGGATTTGGTGTTCAAGGAAACCTGCAGATATTATTAACCATCATATATTTATAACTTTTGACTACATATTTCTATACATAAATCCTTTGACCAGAGTATGCCCAGGGTATAAGCTTCATCCTGAAACAATGCTTATGGTTTGGTAACTTGAGTCAGGCTGGCCTGAAAGTGCTAGTTGCATTTGCACTGGTTGACTGCCCATGTGTGGAGAGAGCGTGCCTCAGTTAGTCCCACCGACAAGCCAGCATACAAATAATACTGTGTTGGACTCCTGTAACAGTCTTTTCATGGATACACCCAAAGATCTTTTACATTCAGACACGTTCCTGTGTAACACAAGTTCCACGTTCAATGGTTTTAGGCAGACATTGGAATTCAAAGGCACTTTCCACATGTTCACACTGGTTATACTGGGGGAAACGATGTAAAGACTGAAACTGGATCTGTTTATAAGAAGAAATTACATACAGTTTACACTATTTGAAAGATCTGGCTTTGAAGTCATGTAAGAACTCAAAATGTAATGAAAAATAATAGTGCTGCATATTTTCAAGAAAACTAAAACTTTATTTGTATTTCTTTAAATCTAGACTGTGTTAGCTCCGTCAGGGCTTTGTCCACCTTATTGGAAAGGCAAGTAAATGAGCTTCTGATGTTATTAAAAGCCCCCTGATTCCTGTGCATAATTGGACCTGATTGCTTTTAATTAAAACGCTGATTTTGAATGACAGGCTGTCAAGGCCATGACAATCAATTTGACAGTAATGTCTTATCACACTGAGAGAAGACTGGCATAAACGTGTACAAAAGGCTAAGTATAATCAAGCAGAAAGCAGCATAAATTGCTTAGTCTAACACGCCGAGGCTCATAATCATGAAAAAAGATTTAACCTTAATCACAATGTTCTGGAATTCAAGATTCAATGTTTTACGTTTTTTGTCGTTAATCCCTTTTTTGAAAAATATGTTTACGATATTAATGTTTGTCTTTTTACATCACAGTAGCAGGCGCGGACAAATCTAATGCATCACCAGGAAAGCTTGAGTTTTCCGCAAATAAATACACAGGTCAGTTGGAAATACAAACATCGCCCTTTTTGCGCCCGACAGCAGAGGGAATTCTAAATGATATGTTGGTGTAATAGAATTTAGCGTGGGCACATCAAAAAATCAAACCCTGCCTTAGAGAATATGCGGACAGTAATAAAATCATTTATACAGAATATCACCTTCATATGACAGCGCCAGCCTTCCCCGTTGCGAATATTACCTTTGTAGCAATCTAATAAATATACATATAATGGATTCAATAGCGGATATTGAAATATAACATGGGCATTTATCGCTATTTATGCTTGGTGAGGCAAAACAGATTGTGCTTTTAAATTTTCCTCTAGTCTGGGAATTGAAATATCGAATAAAATAAAACAATTGGCAGGGAAAAGCATAAAGCGTCAGTTCAAGGGCGCCAGTGACGACTGTCTCCTTTATAGACAGTGTCACCATGACTACACAGCCTAGTCTCGCTTTCCTAATCATTTGTATTTATGGGTGAGTAGGATCATTACTGTCATTTCGGATGCAATTTAATTGCCGGATTTCTTCATTGTCAGTACTATCATCTTACGTACAGCACCTCCAGGTGCTGTGATCCAACATGGCCTAACAGTCTCCGACAAAGTCGTCTATAAAAGAAAATTCACTATAGGCTACTAGACAAAATCTCACCAGGGCAACTGAAGCAACTAGCCCTCTCCGAGTCGCGTGCGTGAGTCTCGTGAAAGATATGCGTTGACCCCTGCATTACATACATCACACTGATTCTATATAAAAAATAAATACATAAATTATAGCTCGTCTCACGCGAATTAAATTATAGCTCGTTTCTCATTCCACAGTAAACAGCATGTGGCGAATTATATCTTGCGTAAAAATAGACCTTTCACGAGATCAGCGTTTTATAAACTTATAAACTGCCAAGGATACAGTTAACAAAAAACATGAGGTGCGGGCTTTCAGCGCTTTACATTCTCTACTGATATGCCTGGACTGCAGAAAATATCCGGGATCAGGCGATACACTCCTACCTTGACACTTGCTGTATGCGACTTCAAAAAACCAAGAACACTGACGTCAAAGTCCTACAAATGTGTTGCATCTTGAAAATTATATCAAGATGTCATTTCTTAATTCTAGAACATTGCTTGAAAAGATAAGTTGCTCAATGCAGAAAAAAAAGAAAGAAAGAAAGAAAGAAAGAAAAACGACTAATAACTTGTAATTTTGTTATGTTTTCAGCAGTAAGTTAATCAATTTTGTTTTACGCAATATTATTGATGGTGGTGTTTATTATTACTGTGTTATCTGCACTGCTAGTAGGCTACAAACAAAATGCAAATCAATAATTTCATGAGACCTGGTGTTTGTGTAAAAAGAATATATCTAAAAAAAAGAATCGTGTGCTACACCTAAAGATCTACACCTACACTAACACGCAGAAAAGGCCTGTTACAATATAGTCTAGATAAAAATAAAACGCCACTTCACAACACCAGAGCTACTGAAAGACTCGCACAGATAAAACATATTAAACGAGTGGCCCAAAGTGACTATGAGTAAAATTGATAAGCATATTTACAAAAGAGGTTTTCCAGTTGACATATCATTCTCTCATTTTAATAATTAATGAGAATAGAACAGCTTTGTGAATATTTAATGTAGAAAAATCCATATTGTTCTTCATTTTCATCTTAATATGGATGACGTCATTGATGTACTGAACTCGCGCAGCCCAAATGGAAAACGGAGGTGGAGAATGTGGCGTCGTCCACTAAAGAGACACACAAGTGCAAGGTGCTACTATATATATATATATATATATAACATGACAAATATATA
>JAOYMR010000009.1:13538564-13559099 GCA_025802075.1 Tenebrosternarchus preto | reverse complement strand
AATTTTCAAAAAAAAATTAAAAATTTTATTTTTGTTAATTTTTTTTTTTTTTTTTATTATTTTAATGTTTTTTTTATTTTGCCCCCCCCCCCCCCCCCCCCCCCCAGGTAGGAATTTGGGTAGTACCTCAGGCCTATATTGAAAGCTTTTGGCTACTTACTGTCAAAAGTAAATAAATCCCCTAAACATGATCCAATTTTGTGTTTCAGTAGGAAATATATCAACATTCAGAATCAAATCATGCTTGTCAAGACTTTTTACTGACACATCATGGATACATTTGTGTATGAAAGTGAATCTAGCCAGAACCAGAATGAATCTCAAACATGGTCCTGAGCAAAATTCTAACATATTCCATCATATCCGATGTTGATTTTTTATAAGACTCTTGCTTGGGTGCCTTGGGTGAAAAATTCCTAGTAATTTTTGCATCTTGTTTGTTTCCATCAACACCTTTGCTAATTTAAAATGTAAATTACCCAAGTGAAAATATCTGTAAAAATTTTGTGTTTTTAATTTTGACAATCAGTATAACAGAAACGGTTAAGTCTTGTCAGACAAGGTGTTGCACACCCCAGTGGAATTCGACAGAACATACTGGGGCAGTGGAGCAGGTGCCTCTTTTGTAGAAAATGTCAACAGCTGTACTTGTCAGTTATGCAATGCTTACATTTTGAAGAGTGCAGGTACAGAATGTGTCAGTCATCACCGTGGACGTAAAGCAGGATGCTGAACTGCTCTTGATGAGTGGTTGACAGTCATTACATTTAGCAATACCTTTTCTGCCTCAGTTATTTCTCACCAGTGTTATAAGGTTTCAAAGTCAATTTTTTAAGCATATAGACTCTGTCTTTTATTTTTTACTACTGAAAGATTACCCAGGTTTTATATGTGGGCTGTGCTTTAACTGAAATACAGTCAGCCAGCTGGATTTCGGAGGTGACAGTTTTCTATCAATATTTCTTCTTGAGTGACAGGACTATGCCGTAGCACCATCTGTTAGAGTCTCACTAAACTTGACCTCTGCTGTCCAGAAGGTTGACCTTTCAGACCCGTGGGTGAACTGCGCAGTGGGTCAGAGTTCATTGTTGGAAAAGTTGGGCAGTTAGGAATTTGCTGAGGCTTTTATATAGACCAATAAAAATGAGACATTGCCCCCTCTAGCAAAATCTGCAAGATACATCTAGCGTCTCAAAGACTCATGATGGCTTTGCTGCAGTTGGAAATGCCAAGGACATTTTTTTTTTATTTATTTTTCCTCTGCTACCCCCTAAACATCATAAATAAAGTAAGATGGGTGAGAATGTAACACAGGATGGTTTCAGATATGAATAATGGAAGTTGTACATAAAGTATACCGTTTATTTTAATGTTTATTTGTAGGCTATCCACTGATGTCTGACCCATGGATACGTCAAGATTATAAACAATATTATCTCTCAAAATGGAAAACCTAATAGCATTTTATAAGCTATTTAAGCAGTTCCTTGGAGTTAAACCGATATACTCTAGAATGTCAAATAATTTTTGTCTGGAGTCATCACAAAAGATTAAATTTGTCAGAGTTTATTAACACACATAAAAAGAGTTTATCACCATCATCGGCAATAGTTACAGCCATAATCTGGCAAACAGCACCATCAAAGAGTAAAGTACAATAACTCAGTTCTTAACGGTCAAAACAAACAATGCCAAATCACATTAAATTTCATTGAGATTGCTGCAATAAAGCCTGTCAGACATAAAAAGGGGCTTCACTTGCCCCAGTAGAACCATTCAGCAGTGGCAGCAAATATGATCCATGTCTCAATACTGTCCTGAAGAGCATGCTGGGAGTCCAGCGCTTTAGCACCAACTAATTAGACCACCATAATATTAAGAGCTGCTGGAAGCAATGCATCATGGGAAACATTTACACTATTAGTTCTGTTAGTTCGCTGAAAATATAATGGCTCATAGGAGTCACATGCCATAGCTTTCATGGCTGCAATCTCTGTCATTCGACTCCTCTGTTGATTCTTCATAATTTAACTGGGAGAAAAAAAATTCAAATCATATGTAATTGTTACATCGCAATAGGGAAATAAAGCAGTGTGCTACAAGGGGCTGCTCCAATTACTGTTCTCATTAACGCAATTGAAATGACATGATGATATTATAAAACTCTAATGTGAAGGAGCACTGAGGTCTGCATAGCACTACAAGAGTGCAAATGTATAAAAGCACACACCAGCAATAATGTGTGGGTGATATTCATATGATTGAAGTGGTCGGAAAAGTTTAGCTTTCTCTTATGTTGCTGAGATTCCACCCAGGGTTATGATGTAAAGCCAACAAAGGCTCTAAAGGATGAGAGGGAACATTCACACAAACGTTGCAATGTTTGCGCGTGTTGGTGTGTATGTGCGCGCTTGTGTGTGTGTGTGTGTGTGTGTGTGTGTGCGTGCGTGCGTGCATGCGTGTGTGTGTGTGTGTGCATCCATGCACATCGTTTGTGCTCATGTGTGCTGTCTGCTACCAGGTTTAACGTGTCAATAGCTCCTCGCTTTAGCGTATTGATCCGTCCAATTGCAGCCATGTGAACTTTGGAGACGGGTGCTCGCGTTTCCCCCGACAACTGTGGCCAATCTGCCATGCACCCTAGTTTAGAAACCTTGGACATTAGAGAAGCCATGCAGGCGGCTGGGGAGCAGCCGGGTTCGTCTCCCTGATCTGTGGTCTCAGAGGGTCTGAAATGGAAAGAGCAGTGTGTGTCAATAACATGGAGTCCAGAGTCCTCACGTCACCCCACACTCTACAGATCTTAACTTAAAGGCATTGTGGAATTTATAGGTCAGTGGTATTCAAACAGTGATACTAGGTAAATTAGCACAGATCAGTGGACGCTCATGTCTCTTGTGTAACATATTTTCAGACAAGTAATGGCATGTGTGGAGAAAAACAAAACCTGATTCAAATAGCCTTGACTTACAGATGATAGCATGGACATGCTGTACCAGTGACCTAGAATAAACCCTCTTACTGTACATAAAGAAGGGGAATACATTTCAAATGCAAGCATTTCTAGTGAAGTTTGCTTTCTTCTTATTAGGTTAATAGGCGTGTTGGGGCAAGATTTACAGCAATCAGTCAGCACTTTTCTAGCATTTGTGGTAAGTGCCACCAATCATATTCACTTCTCTTGACATCGCTGACAACTGAAAACATATATATTAGAGACTAGATATAGAAAACGGACTCAAGCACATTTGCGTGAGAACTAGAACATCTACCCAAATATTTTCCAACAATAACACAACAAGTATTTTGGATATTTGTAGTTACAAAAAAATTGTTGTCAGTAGCTAATTACTTGTCATTCTTTGAACAGAGAAGGAACTAAAAGAAGGGTGTTTGTAAATGAGACTCTTTACATCAGCCTGTCAGGAAATGTCTGCATAGTAAGGCTCACTGATATCAGCCTAACAGGAAGAGCATGCACAGTAAGGTTCACCGACATCAGCCTGACAGGAAGGGCATGCACAGTAAGGTTCACCAACATCAGCCTGACAGGAAGGTTGTATACAGTAAAACTCACCGACATCAGCCTGACAGGAAACATGAGCACAGAAAGGCTCAGTAACATCAGCCTAACAGGAAGTCTGCACAATAAGGCTCAGTATCATCGGCCTGACAGGAAGTGTGCACATAATAAAGCTCACTGACAACAACCTGACAAGAAGTGAGCGCACAGTAAAGGCTCACCAACATCAGCCTGACAGGAAATATATGATGGTAGGTGGTATATGATACATGTATCATACCTATGTATCAGGTATACAGTATATGATACATAGATGGTAGGTGGCGGTGGATTTTCCATTGCTCACCCATGCCTATGCTGGGAGTATCCCCTTAGTTAAGATACTCACTCCTTAGATGATTTTTCTTCCAACCTCAAGTTCCAGTCATTGAAGCATGTGCTAGATTGGCAGCTATGCTAAGAACAGCAAAGTAAAATATGAATATTCTTGAACTGCGTTTATATGTCTGAAGTTTTGAGTGTGTAAACATTAATTTAATTCGCAGCAACTAAGATACCTGAGGAGCTGTAGATGATCTCTCCATGATTCCGTAAACAATTCACTAGTGTGAGTTCAGAATGAAAAACTACTGTATCTGATGAAGGAATGGTGAATAAGGGAAGAGGAGATTCTTTTTCCCAGGAAAGACATGATTGATCATAAGGATGATTGCACCAAAATGGGGCATCCAGTGCGTCTCTTAAAGACGTCCCCAGGGAAACATCATCCCCACCTCTGGCCACTGGCTCCTCTCAGTAACGCTATCCACATCAGAGACATGGAACCATTGATTTAGCACTTAGCTCTCAGGTCCCCTATGAGTGCTTATCATTTCTGGCCCCCGGCCAGAGTAAAGGCGTCAAAGTTACCGATCGATTCACCAAACTTTGAAGATGTAGAAAGTGCCAGAAGGAGAGATGAGAGGGAGGGTCAGATTTGTTTGCTTAAGTGACAGGGTAAAAGGGGGTAGGCTGAGGTTCCAGGAATAAGAACCAAAGCAACAGATGGCATTTTCTGCATCTCTCTCTCTCTCATTGAGTGATAGAGACTTGACAATAACCTTTCAACAATTTCCAGGCAAGAAGGGAATTCAAAAACATCAGTAATATACCGTGTAATGCATGTGAAATGTTGGGAAAGGCAATTCATTTAAGGAGTTGAAGTCAAAATAATAAAAAAATAGACAATCGTCTCACATTTGAATCCCTTCATTATCCAGTTTTACAGTAACATTGAGAATTGTTATAAGTTTAGTAAAATTTCAACATTCATGCTGCCTGCATACACCATGCAGGTAAATCATAGGGTAGTGTCAGAGTGTCTTTTCTTATAAAGTATTATAGAGTGCCCTCAGTGGACTGTATTGAAATGAAATTAGCACTTACCGGGAGTTTAATAATGGGCTCCTGGTGGGTCTTGATAACTAGAGTGTATGATCTGAGGCAGTACCAGGAAACAGGAATGGTTGGTTTAGGAACAAGAACTATTTGTGCAACTTACTTGATGCCAGTTTGTATGAATAACAGTTTGTATGAATAAGCAAACCTGTTCATTTTGTAGGAGATGCACCAAATATGTTGTCTTATGTTAAAATATGAAAGAGATATCTGACTTGTAATGCCACTGACCATTTCTGCATACTGTGTGATGTTTAGATGAGCAGTCTGTATAATGTACAATAATACGGTAAATCCCAGGTAATATTTTACATAAGCCATGTATTGCACTGCATTAACTTCCATCTATTATTCAAACCCATTTCCCCTAATAGCTTTTCAGGGCAAGAGGAGTCTAATAAAGTTTTAGGAGTAGTATCAGCGTGGCTTATGATGGACTATGTGTCATGTTTGGACATTTTTACCCCTGAATGGGTTTAAAAGCTTTTTCTGTCATTAATATTGTATATATTGCTAAGTTTCCCATTTTCTGTGAGGAGTTTATAGGCATAGAAAAGAGAATAGAGAATCACCTAAATGTTCAAACATAGACACATGAATTACATAAGAGAATGAATGAATGAATGAATGAATGGAGGGAGAAAGAGAGAGAGAGAGATTACATCTTCACTTAAGGAAAATACCCCATCATGTGCCAACATATGATGATGTCATGTGCTATGGCTCAGTCAATATGGCTTGTGATGCTCTTGTAACCTTTCACTATGAGAATCACATGTAGCTGCCAAAATAACCAAAACAACAACAACCCCACATGCAGTCCAGAGATTACTAAACACATGAGAGATCTGGCACAATTTTGTTTTTCCAGATTCCAGGTTATTCCGTCTGTTGTTCATCCCGGAAGCGGCCTGTTCTCCCGCTGCCTGTGCTCTGGCTCTGCACTATCCGATCCCGCACGCCGCGCTCACTCTCAGGTTCCCTCGTGTCGGCCAACGGCCATTACTCTCCATAAAGGATGATGAATTAAGGGCGGGTACAGAGAGCGGCCGCCGTGCCTCTGTCTCGCTCCCGCTCATAAGAATGATAAAGTGCACTGCATCGGCCCAAAGCCTGAACGCTGTGCACTATGAAGGGCTAGCAAAGGCTGGAGGAAATCAGGCTGCAGGACGATGAGGCTCAACCTTTTCGCATTGCCGTATTCATACAAACAGTGCAGAGTAAATGCATTGAACGACCATAAATTTACAGACCTTTGGTTCACAGTAGTGTAAATGTTTTACAATGAGGTGAACAACGTTCTGTATTTATTACATTCGCATTGCAGTCTATGAGCATCTGAATATGTAAGTCGTATATCATATAATCAGTTGTCTGCCTCTTCATTCTTTCTAAAGAGAATCGCTTTCCTTTGCCATAACAAAACACTGCTAATGATCAGTGTAGGAATTCTTCTCCATGTGACTAACACATTTACAACTCTTACTCTATTCCCATCCTTATCTGTTTTCATTGTCACAACTCTGGAAGAAATGATTGCATCCCAGGCTTATTTCAACCATCCATCAGGTGCTGACTGGTTTTCCCTTCCCCTAAATGCCTGCTCTATACTATTATTTCCTCAGATAATTAATCTCGTAAAATTGTCAAGCATGCTGATACACAGCTCGAGTTTAGTTGACTGACAGGGGGAAAACCTCTGAGAAAACCTAGTGTGGCAATCAGGTGTATCACTGGGCCACTACAGTGGAAGAAACTCCTCACTACACCATTAGTCTCTTTGAAGCACTGCATTCACCTTAGCCCTCATTCGTCTCTGTCATGATCTGGAAGCGTTTCATAACCTTCCATAACCCCCGTTCTTCACATTCAGCTTTTTTTCTCTTTTTTTTTTTTTTTTTTTTGAAAGAGCAGGTTGCATAGATGCCTTCATCATTTGGTGAAGTGTGGCGGTAAACACTGTCAGTCCTGAGACAAAGAAGGTGGATGAGACTCCCAACTGTAGATAAATGACCTTTGCAGGTTTAAGTCAACACAAGGTAATCACAGCACCTCTCTTGTTTATTTGCCTTGCTTTCTGATGCAAGCCTGATGTTTTGTGTGAGATTATAAATCGCCACAGTCTTGATCTTTTTGTTCCTCCTCAGCAGGTATTGAATTCAGAAAACAAAATTAATTTCTCTGCTTCTTCAGGTTCCTGTTCATAATGAATTTTTCATTGTCATAATCAGAACATTATAGCAATGTTGTTGCAAAAATGTAAGTCACTAACAGTTTTTCCATGATTGCCTGAGTCTGTCTATGAAAACCATTCTCCACAGGGTTTACAGCTACTCTCTGTAATACTCCTAAGATACTTTTTCCTCAATTCAGTGAAATACAACAGTATATATATATATATATAAAGATTGACAGAGATGAAGTTCTAGATGATGTTTTCTTACAAAGAAAAAATTATATTTATAGATCACTTAATCTTTAATGATCAATTAATCTTCTTTAAGTAGCCTGTTCCTTTCCTTAACACACAAACACACACATGCTTGCATGTTTCCTATACACATTACCACATACCGATCTGAACATCCTCAATCAGCCAGACTGATGAAGATGATGAATGACTGTTTGGGCTGCTGGGCCATGTTGTGCATGTGTTTGCTTAAGTCTTGACTTTCAAATTCATACATCAGATGTCTTCAGGCGCTCTGGGGCACTTTAACCTCTGCCTTACCAAGACTGCTTACTTGGCATTTAATCCAAATGGAAGCGGCTTGTTTCCCCCAGCTCACAGACAGGAAGGAGTGCATGCCACACACTGATATCTACATGCAACAGATTCACCCTGAGAGACCTTCAGAGTCTTGTTGTCTGAGTTCAGTATCTCCTTACGACATCTCTATCTGGTCTTCATAAAAGTTCTAGTACATATGTCAACAACGCACCAGTGTCTTACCTTGTCGATTATCGATTTGCTCGCTGAGAAATATAAACTCTACCTCAGTTTGTTTGGTTTGGAAATTACAGAGAAACAAATTATATCAAGGCTGTGCAACAGTAAATGGCTTCTTGCTTTTGGCTGTTACACAAGCCCCATAGGTGGCTCTTCTGGTTCCCATTTGGCAGCCGTTAATAATCAGCAGAGTGATGAGACTCAGGATCTTCAAGACAAGAGTCGTTCGTTTAGTCTACAGACTTCCTGATGACATCGTCCTCTACCTCCACTCTCTCCTCGATGACAGATGCAAAGCCCCATGGGATATGGCTGTCTGTAGCTCATGGTGAACGAATGGGAAATGGAAGTCATGAGCCACAGTGTGAGGAACAGTGTCTGCACGAGCACTGACAGCATGTCACTGATAAGGACTGAGGAACACTGCATCGCACACAGACAAGAGGTAGCCTTCGCTGTCAGTGGACAAACTGAGAGGGGCAGTCAAAATACCTTTCACAAGGCTGAGGACATATTCCTGACTGCTTTGACAATTGCTGTGTTGTAATATCTCTGCTTTTCAAAATGGATTCATTTAATACGAGTGTTTATTCTCCTTGTTCCAGTCTTCATTATCTGCGTTGTGTGTTTGTTTGTCTATTTATAAGAGCCACTCAGTCACTGATACTTTGAGATGTGACGTGTTGTGATTGGTTGTCTGTGTGTGTCTGTTTTAGGTACCTGTTTTCTTTCCACCAGACTCCTCCAGCATCCTCGCTGTCACAACACAGCGCATGTCTCTACAATGAAGATAGATTACCCCACAGACATCATGGGGGAAGGGGTACAGAGACAGAGTGATAGAGAGAGAGAGAGAGTCAAAGATGGTTGCAGCAAGAAAAACGACAAATACCTTAGATATCTTAGGACCACGTCTTTTATAGATCTACTAAATTCCTTTTTGTTTGAATGTCATGAAGTAAAAACTAACAACTCAGATATCATACCAATTTTCTGCAGTCATGCTATCCCAACTAGTCACTCATTACCCATGACCTATGACCCATCTGGTTGTGGTCATGTGATCAAGTTACAGTGTTGCCTGAGGTGTGGAGAAGGCATGCTGGGTAAAAGCAAGATGTCCCATAATTCACAGCTGTGGGAAAGGCTCTCTCTGACATAATCTGATCATTCTGCACTCAAGTGCTGTCATTCATCTCCTCAGAATGTTAAACAACGAAGAGCAGACATCTCTGGGGTTGCATGTGGATAGATGCTACTATGCATTCTAAATACTGTATAACAATCTCATATCCATGATCTAAATGCAATATTAAACTACAATAATCTCAAATACCTTTCCTAATCAAACTGTACCTCTGCCTCATGATTTAGTAATTAGCCATTAATTTTACTAATCAGAACATTGATATAGGGTATTTTATGATATTCCTGTAGTATTCCCCTAATAAGCATTATTGTGGTACCATAATGATCACTTATCATATACAGGCAATTAAGCTTCTTCTGTGCCTGGGGGGTCCAGTGTGACGTATCCATTTTTGGTCCAGAACTACACCAACAGTGAACAATCCCTCTGTAGTTTGATGTTTACTATATTATAGTAATGATAAGGGATTCTTCCTGCTATTATTTCCTCTGGTAGGTGATCAACATCCCACTGCTACACTCAAACCAGTGAATGCAAATCAAACCATACACACACGGACACACACACACACACACACACACGTTTCTCATAATGTTGGCACGCTAAAACACTCTTATTTCAGGGTCATAATAAATATGATATATTTATCATACTGCAGTACTGTAATGTGATTCAATTCATTTTCTGACTCACAGTTTAATGAAATGGAGTAAATATCTCAGGCAGGGTAGTTTCCTACAGAAGGGATGGGAAGATTAGGCCCTGTGGGTTAGCAGGAGTCTGTTTCTTATGACTCCTTCTCCACTGCAGGTAAATTTTAACAGAAGGTTAAAAGAGTGATATGATATAATGGAGCTTTTTATAAAGATGTTTGTAATCCATTCATATGGTGTACAAATCAACTACAGCATGGGTACGTCTTACCAACTCTACATCAACTGTCTCTAGCCACAGTTGGGAAGATTGCTGGTGTGATTGTGGTGCTAAGATTTACTGAGAGAGAGAGAGAGAGAGAGAGAGAGAGAGAGAGAGAGAGAGAGACAGAGAGACAGAGAGAGAGAGAGAGAGCAGCTTTTAAAAGGATTTTGTCGGTTATTGACTGGTTGCACTCTTCTGCTAATAGCCATTTAAAGATTATAGGCCTGCTGGTGGAAATCAAGGTCTCCATTGTTCTCCTTATTGCATTCTGGCAGATGGGGGCTGACACAACAACACTCTCTCTCCCCTGCGGGCGCGCTCCCTCCTCACAGCCCTCCATCAGCACGGCTCCTATTGAACCGGCCCTAATAACTGCCCATGAATTATTAATCTACATGTGATATTGAAGGCCAGGAGGAGGAGGAGGAGGAGAGGACAGGAGGAAGGGGAGAGGAGGGGATGTCAGAGATTGGTGTCCAGGTGCCATGCCGGAGGATCTTCTGGTCCAGCCCAAACACTCCCTGGGTGGCTCTTTCTCGGAACACGGCAGGCATTCCGATAACTGGGGCCTAGCAAAGATAAAATATATATTCATTATATGTCAGTGGGTTGATGAAATGAGAGAGATCCATTAGAGGCTGGCCCAGGCAGTAGCAGCCAGGGCTAATGTTTCCCGGTTGTTTGGAGGGGCCGGACAGCTTTTAGCGTAGCCGATCGTGCCGCAGGGAGCAAGCCTCTTCATCTGGGAAGTCAGGTTTGCTGGGACCACAGTTTATGATCAAGAGGGACAGATGTCATGGGCAGAGAGGAAAACTACTGGGCTTGTGTTGGGCTCATGCAATAAACGCATGAAAAGTCTTCAGGCCCGTTGCACTGCGCCACTCAAGTTTGCTCTGTGAAAGATTACTGCTGTTAGACCTTATTTGGTTCTGAATTATTCTTGTATTCCTCTAAGGATCTTTGAGTGTTTCACAGAGCTTCACAAAGTCAGCAGAGAACATTCCTTTAGAATTACATGGCCAGCGGCAAATCTGCTTTCATATTCCACATGAATCAAAATTAAATACGAGCACGATATGATGAATTTGATTTTCTCTCAGTCCAAATGTAGAGAAAATAATGAACAACGCCTGAAGAATACTCGGCAAATGTTCATTATAAAAGGGAAAGTTTAATTGCTAGAAGATGCAATTCACTCTTAATCCCTATAGTTCAGACAAGCTATGAAGAAAATCATGCAACATTCACTACCTCTTCTCTAGACTTCAGACTCCACATAACCTACAGCATTTTCACATTTTATTACTCCATCCTATACTCGGTAGTTCAAGGGTAGTAATGATACACCCTTCTATGACTAAAAACTTAAGGCGAACAGTTTTCACTGATGTGACCTCTGTCACTAAAGTGATCTCTAACTCACTGGAGAAAGCCATGGGTCAGATAGCTCTGCCCTGTCTGAAGCTACATTAGTTTGAAACTTCAGCGCGGGCTCTGAAAGCATCTCTCTTCCCTGTTTGGTCTGGCTTTGGTTCAGCGCCCACACTGCACTCTATCGAGAGACAACACGGCAAAGGAAAACTTTAATAACATTCTGGAGTCCAGCCAGAGCCAAGACAAATAGATTTGGATTAACGCCAGCAAAAACACGCCAACGGTTCACCACTGGCGACGCCGCACACCTTTTTCCTCACTTTAAGCAAGTGTGGCAAAACACTGCTGTGGAGAGGAAGAGCGAGAAGAGAGGCCTGTGGGAAGGCAAATGGGTTTAGATCCACAACAGAAATACACTCAGAGAAAGATACTCAGAAGAGTAAAAAGCGTTTGGGAGTGAGTATCTAAAACCATTGAACGTGCGCTTTGATGAACCCCACTGAAGCAGAAAGAAACCTTGCCTGTATTAGCTATTGCCTGGTACTATCTTTCTTTTTTCTCCATCTATCAGACTGGTTTGTAATGCTGCATGAAATGAAGTAAAGCACTTCTGAGTTTTCTTCATGTTTACACACGTTTGTGTACAACACGTTTGCCTGCACTGCAGCTATTTCACTCGGTGACATGGACATCATCGCATGTCACGACTAGTAAAGGAGGCAAAAGGCAAAAGTGATGAAAATGCAAAAGAGCTTACAGAAGATAATCAACACAGCAATGTCTGGGGGGGTGGTCAGAGGGAAAATGAGAGAGAATGCCTGCAGGGCAAATGGAAGACAAACACTCAAAATAAGCGTGTAGGGGAGGAACCAGCTACCAGCTTCTTCAAAATGAACCATCTGGGTACATGAAAGAGGGGGAGAAAGACAACAACAACAGAAAGCATCAGGGATGCCAGTGTGTGTCAGCCCACCACCCTCCCCCATGTTCTATGTCAAGGAGCAAGGGAGTATGGGGGGGGGAGTTAAATTGCTGAAGAGGGGGAGACCAGTACTTCTGCAAGCAGAGGGAGGGAGAGGGACAGAAAGGGATCTAGGGCTGAATGGTGCTCCTGAAAAACTCCCCTAAGGCAGAATTCAGTGCCAGAGGAGTCACAGAGCCCTGCAGGCTGACAGTCCTCCAGCCTAATGGGCCTGGCTGTTTACTCTGCAGTGCTGGGAGTGGATTAGAGGGGTAATTAAGGTTAATGACCCTCCCGCTATGCTTGGTGATCTGTGTTCAAGCACTGCAGGCTACATGCTAACACCAATGTTAAAGCCCAAGCCACAGGACCATATAGGATGAATTATCACTGTTTTGAGCATTTATTGAGTGATCCAATACCAAATGTGAAACTAGTGTCTATGCTTGTTAAATGTGGTACAATTATTTTCATTTGTTTATATTGTAAGATAAACAGAATAATAAAAGATAAATAGAATAATATTCAAATAACACTCAAAAGGACATTTATGGGTAGCTTTCTGTGTATTTGTGTTGCTGATTTCCACATGATTTATTTAACTGAACCAAATATTTCTCTCAAAGCTCTTAGTATGAATCGAGTGTCACTGGGTTTTACTGACAGAAAATATTCAGAATTCATCTGAGGCCATACATTACATCTGTGACTTAAAAAGAACATTCTGGATTTTGTAACATGTCAGCTGATATAAAATGATGCTGTCAACATAATTAATGTTTTTTTAATATAGTTCTAATAGTTTTGTTTGAAGTCTGCATAAGCACACATCTCATATTTTCTCAAAGATATATGAGACTACAGAGGGAAAGGGCCGTCTCCATGGATATAATCTTTGGCATAAATCATCTTTAATGTAACCTCTGTTATCTAATTATGCAGCATTGCATAGTACATGAAACAAAAGGCCTTCCCCTCTCTGAAAGGAAACGTGCTCGTTTTTCACTGTATAAACTGATCAATTGAATGGGACATCAAAAAATGAAATTTGAAGCACCAATTTTTTTGCTCTTACTCCTCTTTGAAACACCTCAGTAATAGCAACAAAGTGCTTTTTCACCAAAAGTGTACTTTCTGTGGCTGGAGAGAGGGTTCAGGGCAGCAGCTCTGGGTGTGTGAATAGAGGGACACATCAAGCTTAAATGAATTATGACCCTGTTAAACCGGGTTTTACTGCCGTTCACAGCAGGCACATTTTCCTGCCTTTTCCTGTAATTTTTGAAAGCCTTTTTGCTGTAATAAAATATCACTTTTTTCCTGCATTTGTGCATTAAACGTCCATCATCTTAGTTTCTTTTTTCCGAAGATAATTGCATTGTCTCTTGCTTCCCCATGTTCCTTTGTTAGATCACTTTTCTCTCATTTTGTGAAGATGACACTAGAGCATGTGAACTGTTCTCTCTCTCTCTCTCACTATCTCTGTCTCTCTCATTCTCTGTCTCTCTTTCCCTCAGAGGCTCTGCATTATGATGTCATTGTCCTGCAGAGTATTCGGGTGCTTCATGAGGCTGTCACAAAGTGCTCTAATGTCCCATAATCCCATAATCCCGCTCTTTCCCATAACTCTCTTGTGCAGATACATGTCCGTATGTTATGTCTCACTGTAGACCATCAAATTGTCCCTCAGCCACTGGCAGCATGTTATCTGTGCTGCTGTTTGGAAAGCTCTGATATTCCCTCTAGGTCCTGTTCTGGCAATCCACCGCTGTGTCTTATAAACCACATAATTCCATGGATGCTACCTGCTGTGGAAATATCTCAGATAGAGAAGAGATGACTGCTGAGACACTGAAGCCCAGCCGTGGATGGCAGCAATCAGGCTCGGTTTAATTGTTTGCTAATGAGACCTTAAGACCATTAAGCAAAAATGGTAGAAGTGATGATTACTATTTGAATGATGCAACTTAATTTCCCTTGCTGTGTGATGAGCAATCAGTAGCACTTAACAACATGTTCTAGTTTTCACTGACAAGTAATTTATTTTTTCACTCAAATGGAACCTGTTTGTAGTTTATTTATCCATTCACCCTGCACAGAATTCCAGTACTGAATGTGGGATACAGTGGCTTATCTATAAACTCTCACCTTTTAATCCTCTTTGCCATGTGCTGTTCTCCTGGGGTGGTTGCTTCTGGTGCCATGGACCACAATTATCCCACAAAACCGAACTGTCCTGTTGCCGTGAACCCCAACTATCCCACAAAACCATAATGTACTGGTGCTGTAAACCACAGTCATACCACAAAACCAAAATGTACTGGTGCTGTAAACCACAGTCATACCACAAAACCAAACTGTACTGGTGCTGTGAACCACAGTCATACCACAAAACCGAACTGTACTGTTGCCGTGAACCCCAACTATCCCACAAAACCAAAATGTACTGGTGCTGTAAACCAGAGTCATACCACAAAACCAAAATGTACTGGTGCTGTAAACCACAGCCATACCACAACACCAAACTGTACTGGTGCTGTGAACTACAGTCATACCACAAAACCAAACTGTACTGGTGCTGTGAACCACAGTCATACCACAAAACTGAAGTGGATGGTGGAAAATGAAAACTGGACACTACTATTCAATAAAATGATGATTGAACTTGAGCTGTTGAAACAGCATAAATGTCTAGGACACAACAATATTGAAAAGTCACAATTCACATGGGACTATTTAATGAACTATTTAATTGAATAAATGGGTGTGGGGGGAGTTGAGTATATTTCTGATGGGTCCTTAATCACAGAAGGGAGAGAAAGAACAGAGGAAAATAGAGAAGCTGATCACTGACTAAAAAACACAGCAAAAAAAATTTATTCCAAAAAAGGTTCATTTCAGATTAAAAGACTGCAATCAGAAGGTAGAAATACCAAACCTATTACAGAAGCCACCAAAACGGGTCAGATGGACCACTGCTTCATTATGCTAGTGGCAGCAACTGCAGGTGTGTCTGTCACCCCCCGCCAACGCCCACTCCACCCACATGGCATCCTCTCTTTACTGACAGGCACACATCGAAGGCTGCAGGATCCCGTTCTCATCACCATGGTCACCATGCTTGTCTCGACTGCATCTTAGGGGTCTGGCAGCAGTTCCAGCAGCTGCAGGCTTAGATCAAAGGGAGACAATAAGCAACAAAACACACACACACACACACATCACCCTGCCAGTGCCTTTCTCGGGGGATCAATATACCTGTCAGTCACTACGCTTCTTTGCTGGCATAAAACAAATACGTGTGTGATTTTAATAATCGTCTGTCAAGGAAGTAACATAGCTTAAAAAGTATTGTCCTCAGATGCCAGTATTGGGTGAAGTTCACCTAAGCTGGCAAAATAAAACTTTAGACATTAATAATAGCATGGTACCATTTTACCAGTATTAATGTGATATGTAAAATAATACCATTTGACATGTTAGCTGTAGATAATTAAGGTGTAGAAAATCATAAGTGTGAATATGTTTGGTTTAGAGAACAGAAATCTTCAACATTCTTCTATGAGGTGATTCAGCTACGCTGCCAAGACCGAACTCGGATGAGATAATTGCGCTGGTGTGGAAACAGGAAGGAGATTCAGTGGTGTGAAAGATGGCAGGGCAGGGTGCACACTGTGAGGCCCTCACTTCTGTGTCTGTGAGATACAAAGAAAAGGGGGGGGAAATACCTGCATCAGCCTGGTAATCAAATCCTGGCCTGCACAGGAAAGGCTAAGTGAAAGATTCCCTCTCTGGGGAGGAGACTACAGGAGCTTTCATTCTTAAATGATACAATGCTGCAAATGGAAGTTTGATTGGCTATTTGTACACAAGGCAAGAGGTTTGTGCTTTCTTTATATCTTGCGTGGAAAAACAAGAAAGAAAGAAAGAAGAGAAATTGATACAATTATATGTGATTGCAGACAAAAGCTCCCAAGCAACCAGCAGGCAGTTAAAATTAAATGGTACTTTTTCCAAATGTAGTTTAGCTCATGCTTTGTATTTGTGTAATCAGTCAATAAATATTCTGCTTTATGCTTATGTTTTTGTTTGATACATAATACCTGGTCTCTTCTTCTTCTTCTTCTTCTTCGTATTATTATTATTATTATTATTATTATTATTATTATTATTATTATTATTATTATTATTATCACTTAGTTACAAACGAATTACGTCATCCTAAGCACACGCGAGTATTACCTGCTTAAAGATCGCGTTTTAATGTTGCGTTAATAACTTTAATTCCGATGATTAACTAACACCGCGTACAACTTAGAAATTTGCCCACGGAAACGCTTTAATGTGGCCGTCTGCTTTTTAAAAGTTTAATAGCTGCAACGCAGCTATTATCGAACATGTAAACAAAACACTACATCATCCTTATCAGCAGGCGAAAATCATTTGCACCTCAGATGAGCGGACAATAATAACCTTTCATTCTCTCGTTTGTCAATTAGGACAAGGAAAAAAAAAACGTCCAGCTGAGAGCGTGCAATAACGTGCAGCTGTGTTGAAGAATTCGGTTGCTTTATTACTTTGCGACAGAGGGAGACAGAGACATATTTCAGTCATTGGCAAGTTAATGAGGGCGCCCCAAATCCATAATCTAAATGCCAGCCAACACCAGAGGAGCTCCCGCGTCTGTTGCCGCAGCTGGATGCGCGCGCCTGCTGTGGAATTCAAGAGTAACATGCGCCACCTGATGGCCAACAGGTACATATTCGATATGAATACAACAGCCACCTTTTGTGGAGGTTGCGTTCAAAATGAAAATCTCAAATTAAATCTACCAAATATTTTTTATATAGCATGCTTAAAGTCAAACAGAATTTTTAATTGATATGTACATACATCGCAATAAAAGCCGATGTGATTACAGGCAGGAAATACAGTGTACTGTAGTAAAGATGGAGAGATAGTAAAAATTGCAGTGTAGTTTCCAGAAAAATAAATTAAAACAGAGATCCTTCTTCAGCTGTACAGTCTGTTTATCTTCAATTTTATTAAATCAACTCAAATTAACTGCATAACTTGTGTTATTATATAACTTTTTTATTATATATAACTTAATTTAATTTAATTGAAGATAAGCATATATATATATACACAACTTATGGTTAAAGAGAATACTTAATTATATAAATATATACAAATGTATAATTTAAATTTATAATATATAATTTATATAATTATAAATATAAAAATATATAATTATAAATGTATAAATTATATAAATATATATATATAATTAAGTATTCTCTTTAACCATAAGTTGCATAACCTATTACTTCATCAACATCAAATTTTTCCATGAATGTTAAATGAAATCTCAAAATCATCTTAATAACTGTCTGACAGCCAAGGACTCTCTGCTAGTTTATTTTACTATACAAATTCGCAAGATTAGAAGTCAATATCATCCCTGTCCATCTCTCCTCCATATATACACAATCCATGCCATCGACCATAACATATTAAAATGTCTTTCACAGACGTCTAGACAGGTTCAATAAATGTTCTGTATTTCTAGCATATGGCAGTAGAATTTTTACTCATGTTGTCCTTCTCCACCAAGTACACTTTTGATGTGTTTATGTGACACATCAAGTTTGGTTTTCCTGGCTGGTTAAAAGTTTGGTATCATAGGTAATAATACTCAGAGATCCTAGTGACTGCATGTATTGTGACTTTCTCTGTCTCTCTGCTATCCCTAAAAAAGTGTGTGTGTGTGTGTGTGTGTGTGTGCGTGCGTGCGTGTGTGTGTATGTATGTGCATGTGTAGGGTCAAGCTGAAGAGAGGGTAACCTAACCCTTGGCTTTACTGAGATGTCCATTAATCGCAGCTTTCTGCCCATGACCTTTGGCCCTGACTGACCTCTGCACATGGTGTTACTAGTCAAGGGGACTGGGCTCTGCTGGCCCCCTGCCCACCATCTTAACACCAGCCCACACTCTTACTGGGAAGGGAGTCATTAAGCTGACCTTGAGAAAGAGGGTCAGGGGAGAGCTTTAGCCAGCCAAACACTATCCTGAGAAAGAGTGTCCATTCTAATATCCACAGATAAAGTTACACAGAAGTGAGAATGAATCATCTTTTAATTGCATTCCCTCTTTTCCCTCTCTGTTTTGTCTTTCCGTCCACTATTCCCCTCCTGCCCCCCCATCTCATACACACGCACACACGGATGCTCAGATACCCCCCCCCCCCCCCATTCATTAACAGACCTCCACTGGAGAATAAGAGAGATGTCATTTTAGACTGGGATTCACTTTCAATGAACCTCTTCAGCAGACGAATCTGAGAACCATTTATTTTAAATGATGTGTTCATTTTAAAGATTTGAGTCAGATCGTTTATCTGGTCACTTTGTCGGTCAAAATGAAACAAAGCAGCCACATGCATCTAAAAATAAAAGCCATACTGAAATTTTATATAAGCATTCAAGAAGGGCAGTGTTGTTTTTTCACCTAGAAAGCATCTCTCTCCCCCTCTCTCTTTCTCTCTCTCTCTCTCTCTCTCTCTCTCTCTCTCAACCAACAAACCAGCCACAGTAGCCAGTAATGCAGTAATGAACACTAAAATCGTGCAGTGTTTTTGTTTCGTTTTGTTTTGTGTTTTGTTTTGGTTTTTTGTTTTGGTTGTTGTTGTTTTTTTGTTACTACTGTCAGCTGTCTAGATCGCACGACGTGCCATCACGTGCAACACCAGGACCCAAAAACTCCGGATTGGATTCGGATTGATTTCTACCCAGGAAGGAGGGGAGAATTTAAAGGTCTTCCTTTTTAATTGGGTATTTGGTGTTTGCTGATGAGAGGCATGCTTGGGCCCCGGGGGATCCCTTATGGGGCAATAATGGCGCTCGACTACGGCTTCGTCTGTGCTCTCTTTGGAAGGCCATAACCCCGCATTTGTTCTGAGTGCTTTTCTATTATGCATTGATAGTTGAGTATCAATCAATACGAGAGAGGGAAACAGAAAACCCAGCGAAACCAACTTCTTAAGTGTAAAACGCCTCTTAATACCGGAGCTTTCAAACAACTTAACCTGGATGCTTTTTCCTCCGCTCTTTGCTCTGTTACTACGTCTCTTGGTGGAGACAGAGATGGAGACGCTGATGGTTTATTCAGTACGAGGGGAGGGGCTCTGTGTAAGTGCATGCTAAATTAGTGCTTTTCTGATTTTATAAAGTCATCGAGACCACAACCGTAACTGACAACGAGACTGAAGTCAATCACATGACGAGGCTAAGAATGAAACGATGGCTATCTGAGCAATTTAGCAGGCATGCAGTAAACACGTGATCTGCTCACTGTATCACAATCAGTAAATCAGGAGGAAACTGCTCACGTATTGTTTTCGTTTATTTTTCGCAGTTTCACCCTGGAGAATCTGTGTGGAAGGAATTAATGTTCATTCATATAAATAAAATAAAGTTTTAAACATTTAATAAGCATTTTATTTACAGTACTCACACTACATGTACTTACATAAGAAATGTTATAAAGATGGTGATGCATTTTTTTCCAAATAAAATTAAGAGATGACAGAACTTTGTAAAACTGGTTTGTTATTTGAGTACCATGATGTTTTACAAATACATATGTCCACTTGGCTGGCCCTCATAATCTTCATCATCTTCACCCTCAGCTTCATTGACAGATGGGCTGTGGGCTTTATTGGTTCTTTTTGGAAGCTGTCTGCCATCTTCAGACCCTGGAAGATTAGAAAGAAAGAATTACATCTGCCATCATAACAGAGGGTCATATTTGGACCTGTACATTATTGTGACCTAGCAAAAAGAAATATCCAAAAGTGGGCAGTTTGCCTGACAAACAGCAGTTTCAAGGGAAAAGATTCTTCTGATTGACACTGTACGGAGCTGCTTAACATGGGGTCTGTAAATAAATTTTTGTGATTTCATCTTTTCAAAATTCCTGCACTTTGTCCCAAATATCTCTCAGACTCTTGCAAAGCTCAGCGGGCCTGAGTCCAGAGTCACCTTTCTCCACCACCAGTACCAGAATCCATTGCAGAGGGGACATTCCGGGAAAGAGCAAGGTTGGGAGGGGGATTGCCTGTGACTGAGATAAGAGGGAAGAGTAGAGAAGCAGGGGGGGGGGGGGGGGGGGGGGGGGGGGGGGGGGGGGGGGGGGGGGGGGGGGGGGGGGGGGGGGGGGGGGGG
>JAOYMR010000009.1:13523397-13538464 GCA_025802075.1 Tenebrosternarchus preto | reverse complement strand
AGAAAGAGATAACAACCAGACTGTCACAGCAAAAGGCTGCCACATAATACACAAATCCCTCCACCCCCACCATCCTTTCCCCTGGATCTGCTCATCCAAATCGGCCTCATCTCTATGCTCTCTCGACCCCGTGTCACCACTAATGCCGCGTTCCTTCAGGAAAAAGCCAGTGACTGGTGTAAAGCTATCTGCAGTTCCGTGGGATTTCTCGGAAAGGCCAAGTTCACCTTTACTTGTGTTGAGATGATGGGTACAGATAGTTGGGGCCTGAAATCGATTGGCTTTCACCATTGCCACCCATGCACATATATTTCTATCACAAAGCGTGGATCTAACACACCACAGTCACTGTGTGCTGCCACTTTTTGGGGGTTTTAACAAACAACAAAAAGATGTTTAATGTTCCAGGTTGCCATTTTGTTTTTCTTCCTTTAACAGAAGCCACAGTGCAAAGGCAAGAGGAGGTTGGGCATGTGAGTACAGTTTGTGTGTGGGAGTTTGGGAGACCAGACCCTAAATGTCTGATATTTCCGACAACTGACCTCTGACATTGTTTGTTAATGGCTTTGTGTGTGTGTGTGTGTGTTTTTCTATGTATGTGCATGTGTGTGTGCGTATGTGTGCATGTGCGCATCTCTGTGTGTGTACATTTATGTGTGTGTGCATTTATGTGTGTGCATGTGACTGTGTAAGTGTGCATGCAAGTGCATCTGTGTATGCATGTGTGTGTGTGTTTTTAATTGTGTGCATATGTGCGTGCGTTTGTGTTTGAGACATACCTCTGTGCACAACCCGCAATCTAGCGGAGGCAGACGCCTCGCCGAAGGCGTTCCTGGCGGTGCACGTGTACACCCCTGCGTCATCAGGGCCGACCCCGTGGATCTGGAGCCAGCCGGTGAGTTCAAAGCGCCGCGGGCCACCGCGAGCCTGTAATTACAGAAAAAGGCAATCACCCACTGTGTGTAGCTGGAACTGTGGAGCTGTGGAAGTATATCTGTCTTAGTGCTCCACAAGGATAGAACAGTGTCACAAATTACACTTAGTGGATACCTTTGTGCAATACCTCGTCCTTAATTATAATTCATAGACAGATTAAATTTGTGCCTTGTAAGGAAGTCCACTACGTGAACGCTGGAGGTTATACTGGCCACTGAGTCTCGTAAATGGAGTTCTGTTTTTTTTTTTTTCCCAAGGTGGACATACCTGTACTGCTCTGTTTGAGCCTTCAGCAGTGACAAAGAAGCTGTCGCCCTCTTTTCTCCAGTGGATGTATGCCAGCGGATATGAGGACACCTCACAGGAGAGGAGGACGTCACTTCCCTCCAGAGCAATGATATCACGTGTGGCGTAGGTGATGATCGGTTCTGCCAGGTAACAGGACAGATATTTGTGGTCGCTGGGTAAATATACACAGGTGCGCACCAAGAGTAGGCACTCTCTCAGTTCACAAAAATCAATGCTGCCGAGGAGGCAGAATTACGCAAGACGTGAGGAATCTGTTACACTGAACAGCTACTCTTCCAGGCTACATGTAGCTTCATACTATTGAGACTCATGTGCTGTATGTGTTGATCATTGCCATTATTCTCATGTTTTACATAATGGCACAGCTGTGTTTTCTATATATCTCGTATAATGTAAGTTCTTAGTCACACAGCAGTATCGTTCTCTGTGTTTTGGGTTGTTTATAAGACAGCAGCTGGCGTGGCTGTCAGACAATAAAACAACACGATTGGGCTGCCAATTCTAAACAGTGAGATTATCCAACTAAAATTTGATTTATTTCAAAATAAATTAGAAATGATTTTCTCTCTCCCAGTGTAGCAATACTTCATTGTTAAACAGGCAGAGAATGAGAAACAAAACAAATGAGAAAAAAAATGCAACCTAACTTTAAAAAAAATGTTTAAATATCAGATTCTGAGGGGAAGAACCGTAACCAAATGGGCCAAAATTCCTGATATTTTTTGTATTGCTTTGTTGGGTTTTGCTTTGCTTTTTAATTTAATAAATTATTTGCTTTTACTATTGTTTCTAAATCAGCATGTCAGATGTATTCATCCACTTTGCTGTATTACGTTTATCATGTAATGAATCATGTTCTCCTAATGTATTATAAAACAACTTTCTCCACACTTGTATTGAACAAGAAATTTGCATGATTGGCCTCTACAGCAGTACAGGAGACAGGCTTACTTGTTCTACAGGGTCCATGATGTGACAGTGCCACTTTCTGCCACTCTCCCGTCCTGCGCTGGGCGGCCTGCAGCCGGCACACGTTCTCGTATGTCTTCCCGTCCGAGCCGCACACCGCCTCCTGCTTGGTGCACACGCACACTGGCTTGGGCTCGTCCTTCGCCGCGGTCTCTCTCCGCGGGGCTCGGCAGCGGAGTCCCTCCGCGCAGCGGCCGAAGAAAGTGCGTCCCGTACCGGGCTCGGGGTCACACAGCTGGCCCTCGCCGTTCCCGCACTCCCAGCAACAGCCGCAGGGATCCCGCACGAGGCCCGACGCGCAGCTCCGCAGCAGCCGGGGGTCCGGGCACCGCTCAGGTTGGCACTTAGCTGGGCAGCGCTCACCCAGCCGCACGCCCCTTTGCCAGTCTAAGTGCCGGAGGTGCTCGAGGGGGAGTTGCTCCGAGAGAGAGGCTAGCAGCAGGGTTAGAGTCGGCATCAGCCACTCCATTCTCAGTTCCCTAGGTTACGCTTGTTGATAAAAAACACGGCCGGGCAACTCCTTCGATTCAGCGACAGGCCCGTAAGATCTTTCCTGTGCATCAGACAGCGAGAGGGCCTTTCATCTCAGTGCAAGGCGCAGTGTGTCAGACAAGCTCTTGACAGAGTTGAGTGATCCTTAACAGGCAGCAGGCCTCCCAGTCCCAGAGTGCCAGTCTCAAGAGCTAGATGCAAGATTCCTGCAGCCTGAAGTAAAGCAGCTTATCGGCCTTCGTTCTCCCAGCCCAAGCTCTCTCCCCAAACAGACCCTGCGAGACGTCTCTCCACAGCCCAAGCAAGTGCTTTGTGGGGGAGGCACGAACGTGGGGAGAGCGAAAGGAACCGAAAAGGAGAAAACAGACAAGGATTAGCTGGGAGCCCAATTTTAAATGGCAGGGTACTCCCTCAAGGTGGGAGAAAGGTGTGATCAGGGACGTGCAATAGCCAATCACAGTGTTCTGTTATGGGGGAAGGGTGCGTGTGGGCACTGGTCCAACCCAAATGTAGCAGATAGTAGGAAAGGTCATAAATTCAGCCATACACACCTGGTTCCAACAGAGACCCAATTACCCACAAGCCCAAGGGCTTTTTCGGGTTCAAATGGGCTAGTAATACATGGCTATTTTACCGTCTTGCTGTGACCTGTGCTTTATTTTCAAAGATGAGAAATTCAGATTATCCCTTTGATTTGTGTAGACGCAGTGATTCTGAAAAAAGGCACAATAAATTATAAAGTAGTAACCTCATAAAAAAATATTAATGAATGCTGTTGCTATCCTCAGCCCAAAGGTTTTAGTTATTTCTTTCCCACTTTTTTTTTAACAATGAGGTATTCAAATATTGATGAATGGCTTTGCTATCTTAATGGTTTTGGCTATATCTTTTTTCTACATTTCAACTGAGGTACTCAAACAAACATAGTATGTGCCATTATAGATTGTGCCAGAAAGTAGCCAGTCCACTAAATGGTTTCTAGAGACTTTATTCAGTAATTGAGAATGCATTTAGCCCTCCTCTCACTAATCTCTTCATTCTACCTGCAGTTCTCACCTCTCTGTGTTAGAGCAAAACAAACAATTAGACAGCCATTAAGGGCCCATTGTTAATTGTAAATAATCCATCATTAATATTGATTAGCCACAGTGAGCAGATCTCATTCAGCACATTCCTCCTAATGAGCTGGTCTTAGTGAAGCTAATTACTTCAGGCCATCTCAATGGAGCACCATACAGAATGGCTTTTTCCATGCATTGGGAAGCCTCAGGTAGTATTACACTAAGCAGTGGGTTAGAATTACTAATTAACAAGGTGATAAGATCGGAACATGTTGTTAACTTATTTACAATATAAAAAGCCCAGAATTTATCATTCTCAACACAAGAACCCTATCCTTCACTGTAAGTATCTTTCCTCTTCTAAAAGTGATACAAGAATATAATCCACTTGTTTATTTGTAGAAATGCCTTTTTAGCTTTTGTCTTTAAAAATGTCAAGCATCTCTTTTCTGGTTCTAGATGTTGTTGCCTGTTTATGTCAATAGTGTAATGAAGACTTTGAAACCCCCTTTACTTTTTAAGCTGCATTGTTAGTGATCTGATCTCACTCAAACTCAAAGAGCTAACAGCTGCTGTTAGCACCTTCTTGACTGAATGGTCACCAATGGCTGCTCCTTTTCTGTTGTCTGAGCACACTCACTGTTTACCAGTCCAGCATAACAGTCCCTGCTATGCTTCATCATGACATTTTATTACCATAATGCATTTTATTTTATGCTTTTATACTGGAAACCTCTACAGAAAAAAAATTAAGTACTTAAGTTTTATATCATTAGGGGAAAAAATACTTTCCAGGTTTATTTACAAGATGACTGAAGAGTATTCCTTTGGGTTGAAGCAAAAGCAGAAGCAGAATTTTTCATCATGAACTTTATTTTAGACACTTCATTTCTGTCCCAGCTGTGATAGTCATTTGGTGTTATTGAACGGAACCAAGAAAGAATTAAGCTACAAAGTGTACACACTCTTTAACGGCTACATCATGACAATTCATTATTAAAATAGATTTTATGTTTTTATATTAGATGTTAACATTACCATACACATAAAACAGAGCAAGTAAAATCTATGCAGCTTTAAATCTGATCTCATTTGCCGTAACGCAAAGTACATCAGATCAATTTGCAATTTACATTTAGTCATATAAAACTCAAACCCAGCACATTTTAAAGGGTTTCAATAACATGGTTGTAAATGTTCCTAATGGCTCAGAGTCTCTTATGATTCATTTTCAAATGGACAGGCAGTGTCAGAGCGATGAAGATCCATGGCATCATTCTATCTTCTCCTTCCTCTGTCATCTCTTTCTCCCTCGCTCCTCTCTCTCTCTGTCTCTCTCTCTCTCTCTCTCAAGTATCTCCCCCTCTTGTCTCTTATAAAAGCAATATACAAGGAGGCAAATAGGAGGAGCAGCCTCACAGCCAGTGCGGAGCCTCTGCAAATTCAATTCTTTTGGAGCACAGTCACAAAGGGGAGGTCACAGATGGAGCAAATGCTTGTAAAACCATGAAGGCTGTATAGCACGTGAATAGCAACTGTATTATGGTTAGAGCAAACAGGGGAGGAATACGCCTCACGCTAGGGATTGTTCATAATGCTTTATGAGGACATAAAGGTCATAACCCTTTGCATTGGAGGAAGGATGTAATCTGTTTTTTCACTGTTTGCAAATTGATTCATATGGATCAACTGTTTCTTGTTTTTCATTTAAACTTGCATATGTCCTGTGGAAAAAAAAGAAATTCATTCCCAAGGGAATAACAGCTTTTCATGAAAGATTTAACAAAGTGACTTCATAGTCTGTGTTGTTATCGGCAGTTCCAAATACAGCATTTTGTATATATTATATGAAAAGTAGTGGAAAAAATGTACTGCTATTCTACTATTTGTTAGATACTGCAAATCACATGAGACTGGCCAGAGCCCTTCAGCAGTCATGCATTAAGAGACAGATGTACTTTGACAAAAAACAAACAAAAAAAAGAAATACAAAATTTGCACAGAACTTGAGGGAGGATGTGCATGTATCCCTCTTCTAATTCAATATCATTTCTATTTTGGAAATAGCTCATAATCTTGTAGCAACTCTCCAAACTATGTTAGCCATTAGTCCTCATTAGACCCAATGCACACTCTTATATTCCTTAGAAATTGATTTAAACTGCAGACTTTTCTTGCTACTGGCATTAGACCCAGGACATTATCTGGGTTCGGGGAGCCTACATGACCACTGAGATACGTAGACCCTTCTGCACAGTAGGATGTCCCTGCTAATCCACTAAGAACTGTTGGCACTGGATGTTTTAAGTGCATCATTCATCTTATTGTTACAATGATCATACTGGTATATAACAGGTAGACCTGGACATTATGCACGGTATTTCCCAACAGTCACACCCAATGCCTAGCTAGAACTGAATAATTAAAGTGATTGTGCATACAGTAATTCATTTAAAGTGCTCTCATTATTTGTCCCGCCGGGAAGGGTTTGAGCGGGAAAAACTCTTAAATAAATAAAATCAGCACTCCACTTAATCCTAATGAGGCTGGGGAAAGATATACAGCTCTGTACAGCCATTATACATTTCTTACGCAGCATTCTGTCCTAGATAAGGAAATGTGTGCGCGTGTGTGTGTGTGGATCGTTTGCTTCATGGCTGTGTAGCTCTTCATGAATTTAGGGCTTGCAGTTAATTCTACAAATCTATATAAAGCATAGAGTTTGTTACTTTTAGATTGTGTTCTGAAACACAGAGATCATTCTAGATGCTATAAAAATGTCTCAGAGAGAATGTCATTCCCAGATGTTGAGAAATATACATTTGGCTGAGGCTAAACTGGGAGAAATGAAATTAAATGGTTTAATTTAAGACACTGGACATAAATGGACATCACCAAACCAGAACCACATCATTATTGGACTCTAGTGGGCTATTTAGATATTCTCCTCACTGTCCTGTCAATAATACATTTGTCCATCTATTTATATTATGATCCATCTATATCTGTATATTTATGATTCAATTGATTCAATTAATTTATCCCTGCTTTCTAGATCTACCCATCTATCCATTACCATAAATATTCATCCATATGTCCATGTCTATCTCTAAAAATGACACATTTATAGTTTTGACCTGCTTATGACATATGTCAGAGTGCCGCATCATGTAAGATGACACAACAACCTCATGCACAGACACCAGGCACAAATGAAACACCTCACAGGCTCACAGGCTCACAGGCCTGGCCACAGCCCAGCGCCAAAGTTCTACAGTTACACAAACTTTGCCTTCGCCCGCTCTAAATCAAACCCCTTCCTCAAGCAGCCACCATCTGTTCCACGAGAATCTGTTTCACTCTCCGAGCCAAGCCCAGCCGTTATTGGTCTTAATGGTGCTATCAGCTGAGCCGCCAAACCCAATTACTGCTTAAAAAGGGAGGCCACCCCAGCTAATCATGGCCGACTAACCTGATTTGGCTGTGATGAAGAGACGGGATAAAGAGCAGTTAATGGAGGGAGAATGATCTCACAAATACAAAAAACTCAATTCATTTCTCTAGGAGGGCAATCTGTCCGATTCAGCTCTAATGGAGTGGAGTTTCATTAGACTCCGGGCCTAAGCAGCCTTCCCATATCCTCTCATCATCCCAATGACAAATACTATCAAATATGTGCGTCCTCGTTCAGAGGTCTTAGCAGTGTCTTTAAAAAGGTCCGATTTTCTTTAAGATGAATATGTAAAGTGTTTTTGTACCACAAAAATTGTGTGCTTACTAGAATTGAAAGACGTATTTCATTAAGATAGGTCATAGATCTCAAGTCTTATGACAGTGTATAATCTTTTTGTAAATCATATACACTTTTCTAATAAGAACGGCATGTCAGTTACTGAACTTGCGAGGGCAAATTTCATAAGGATAAGATAAAGAAGAGCAGCTAAGTTTGGACAACTAAGGCTGAAATTTCTGGTCTATCTTTTCACAAGTACAACAAAAGCACAGCAGATCCGAGCATAGAAAAGACTAAAAGGGTATCTAAAGCCTACTCAAACTCCTCCCCTTACAAAGGGACAAAAGTCCTACTGACACAGCATGAGAATAAGTGCATGTTTACCCAAAGGCACAGATCCAGTGCATGTGCTTCCATGTCCTGCAGGCGCTCAGTTAGAGCGTAGTACAGCACGAAGGGCAGAGGGGCAGAGTTGGACTCGCAGAGCCGGCCAGGCTGCGCAGACGGACATTAGGCCAAGCTGGAGTTAAAATCCTATTAGTTTGAGTTGGGAATCGGATTATCGTCGTCGAGAATCACTCGTCTGGCAACTAGGGTCTAATTTGCGCCAATCAACGGCAATTATTGAGGGGAAGGGGAGCCTCTATTAGTGAGGCTCATCCACTTAGGCTAATGAATGGAGCAGATTCAATCTCTTGCTGCAGAGACATATTGGGGAGATGCAGCTGGAGGCAAATGCACTGCACTGAAGGAGCTCTACTGTTATTTATCAATGTGAGAGGGAAAGAGATGGACTTCAGTTGGGGACTTTCTCCCTTAAAAAGAAAGATTTCACTATACAGCTGTTAGTAGCACTTTTGTGAAGGCTCCAGTAGGCCATATACAATGGAATAGTATCAATACTAAAGGCCCCAATATAATAAAGATAATCTTCACTACTTAACCATTTTTTATTTTTGATGTAGTATTAAAATATATCAAAACGTAAAGATAAGAGGGACTAGCTAAGAATATATAGAATATAATTGTGCCCTCTAGTGTGCAAAAATTGTCACTGCCTTTTTCAGTCAAAATAATGCATTTTGCATAATATTTTACATGGAAATACAAACGAAATTTGTAGTTGATGCCACGTCATGCTATTTGTTGTATTGAGTGACCTCTAGAGATCGAAAAGAAAAGAAAGAGCTAAACTCTAACGGGTTGTTTTTTATTATCTCTAATTCCCCACGGTATTGATTCCATATAGCAGAAAAAAATGTAATATAAAATAAAAATATTCTGCTCTTTGTTAACAAACTGAAAGTTTTCCTTAGACAGGTGTCACAGTATTTGGTGAATTCCTCGTTATGTGTTTAAGAGATGTTATTTTCAGCCATGTTTAGACATTTTAGAACGTAAATATTACACATGTTTTAAACCTTTGTGATGGCTGTCAGTACCTTTGAAATATTTTCGAAAATTATCTGCTCTTTAAAAAATAGTGTTTCATTTATAAATACACAATTGTGTGAAAGGACATTTATTTTGAAACCAAAGAATAGTGGTGGGTAAACTCCTAATCGCTAGATGTCAGTCTTTAAAATATAATACCGACCAGCCAAACCTTAAATTGTCCTATCGAAAACTAACGGATATTTGCCCTTGAACGCTGATCTAGAAACAGTTTCAGGCTTTTCTTGTAGTGACTAAAAATTTGATTAGGTTACATAGAGCTGGTCTCACGTCAGTATATTATAATATAGACCGTTTTTCCAATATCAAGATTTCAATATGGCGACAGAGGTATTGCAGATAAATAATATAAGCTAACGAGCTACTGTCACAATCTGTTAAGTTGTAATACCTTGAACAATAGTATGCAGGAAACCAACGGGTCAATATTGATACAAACGTATAGAAAACTTCAATAATGGAAACACGGGGTATAGAGCAGATGTTTGACTTCCAGCGGTAAGATTCAAATTTAGTGTTAATGCTAGCTCGTTTTATGAACAAACTAGGCTAGTTAGCAAGCTCACAAGCTAGGTAGCCTGCTAGCTAGGTAGCCGTGGATTATGAGAAAGAGAGCAATGTACTTTAACTTACCTAGCTAGCTAAGGTTTTACAGCAACATGTAGCAATGACATTTTCTTCTTTGCTTACTAGCTGAGTGGCCAAACTAATTTGCTAATCGATCACCACAACTAGCCAGCTAACTTACTAATGGGCGTAGCTAGCTAATTTTAAAATTTTCTGGTACTAGCCCAGCAACCCGACCAAATGTTCAAGTAATTCTTAGTCATCACAAACCTATGCTAGCTAGGCTTCCTCGCTAACTTGTAAGTTAGCCAGCTAGCTTCCTGACACGAGTAACGTGTCAAAACCTGTCAATTTAAATGGAAACTCTTGAACATTACGTTAAATAATATAATATTGTAATATAATATAAGGTGATCTTGCTCTTACGATAGCTGACTATGTAGCTAATCTAGGTTGATGGGTAGCCTAGCTAATTCTGTTGCCAGCTATCTACCTAGTTACCTGGCTAGCAAAATGTTAGCTAGCTGTCTCTAAAGTATGCTTTAAAGTGCCCAGTGACCTAAATTTGTTACTTGTTTGCAAGTTAGCTTGGTATTATGGCTATCCTGCTTCACTAACCTGATGTGTTATACTAAATCCTACTTTGGAGTCATTATTGGCGAAGTTTAGTTTGTATTGCTAGGTAGCTAGCAGTACATTAATAAACTATGATGATCTCTTCTTGGTTGGAGTTGTGTAACATTATTCGTCATGAAAGATCTTCAACAATACGTGTATCTGTCTCGCGAGCTAGCGTTAGCTAGCTAGGAGCAGTTACAGCCTATTTAAGGTTTTGTTGCTTTATGCTGTCCAAGTTTCAAGACAATAGAATTTATTAAAGTTTTAAGTAGTTAGTTTTAAATAGCTAAATAAATAAAATATATGCATGCAGTGTAACCTTTCACTGTTTGGTCAAATGAATAAATTGTTGTCCACGTACAATATGGATATCGGACTATGTTTCAGTTTGTGGTCAGATAAATAGGCTGTTCTGCAAGTATAGTAGGTTTGACAGTATACAATTTTTTGCATCAACAATGTCCTCAGACAGTTATCCTGGACCATTTAAGGAACAGCTTGACTGCATTCACAGCCAGAATAAGAAATGCTTTGTGGGTCAGCAGCAGAAGACTTAAGTTGTGTAAAATAGTAGGGGGCAGAAGATGACACTGGATCAAGCCATAATCGAAATTGACAGTGGTCCTGCAGCAAATGATAGAGAAAGCATTGATTAGTGTGAGGTTCAAGAATATCAGCCATCAGCTTTCCTGACATCAGGTCTTGATACATAATGTAGATAATTTTGTCATTTTAAATACTTTGGTGTCTTTCTGTATGTAATTAACGCTTATAGAGATGTAAGGTTTTACTGACATAGTTACTGAGCACTTGTTTTAGACGTAAGCTAGTTGTGACGTCTGTAAGGAGACGTAACTATTAAATATGAGTCTGCATTTGCTCATCACTGCAGCCTTCCTTCTTTGCAGGTTGCCAAGCGATGGTTTGATCCTGTTGCTGCTGCTGCTGTATTCTCCAGTAGGCTTTTGCCTAATGTTGCTGCGAATATTTATTGGTGTCCATGTATTTTTAGTGAGCTGTGCACTCCCCGACAGTTTTGTAAGAAGGTAAGTAGGAAAGCAAAAGCACAGTCACTACTGAAATCAACTCTCTTAGCCCTCCCCCTTCCTCCTGTAACTGACCCCAGAGGCCTTGGGGTATAGATCAGGTTCCATTCATATTTAGAAGTGAAATATATTGAGCTCTGCTGTAGTTGAGTCTTTAAGTCAGTGTTATTCAGTCATATGGAGCGCTAGGTATTGGTACAAGTGATAAGATGCAGGTTGATACACAAGTGCTGTGATGTACATACAATTCTTTATATATAAATTTTTAGCCGTGGGAAATAAGATCATGTAAGGGATATTTGATTGCATGTTTTTTTAGATGTAAACATTTACTCAGAGTTTTATCTGGTGATTATCATGGCCATTTGGAATGCTTTTAAACCTATCTGTACATGTGGAATGTCTTTTGTTTCAGATTCATAGTACGAGTCATGTGCTCTGTGTTGGGCCTGCATGTAAGACAGAACAGCCCCCGCTTAAGGAACAAAAATGTCAAGCTGTATGTCTGCAATCACATAACCCAGTTTGACCACAACATTATTAACCTCCTTACCTCCTGCAACACTGTGAGTGTACTCCGTGTGTGTGTGTGTGTGAGTGAGTGAATGGGAGAGAGAGTGAATGTTTGTCACTGCGTGTGTATTTGTGCACTGTTTTGTTCACTTGTAGTAATCTTTTCATTTGCTGCAGTGCTCACTTTTTGACACAATTGATTATTATGCTCACGGTCAGGCCTATTAATAGCCTTGCAGCTGTGGTGATTTAACATTAGGTCAGTGTTCAATGATTTTGTGGTGTTTTTTCCCCCTCTACACATCTGAGAGTTGACATTCCTAGTGGTAGTGTTTAATAGAACCAGAGTTTAATGCACAATTGAGGTTCATTTTCATCATGCTTATTCTAGTCCGTAGTTAAAATCCATAGTCAAGTAATGGGCAAAGAATAGATTAAGTTTATTGGGACAATGCTTGAGACAGAGCTTTACATTTATTTTGTATGACAGCAAGAAAGCCGTCACACATACTTTGTACCCTTCTAGACAAACATTGCCATTAGGATTTTGCTGATAATTATGTTTCCCAGTTATTTAAAGTAATAATCAATAAGCTTCAAATTATTATATTTGTGTGAGTGAGTGTACATGCAAGACCTGTGATACATTTCTATGATGAATAAAATGCGCTGATTCACTGAAACTCACCATCTATGAAATCTCCCTGGCAATCGCTGCCTGGCAGCCGTTGTTGGAGGGCCCTTCAGGCTTCATGTGCTGGGCCCGGGGCTTCATGGAGCTCGGCGGCGTGGCGAGCAGGGCCCAGCTGGCAGACACTTTGCGCGAGTACTGCTCCGCCCCTACGGCGCCGCCCCTGCTGCTCTTCCCGGAGGAGGACACCACCAATGGCCGTGCCGGTCTCCTCAAGTTCAGGTGCAGTACCATCCGGGACCATCCTTCATAGGAACGTACGCCAGGTTAAACTTGTACTTGGGTGCACCCTCTTAATCTTTTATCCCAGATCTGAGTCTTTACTAATAATTTGTAGTGGTCCTAACATCTTATGATCCAGTATCCACAGAGTTCACCTTTTCCACATGGGTAATAATGGTTTGCCAGACAGAGTAAAATCCTGCACCATTACCTCGTATAGTGTAGCAGATCAAGTAGTACATCAGATCCTTAACCCAATGCCTAGACATGGGCGGGGACTTACCTTTCCATTTAGGCAGCACAAGTCATCTTGCCAGGAAGGCTCTCACATCATTGGCTGAAATGTTTATACAAACATCCTGTCATGTCACTTAGTGTTGACCAAGTTTAAACATGAGTTTTGCAATGTAACAATGTTCTGGAGAGCTTGAGCAAGTAAAGAACTCAGTAGGATTTCTTTGAAAATGGCTTGGGACACAAGCCTAAGGACAGAAGGGCTCAGCTGATTACTGAGATGTCCTGAGATGATTGTCAGGGCCTGGCTAAGCTGACTAAAGCTGCCCATACCTGCCTGATGACCAGTTAATCACTCTGAAAAACACTGATTTGTCAGTCAGACCAAGGGGTGGGGATTTACTATAGTACTGAAAAATGGATGTTATTGAATGTTAATAAATTTCATCCTTTACAGTGATGTTTGTTTATACCTCCCTTTCCCTCCATCCATCCATCCTTCCTTCTTTCCTGCCCCCTTGTCTGCCCTCTCTCTGTCTCTCTCTCTTTCTCTCCCTCCCTCCCCTCTCTCCCTCTCCCTCTCTCTCTGTCTCCCTCCTTCTCTCTGTCCCTATCCTCCACCACAGCCCCTGGTCTTTCTCTGTGTCAGACTCTATTCAGCCTGTGGCCTTGACAGTAAAGAGGCCTCTCATAGCTGTGGTAAGTATTAGCAAATTGTAGTGAATTATAGAATTTGGTTTTTATGTGATGGGGGAAAAAAAATTGTTGCGTAAAAAATGTTTTACTACTTTAATAGAACTTGAAATGCAGCAAACAGAATGCAATAATAAGAATGCAAATAATAATGCAATAGAACAGGAATGCAGCAAAATCATCTTTGTTACACTAGACGGTTTTATTTTTAGAGCTTATTAATTAAAAAGTGTACCATTCTGAATGACACTCCATGTAACTTGAACTTGCCCAACACTGTCAGTAACTTGAGCCTTGTAACTTATAGGCATGGGTTACATGTTTCAAACATCATTATCAGCTACCTTGAAGTAAGATGAAGAGCGTGTGAACATGCTTTTGTGCTATTCCTTCTACTGACAGTGTGAAACCTGCTTTACTTGCTCTACAATCATAGAGATCTTTGCACTGGATGCAAAAGCATTAGTGTATGGAGCTCCCAAAACCTCACCCTTTCAGTTCAGTTGTTGCCCACAGGATTCTATAAAGGACCCTTTGTCTAAGAGCTTGCTGCATTAAGAGTATTTATAGAAGCTGGCAAGCACAGACAATAGTAAGTAGCGCACAGTGTAGTGCTGTGAAAGCCGGCGAAGGTCACCAGAATCAGTGAACCCCTGCCCCGTTTCCATGTTCTACTGGCAGAATATTCGCACCATGAGCCCTTTCTTACACAGCATCTCGTCGTTCAAACCATCAAGCCATTGACGACAGGTGTGGTTTAGGGCAGGGGTAGCTGGTGTTCTGTGGCTCAGCTCCCCTGGACTGGGTTATGGTTAAGCGCACTGTCCACAGCCCCAGCGCACATGAAAAATGCAGAGACCTCCAGCCATCTGGCACTAATAAAATAACATCCCAGTGATCCCATTTGATTCTGTTGTCTCCTGTCTTAGAATGTACCAGATTCTTCATGGCTGGCAGAATTGCTGTGGGCATTTTTTGTCCCGTTTACAGTGTATCAAGTAAGGTACTACATATTACTGTCTCTCTTACTACTAGTAGTATTTTAATATTGTTTCGCAAACTAACTGGTTTGCTTGGACTCCTGTTTCCTGCCTGCCTGTGCGCTTTAACTTAACCTGAATGCTCATTTATAAGCAAAATTTCAGTGTAACAGCAGCTGGGTTGGATAATGCTGACTTGGTTATATGTTATATGTACTTATTCAGTCACTCATATGATTAAAAGTTCACCTTTTTTGACAGATTATATGACTTTACAGGAATAAGTAAGTAGTTGGAGTTTGTTTGACTGACCCTACTCTCGTGTCTGTCCCTCTTTTAATACCGCCAGATGGCTTCTTCCAGTTATTAGACAAGATGGAGAATCACATCAGGAATTTGCCAGCAGAGTTCAAGAGGTTGTGATCTTCACTTTTGTCTTGGCATATTGGGGGGGGGGGGGGGGGGAACAAAAAGGTAACAAACCAATTAAATTGGTTTAAAAAAAAAAAAAGAATTTGAAAAAAACAAATAAATTTGTTTAAAAATAT
>JAOYMR010000009.1:13483255-13523297 GCA_025802075.1 Tenebrosternarchus preto | reverse complement strand
CCCCCCCCCCGTCCCGGTTCTTGTCCTCTCCCTCTGTGGCGGGGGCGGGGGGGGGGGCGCCCCCCCCCCCCACAATACGTGAACAAACCAATTTACTTGGTTTACAATCAAATACAGTATGTGAACAAACCAATTAACTTGGTTTACAATCAAATACAGTATGTGAACAAACCAATTTACTTGGTTTACAATCAAATACAGTATGTGAACAAACTAATTAACTTGGTTTACAATCAAATATAGTATGTGAACAAACCAATTAACTTGGTTTGCAATCAGCTGATTGTAAGTTTCAGATTTCAGAAACAAATGCAGAGAAAAATATAGAATAAGATTTTTTTTTAATTGTTAGAATTTTAATACAGCTGGTTCATAACAATCTATTATAACATGGTAATCTGTTAAGATGAGCATCTCTAAAATGGTTCTCCTTAAATTATTAAAATTATTACATTTCTGTTATCTTTCAGACAGTACTTTTTTATTATTATTATTAAACACAAAATAACAAAACCTTTTGAACATAGCCTTAGAAGATTTCTCACTGAAGTTTTTCATCCGATGGAATGGACAGCTTTTATGCAATTGTTGAGTGGTGAACCTTGTATTGTTCAAACATCTAGGTCTAGTACATCTAGGTCTAGTACATCAAACGAAAATGACCAAATAGAACTGCATCTTCCTGTTTAATCTTGTGTTATCCATTGTTTGCTTTTTCAGCTTCTGGCCATTGAGCTTGGTGTGGTCTCGACCCAGATCACCAAAGCAGACAAAGCAGAGCACATCAAAAGGAAAAGGCACACACCCCCACACACCACACACTCGAGTGAGTTCAGTGTGGATGCTGGGAAACCCAATACTGAGCTGTACTGTGGTTTTAATACCTGATAGTTTGCTAAGCGGAAAAATATAGATTTATCCGACGGCCATAACGATGAACGGCATTCACAGCTAGCGCTCAAGTGTTTCGATCTAGAATGTGAAAAAAGAGCCTGTTTTGCAATAGTGTCATATGGTCATTTTAGGAAAAGCATTATAACACTAACTGTGTTTTCTTGTCTAGATTTGGGTGCCAGACCTCGTACTGTGCCGCAGGGTTTTCTAGGCTCAAGCCCGGGGACAGAGGACCCTAGAGTGATGCGCATGGTGCATCAAGTGAAGGAAGTCCTACCTGACATCCCTCTCAGTGTTATTACCAGAGATCTGTGTAAGCTGTCTTTGGCAGTTCCTTATGATCTTAAGTTTCAGAGAATTCCTATCTATTGAACAAAATGTGGCTACACTGTTTAGTCATTATTATTGTTTTCTAATTTCTCTTTCTATTATGACGTATTATGTTATTGTCTTGTATGTCCCTGTAGTGCGAACAAACTGTGTGGATACAACAATTACTAACCTGCTAGAAAGCACTGAGCAGTATCACACGGAGCCTGTAGAGGGCGCTACATCAGGCCCAGCGCGAACTCTAACTTCCATCACCCCTTCAGTTGTTGTCCCCTCAACCACTCTAAAGGTGAGGTGCTCACCTGTTATTTCACTATTTATTCTGTGAAATAAGCCAATTTACTCTGGAAGTTTCTGTGTGTTTCATCATCCCTTAGCTGAGTACATAGGTTTTTCTGCATATTAGTTTTGCTCAATTTGCCTGCAAACTCTTGCATAGGATTGGCACATCCACCATTTTACAGGTCTAGAATATTTTGCAGTGCTTCAAACGAGTATCCAAATATCTGTCATATCAAAACACTACTTAAAAACAATTGTATCCATAGTGATTGTGTAATGCCATGTGGTGTGATGATTAAAATGTGCTGCCCACACACTGTATGACCTGCCCAGTTTCAAGTGCCACATGAAAGCAGTGCAGTCCATGGATACACACAGCATGATTTTCATTCATTAACCTTGTATTTTTACTGTATCACGTCTTACACAAAATAAATATAATGGATAAAACATTCCATACTTAAAAAAAACTTCAGAAAATTAGATTTAGAGTCCAACGGCAATGTTAGAAACAAGTAATCCAATCTTTGTTTTTTTGTTTTCGTTTTCAGTATGTCATCTGAGGCCTATGTTACTGCTGTGCATTTTTGTTTGCTTTGCATTTTTGCCATGTCTGATAGGCTATTTTATTTAGTTTTTTTTGTTGACTCAATCTACAGCCAGCTGCCAAATCTTTTGGGAGATCGCCAGCAGACAGACACATGTCTTTACAGGAAAGAAAAGCAGCCTTGTATGAGTATGCAAGAAGGTAAGTTCTTGATGTGACAAATATTGTAAAAACACTAACATTTTACCAGGTTTATTGTAAATCCATTTTATATTAAAATGTTTACACACTCAAATTTGGTACATTAACTGTTCAGTGCATTTTATACCGAACAGTTTTACTTCATGAAGCAGCAGGTCTTCTGTACAAAAGACTGGTGAGGGCACCAGCATTTCATAAGGTTTGAAAATATTGTGGATACTTTGAGTGAATCATGACGGAGGGCAAGCACCAGCACATACTCAGCAATGCTGGCTGGCAGGTCACCAGTGAGCATTTCCTGTTAGTGCACAGGAGAAGAGCTTGAGAGGAGGAGTGTAGGAGGAGGAAGGGGGGGGGGGTAGAACTATGAAGGTGGTTTATGGATCATGGTAAAAGTGACTGCTCACAGCACATCAGTAAAGTGACATTGCTAATAGGAAATGACCAGAGATTCTGTATTCTGAACAGAAGCGCATAACATGAACCATTACATGAACCTTTAGTTTTAATAGGTAGTGAACATATAAAACGACTAAAGAGGATTTCCTCATGGACAAAAACTGGTTGGAACTGTGTGTTACAAATTCTCTAACATGATCAATGACATTATTTTTGGTTGAACAACCAACTACAACCCAACAACTAAATCTAAACCTAATAACTATGTTGGAAATGATTATGTATGCCTTGAATGATTATTACTACCAACTTGTCTTTCTTTGCTCTATCCTGTCAGACGTTACATCAAGAAACATGGGCTGAATGTAGAGGAAGACTCATGAGTATGGACACATCGCTGCCCAAGGATTTGTTTATGGAAAGACAACTGATTTCACACACAATGTTACTGAAACAAGGAGAAGAAATTATTGTGTTGACTTTACTTGAAACATTTGTGTTAACCAGACATCCAAGAAAAGAGAATTGGGGATAAGTTGGAATCAGTGGATTTTTTTTAATCCTCTTGCATGGCAATCATGCATGTCTTTTTAATTATTTCTCTCTACGACAGAAAAAGAAAAATATTATTTTGGTAAACAATTTGTACTGCACCGCAGTGACAGTGGAACATCTCATATTATTTTTATAAAGTTCAGAATTGGAAGGCAGGGGTTTGTCATTGTGTGGTACAAAATAAATAGTTTGAAGTTATGTTGTAAAGAAAAGTGTTGATTCTGTGTCAGCTTTTAAAAGACATTAAAGATCATTTATAAATGTAAAAGGCCCCTTTTATTTTTAAGTTAAAATTAATAGGTTGTATGTTTGATTTAATGATCATTTGAGCATTTATTGAATTGAAAGCAAATATGTGAAATTAAATTATTGTTTTTAATTTAAAGGTTTTTTTTTAGTTTCCCCTATTTGTAATAACTATAGCATTAACATTTAATGACAATAATAATAATTAAAAAATAAATAAATAAAACTACTAGATAAGAGAACCATTATTAATGATTGCAACCTGATTCTAAGGTTTGTTTCCTGCATGTAGATCTTCAGATGTTAAATATAACATCAACATTTCTCTTGTTCAAGTAGGCTTTTTTTTTTTGTTACAGGCTTAATATGACAGGTAGGGTTTACATTCTCAACTATTGTTTTTACCGCTCATCGTAAACGTAAATTCAGGGGAATCTTGAAACCGTTACGAGAATCAAATTAAGTAAAATGTGTTCGGAACAGATGCAATGCCACATGAGAGCGTGTTCGTTATACTAAACATTTACATGGCTATGATTCGGTCATGGCCGAAAATATTCCCAGTCTTGCCGATGTTCATTAAGAGAGCATGACGTCGCGTATGAATATTGCTTTTCGTAGAACAATAGTTCTACAAGCACATGTTATTAGTTAACAGTATGCGTCGGCGACAACAGATTATGACATTTGCATTAACATTTCTTGTGCGACCAGAGCAATGACAGTTGACGGGCGCTTTCGTGGTGTGTGATTCCAGTGAGACAACAGTGAAGTTTTATGACAAATGTAATTAACGATTAAAAAGGCACCCGAAAAGCGGAGTGATACATGTATAATTCAAAGTCCCGGTACGATCATAGAACGTATCTTGTCCAGTTCAATTACTTTGTTGGAACAAACCGTACAGAAAAATTCAAACTTTCTTGTAACGTTCTCTGCCAATCACGTGTGACTATCCCACTCTAGCCAATGGCCATCAATTTTGTCTGGTGAGTCTTGAAATACTTCCACCAATTAAATCAGCTAAGAGGCGGGTGTAATACTAGAGTAGCCAATTGGATTTGTAACTATCTAGGCGACTCCGCCAGACTGAATAAGTACAAGTACTTCGCAATTTTCTGTCTCATTGTTGCTGGGCTGTGCCAGACTTGGTTTTGTTCCTCTGTTGCTTATTTGTTGTAGAACACGCAGAATGAGGGAGATTGTTCATTTGCAAGCAGGACAGTGTGGCAACCAAATTGGTGCCAAGGTAAGAAATTAATGTTTTTTTTTTACTTTATTCAAAGAGGCACTCCTCGTTAGAGCATGCCGTATTCTCGCTTAAGGCCTTGGTCCGTTTTAGCAAATTGGAAAATACTGTAATGGAATACTGAAACTCGTGAAAAGTTAATGCAAGCTTTTTAGTGATACTCGATCTCTGTAAGCAAATCGCTCTTAGTATAAAACAGATTATTAAGTAAAGCTAACGTTTTCGAAATTCTGTCCAGTTTTTCGGCAAATTGGTTTCTCCTTTAAAATAGGCCTGAAATAAGTTAAACCGCCAAAAATCTAGTGCATTTCGGTTTTATATTTGTTCTTTTCACTTTCTTGTTTTTCTGAAAGCGGCTTGCTATGAATGAACTAATGGCGAAACAATGTTGAAGGGTGTTGGCGTGGCGCGCGCAGTGTCGTAATGTGGCCGGTTGTATCTGGTTCAGCTCATAGAAAGTCCGCTCACTAAGCCACGGAAACACCCAATACTTTTTACCTTCCCGTAAATAGCGAAATACTTTAAGGCTATATCCGTTAAGTGGGATGTACTGTTAATTTTAGAGATCTTTTATTGAATGTGTCCAGCCGGCCTCAGCAGCATAAAATGGCCTCAGTGACTTGGCAAACTCCATTTTGCCTGTGTGCAGCGTCAGATGAGAATAACAGTGGTGGTAGTTTATTCGAAGGTCCTCGTCTGTGCGTTCCACAGGCTTGATTTAAACCCATGTTTAATAATCTTGAGCAGAACAAAATGTATAAATGACGCTTTGTATCCAACTTGCACTAATGACTAAACACCCCCCTTTCCTTTTTCCCCCGTTACTGGCAGTTCTGGGAAGTGATCAGTGACGAACATGGTATTGACCCTACAGGCAGTTACCATGGTGATAGTGATCTTCAGCTGGACAGAATCAATGTCTACTACAATGAAGCAACAGGTGAAATTGTCATTAATGTAAAGATAATGGTCACTTTCATGTGTTTTACTGTGCAAGAGAGAATGGGCATGTTTATGTATCTTTTAGTATTTTTGAATTTTTGAATTTTTTTTTCAGGTGGAAAGTATGTCCCCCGTGCTGTGCTGGTGGATTTGGAGCCTGGTACCATGGACTCGGTTAGGTCTGGACCTTTTGGGCAGATCTTCAGGCCTGATAACTTCGTGTTTGGTAATCCCCCTTCCATGTTCTGTTTTTCCCAACAGCACTGCTGTGATGTAGTATATCAATTTGATCAGTGCTTTGCACCTTGACGTTCACATGGAACGCATTTGACTGCTAGTTTGCATATTTTTTTTTCCTATCCTGTGGCTGTAACTTTGCTTATAATGAATGCTGTTCTCTGTAGGCCAGAGTGGTGCTGGTAACAACTGGGCTAAGGGGCACTACACGGAGGGAGCAGAACTAGTGGACTCTGTCCTGGATGTAGTTCGCAAGGAAGCCGAGAGCTGCGACTGCCTGCAGGGCTTCCAGCTCACCCACTCGCTGGGTGGTGGAACCGGGTCCGGCATGGGCACCCTGCTCATCAGCAAGATCCGTGAGGAGTATCCCGACCGCATCATGAACACCTTCAGTGTTGTGCCATCTCCCAAAGTCTCGGACACAGTGGTGGAACCATACAATGCCACACTTTCAGTCCATCAGTTGGTAGAGAATACAGATGAGACGTACTGCATCGATAATGAAGCTCTTTATGATATCTGCTTCCGCACACTTAAACTCACAACGCCCACATATGGTGATCTCAATCACCTCGTCTCTGCTACCATGAGTGGTGTCACGACCTGCCTGAGGTTCCCTGGTCAACTCAACGCTGACCTGCGCAAACTGGCCGTAAACATGGTGCCATTCCCCCGCCTGCATTTCTTCATGCCTGGGTTTGCTCCGCTCACCAGTAGGGGGAGCCAGCAGTACCGTGCCCTCACTGTACCTGAGCTCACACAGCAGATGTTCGACGCTAAAAACATGATGGCTGCCTGCGACCCTCGCCACGGCCGCTACCTCACAGTGGCTGCTGTCTTCCGTGGTCGCATGTCCATGAAGGAGGTGGACGAGCAGATGCTCAATGTTCAGAACAAGAACAGCAGCTACTTTGTTGAGTGGATCCCCAACAATGTCAAGACTGCTGTCTGTGACATCCCACCCCGTGGCCTCAAGATGGCTGCCACCTTCATTGGCAACAGCACAGCCATCCAGGAGCTGTTCAAGCGCATTTCGGAGCAGTTCACCGCCATGTTCCGGCGCAAGGCCTTCCTGCATTGGTATACAGGAGAAGGTATGGATGAGATGGAATTCACAGAAGCTGAGAGCAACATGAATGACCTGGTATCTGAGTACCAGCAGTACCAGGATGCAACTGCAGAAGAGGAAGGGGAGTTTGAAGAGGAAGCAGAGGAGGAGCTGGCTTAAATAAAGCTGTCACTACTTTTTCTGTGTTTTTCCGTTTAAAACTTCCTTGTCACCTTTCTTACTGTCACTTCCATTAAGTTGTACTTTCTTTAATACTAATAAAACATGCAGTTAAGTCCAGCCTCCGATCCATTTGTTCAGGTCAGAGTTGTCCTTGGTTTTAGTCTGGCTGCGAATTACAGTGCGTGGGTGTAGTGGACCTTGAGGACTGATTTGATGAACATTAAGATCATTTTTCTGACTCGGTGCTACTGGTACTAGGCTTTGAAACTAATTCCAGTTAATATGATAAAGCTGCAATACATCCCTAGGGTTTATACTGAACTGGATTAAATGCCTAGTGTTCTTTCCCAGCTCCACGAGTGTTCCACAGTGCGTCTCTTCCACCTCACCCAAGTTTCACTAGTTATTTAAGAGTATTCTAATTTCTGGCATCCCAATCACAAATGTAATGCATGTGAAACATTTATCTTTTATCAGCTTACTATTGCTTTCAAGTTAATTCTATAAGTCTGACTCAAGGGAGGGGGGGGGATAAACATCAAGCTGAAACGGTGTTTAAAGCACATCAGTGTTTTATAATAAATCCATTATGACGAAGTACATATTTGAAAGGATATCTTGAGTTTAACCTGAGTTGACCAAACAGCATTCCAATCAGGAGAAAACGGCTTCTGATTGGACAGGCTCCTGAATGAGGAAGTGCTCATTTGTGTATTTCCTTTAAGCTACTTCCGTTTATTCATAGAGACAATGGGCTATTCAGAAGTGCCTCACCCAATGGCTTACATAGCTTAGCAGGCAGGCCAGCACACACCGATTACTTTGTTAGGTAGTGATTTGTCTATGTTGATTTAGCTAGTCAAGTGAAAACTGCAACAGTGTGTTTTAGAGATGGTAATGTTTCTGATCAGGACGTCATTAATACATAGGTATACAAAAAGAATAAATAAGTAATTAAGTGTACTGTAACCTTTACATTTCCTAAAATGGTCTAAAGATGTTCCATGGTCTGGTTAAGAGATTTTATTGTTCATCTGACCAGGATAAAGTTCAAACTGCTTCTCAGCCTCTTCACTGTATGAGTCACCTGAGAAAAGAATGAAATAATGTTTGCATGGTTAACAAAAGGAATTGACTTCTAGCCTCTTGGTCAGACTTTCAGTCTGTTATCTAGTCTTAACAGTTGTTTGAATACTCTTGAAGACTTGATGTACAAAATGCCATGTAATGATTCTTAAAGACAAAGGAATATGTATATATTATGTGAATCTTGCTGAGTAATGCTGTTCACACACATTTATAAAGGGTTTCTTGTAAATGCCTTTTTAGTTTAATTCACTAGAATATCAACCCTTCCAATTTAAAATGGATTGTCCGTATTTTGTATAAGTTTGTATAAGCTTTCATCTCAACAGTCAGAAAGATGATACACCTCAGTACACACTCAGTTGTGTGCAAAAGCTATCTAGCAAGCAACATCTTTAGCCAAATGTACAGCATAATTTGCATTTTTGTAATGGTTCTAAGGGCAAAGGTGATGTATGCCAAATTGAATCATTAATTGCAATATTTGTGCACATAGATCAATATAATTTAGAGAGGACTGGAGTTTGGTTTGATTTCATAGATCACAAGGTCTCAAATATTTTCAGTGTCACAAAGATTGCATCTTGTAGAATGAGGAGTTAATTTTAAACATACAACACAAGCTTTCAGACTGCAGTCAGCGTTAAGTCCAAGGCCATTTGTGTCTAAGCATATAGTTTCATTTTCATTGAAAAATGTACCTATGTATTACCCTCCAGATTCTCTTTGTACCACAATATTAAGCTCTGTATCATTCTGCCAATCAAGTTTTCTGAATTTGAATATTAGGACCATGCCCAGATTACTTTCACATAGAATTAATGAGCCAATTTAGGGTCCTCTTTAAAATAGAAAATTTGCTGTGTTTAATATAATACTAGTTTAATATCATACAATGTTTGAAATAATGTATGTGTTCCCTGGGTCTTTAAAGCACCTCGTGAGAATGAATACATGGTCTAGGAATAGGGCTGCTATCGCTATAAGCATGTCTTACCTAGATGACATTTATGCAACCAGACTTGGTTGCCATCATATTTGCAGTTGCAGCGCATAGCATTATTGGTGAAGTCACTCTCTGCTACCTCGAAGTTGGGGTTTAATACAACCTGGGAGTTAAAAAACAAACATCTATTTAGGAAGTGAAATACTTGGTGTAAATGGTGTAAAACTAGGGACAGATGGTAAAAAGAACCAAAGGGAGCCTGTGTTATGTTAAATACCATAAACATTAATCTACCTTCTCAACAATAAATCCACCTATTACCGCTGTCTTAATCCTCAGATTTTTAATTTAACAGTGCAATTGCAATAGCATATATCTGCCACAAGAGGGTGGCAGTCCAGCAACACAAACTTTGATGCAACTTTTACAGTAAAATGCCTGTCAGTGGGGTCCTTTGGGACCAAGTTTGGCATTATACTGTGACTCATCACTACAAAAAACTTTTTGTAGGCAAACATTACATGTGATTGCACTGAAACTGCCTCTTGTAGGTTGTATGAGGTGTTTAGTTTTCATATTACCTGCAGAATGTAGTTTCCTGGTTTAATGTCACTAATGTCAATCCACTGGCAGTCAATATCATGTCTGTACGTGTCCCAGCAGCCGACCGTGATTCCCTGCTCACCAAAGTTAGCGCACTCATATCGTTTTGAAATACCTGAAGTGGTAAAGCAGTCATCAGATCAAGTGCATATTTTCAATAGTTTGTTTGTATAACTATTCTGGAGTAGAAGTCTTAGTCCACTCCTTATATATTCCATGGAATAAATGGCAGTGTACTGTAGTAAAAGATGTAGAGATGTAGACGCACAATTGTTTATATGTTCTACATGTACATTTATTAACACAACCACTAAAATAAAAGGATCAATTGTAATCCTACTGCAGTACATGCAAGAGACGTAATCAACTTTACACTGGAGAAACTAAGAGAAGACTAGCTGATTGGTTTGTTGAATACCTTTGGATCATAAGAATTACGGATTCATCCTTTCCAGTGGCAAGGCATTTTAATACAAATGGGCATTGCATTAATGACATATCTGTTTGCATTGCTAGCTGTTGCTATGGCAACAATGAAATGAGAAAAGTCAAAGACAGAACTCATCTACACTCTTGGAACTTTAGAACCTCATGGAATGAATGTTATGATTTAAACATCAACATTTTCTAATATAAACTGGCTCCTCCTACAAATTCAAAAGCACTTTGCTTGCACAGCTGATGAAGGACATCTGTCTGAAAAATCCTCATTCTGTTTCTTTCTTGGAAACCTGTGTATTTCACTATATTTTAAAATATCTCTACTGTCCTACTACAATATAATATATATATATATACACACACACACACACACCTCCTATTTCTCCTAATTCCTCCTATGGGAGCAGTGCTGTATTTCTGTGTGTGTGCTGGACAGTGTTTGCCATTCCTTATCTTCACTGCTCCCTAGTGAAATACAAAAATGGTCCCAGATGTATAACATAAGGCTTCTGTGTAGCCAGGCTCTCATCTCGATCCTACCTTCATGACAGTCTGTGTCCTCTAGGCAGAAGCTGGCTTTGTGACCGTCTGCCACTTTAGTGCCGTTGAGATCCAGCAGGTCATAGTGGGTGAAGACATCCATACTGTGATAGTGTCTAGCGAGATGACGACACACGTTTAATGAGTACTGCAGTACTAGGAGAGCAGAGCATGTTATTGTCTTCACTGCCATCTCTGGAAATGAAACTACAGCAAACCATATCCATCTTTAGTCATGAAAGGTCATAAAGTGCCTTAATATATCAAAAATGTATATATAAAAAAATATTATCCTGGTCAAGGTCAGTGGGGAACCGAAGCCTTGGAGTAAACACTAGTCTTTCTCTTTTTCTCTTTTTCTCTGGCTCGAGTATGAAGCTGGGTTCTGTATTCCCTTTAGCTTCCAGCACACCAGGTTTTCCCATTAAAACTGTACAAAGCATAAATACTGAGTGACCTAATGTGTTCTGGAAGACCAGAATAAAACGACCTGTCACAACAAACTGGTGTAGGAAGGCCCACTTTGTTAGCTTTGCTTTTCATAACAGCTCTCCAAAATAATATCAAATAAAGTAAACTTAACACATTCCACTATTAGAAAAATGGAAATCAAATGATGAAACTAATGTAACAGCTGCCATAAAACAGAATTGTACCATTGTTGCTTCAGTTTCAAATACATAGATTGACTTTTTAACATTACCAACATAAAAATCTTTTAGCTATAATAAAATGTTGAGCACCGTAATGCTGTATGAATGCAATATTTCTTTTGTACAGCAACATTTGAGCTTGAGAAAGGTGCTATAAAGGATTACCATTAACATTAATGTTATTATTATTAGCAGTAGTGGTAGCACTTTATTCTGTTTTCCATGGGTCTTTCCTGTGTATAGAATTCCATATAATTAAATTGAAACAAAACTTGAGCACTGTGAAAAAAATCATGCATCCATTTTTTTTTCCTTGTATACAGTACAAACAACTCTAAGACAAGATAACTGCTTGAGTATACAGTATGTGTTCCTGAGCTTTAAACGCTGTCGAATACAAACCAGGCCTTGCTCACGTCAGCTGTGTAAATTATAGATGTTTTTCCTTTCTGCTCCTATGCACATACATTTACTGAAAACATACAGGGCCAGTTAAAAAAGTTAATCGGTCCAGTAAACTTAAAAGGTTGCTTTTAGAAAATTCCTTTCAGAATATTAATTTTAATAATAATATCAGAGTTAGTAGGTACCTGAGGTTTTGATTCTAGCCATCTTTGGTCCAGCCACCCACTGCATTGGTTTGTTCTACATAACCATGGCGCATTTAACTGAACATCCCTCCAGCAATCACCATTATCTCTATTCCAGATAGTCCAGTCACACTCTACCCCACTCAGCCTCTGCCAGCCCAACCAGACAGCTCCAATCCCCCTGCATTTACCTGTGGCACTCGTGCCACACCCAGGAGTGGCGGCCGAGGCGCGGCCGGAAGTCGGCCCGGCCAACGTTATGGATCTCAGAAGAGAAGCGCAGAAGGCGCCTGTGGCCGTAGGGCCAGTTGGCACGGGCAGCCGATTTGGCGAGGCAGTTCTCCTCTGCTGCACAGTAGAGCAAGTGCAAGGGGCGGTCCTCGATGTAGACGCTCCTCTCCACCAGAGGGGCATTCAGAACCAGGTCTGACGCCGCTGAGGATCATGGGAGATGAGAAGATGAAACACAAGGGAAACAAATGTCAACAGAATCACTGCTCAAAATCTAAATAACTCTGTATTCTGTTCCTCTGAAAAGATTTCTTGCTCCTGCTACAGATTGCTCTTCTACCAGACTAATAATAGACAAACCATCAAGACCAGCCAACTGATGATGCATGTCACTCACAGTCTGAACAGATAATTCCAGCAGCAAACTGAGCTTCTGTTCTCTTGCAGCTGACGACGTGATGGTGCTGACAGTCTGCGAGAGTCATCTCATCTCCGTGACATTTTACACCACTCATCACCATCTCTGTCACATTGCTGCTGTCCCAGTACCAGGTTTCCTTAGCAACACAAATGAGACACATTACTATGTAAGTTACAATAATTTCTGTAGAATAGTTTGAGATCAAATCACGTTGATGTTTCTGTAGTGTATTTCTGGAGTACAGTTGTATTATTAACTCTTTTATTCTCTGTGCATTCTGTTGCCTATTACAAATGTCTCATCTCCATGACATATCACTAGTATGTTGCAATATACCGTAGCTATGATGCTAACAGCCTGAACTTGGGAATAGTCCTCTTACTTACAGTGATTGCATGAAGAACGTAGCTGAGGCCTAGCTGTCTGCAGGCCACCATGGCTTCTCTAGTGCTCCATCCATCACTGCACAAAGGGCCCCATCTGGACCCAACCTGAACCTCCACTCTGCCCTCATGATCTGTGCTGCCCCCGACCAAACGGATCTGCAGACAGTTCCCCACTGCAAGGGCTAAGCATGCAATCTGTCCACTGAGCTATCTGTGCATAATCTATTATATGAAATTTAGATTAGTTGGATCATAATGGTATAGTTCATTATGATCAGATATGTCAGTAATCAAATGCTATAATGAAGCTCATGCTATTAAAAAAAAAGTCCCACCAAAAATATGAGGCTTTTTTTGAGGCCTGCACCTTTTGGTCCCTGCTGCTGCTATGTCAACTGTGTCAAGCTTGTCACTGTTCTTTAATGGACTGTTACTTCAAGTAAAGTTTTCTGCAAATGCAAAAACTATTTAAGAAAAGAAGAGTAGTTTTTTATTTGCTGACGTCACTGTGTGAAAATTTCCCAAGAACTTGGGAAACTCGCGGTCTCTGGCTATTCAGTTTCGATCTACAAATGCTACTTTTTTATTAGTATTCTAAAACTCACGCCTAAACTCTCTTCTTGTTACACAGTTATCGATCTGTTTTTTGATCTAGGTTATTCCCCAATCTAACTTACAATAAATGGCAACACACTGTCCTTGCTGTTTCCAGTATGGTGTTTGTGAAGCACAAAGGAGCAGAATCCTTCTTCTAAAGACCTCCCTGCAGAGATGACCCTAATCCAAAGGTTCTGATTCAACTTTCAAAAGTCTTCTCGAGCATCTGGATATTAGAGCCAGGTGTGTGTTATATCAGTTGGAACGAGCCGTGCTGGAGGGTAATTCTCTGGAGAGTCTTACTCTGAGGCCGCTGCTGGCGTAGCCCAACCCCAGCTGCCTGCACGCCACCATGGCCTCGCGTGAGGTCCAGCCATCCCCACAGATCAGCCCCCACTGCTTTAAACCACTGGCATTAGGGGCTAGGACCTCCACCCGGCCCTCCAGCAGTGTACGTCCCCCGGTCAGCCGGATCTGGGTTAGGGTTTCGGCCGAGCAGCAAAAGAGTGGGAAAAAAGCAGAAACGCCAATGGTCAAATAGCCATCAAGGCTATTTGAGCCACAACGTCAGATGCAGTTCAGCCTTTGTTCCTCTGTGGTTTGCTCCAGCCAAGAATGTTTTATTAGTCTCTCTTAGTCTCTCTTAGTTGAAGAGATTTTTAGGAAGCTGATTATACTCAACTGCCTGCTTAGAGCTACTCTGTTCAAATAAAGCTCTGTCCTCTTGATTAATTTTATAGTGACATCAGCTCAAGATACGTCAGTACATTAGCTTCAAGCAAACCACAGAAAAAAGCACCATTCAAACTCAAAGTACAAAGTACCATGTGTGTCTAATTTTTGTTTCTGCCTGGAACCATAAGGACATGAATGTTTATTTATTAACACTGGGCATGCTATAAGTGAGGCATTTGCATACTACATAAATGAGCCAATATTGCCGTGTTTTCACTAATAATCTTTTAGCAGAAAGCAATCTAAAAGCATGTTTATGAGGTTAATTCATTTTGTAAATTTTTTAATCACTGTGCATTTTAAACCTTTTTTACAGGAATAAGGAATTGACATATTAATCTCAATAGGAAGTGGAGACAGTCTGACCGTTTGGTCAAAGCCCATGTAAGGAATGTTGCACTTGACAGAAGCATCCTCCATGTGATTACAGTCCTCGGAAGTGATGTTCTTGTGAGAGCATTTCCACAGGTTCTTCTCATCACCGCGACACTGCACCTCGTTCATGTGGATTGGCCCAATGCCTGCTCATGAGTTAGGTGTAGACATATATTATATACATTAAGCATGCAAGGCAAAATTCAGTATTCCTTACATGTGTGGCAGTGTAAAAGGCTGTAAAGTGGCTAAAGATCTTAGAGTTAACAGGCTAAGAGGTACCTGTTTACTGGAGGAGTATGACCCACCTTGGCCCATGCGGGCCCCTGTCAGAGCCTCCCGGGCAGTGCCAAAGCCCAGCTGCCTGCACACCACGCTGGCCGACTGCAGGTTCCAGTGGTCATCGCACACTGTACCCCACTCTGAGTCCTTAAGCACCTCCACTCGGCCCTCGCCCGCCCTGGCACCACCCTTCAGACGCACCTTAGACTAGGCCAGAGAATTGCAATTTTACCGCTATATCAACTTTCAGTAATTCCGACACTGTTTATAGTGACAACACTAGTGATCATTTATAGGTGGTGCAGTAAAATGATTGATTTTTAGTAAAAATTGTAAAGATTTTACAACATCCTGATTTCACATATTTTTCAAGGTTTTCTAAAGCAGCTATCAGTGGAATTATTGCTATAATGGTCCCCTTCTCCTCATAGCCCCAAATCTGAACAGTCTCCTAATGGGTTTGGTGCCTACCACAGGTGGCTTTCTTTTGCGTTTGTGACCTTGAGTGAACTGGGGCCCAGCCACGCAGCTGACTGCAACAGACCCTCCACCAGGACAGGGAGCGCTAGTGTTCTTATAAAACTCCATGGTGCAGGCAGAGAGGTGAGCTTCTTGCCCAGAGCAAGACACAGAGTGAATCCTGTAGAATCCATGGTGACTACAGAGAGAAGTAACATAGGTAGATGAACAAACACATACACACAAAACATTCCAAAAATAAAACTATCCATTCCAATAAAAAACAGTGCATTCCACTACTAGTTTTAAGATGGCTCAGTGCCATAAACAAGATACCATGCAAACAGAGTTAGCATATAACCTGACTTTTAAAAAGGAGCATAAGCATAGTTACAATCATGTGAAAAACAAAGTCCACCATCGTTGAATTCTACGGTTCTACATAAAAATCATCTGGTCTTTAGAAGGCCTTAAAATTAGGTACAGATGAACACATGACAAATTACACTGTGTCATTATTTATTTAACAAAAATCGCAAACTACAGAAGCAGAGTCTTAAAAATGAAGTACACCCTTACTGTTTCCATAGAAATTAAGGGGTAAGTAGCAGCTAGTCAGCAGGGGCATTTTGGAGCATTCATGAGTTCTAACTCGTGAGTTCATTTTATGAGTTCTAACACAGTACCAAGGACGAACGACATCAGCAATGGCTTATAAGGATTATAAGTGGACATCGCAGCAAATTCAAGGATCAAGATGTTCTAATGGTTCAGTCAAAGTCCAGACCTCAACCAAACTGAAATTCTGTAGCAGGACCTTAAGAGAGCTGTGCATAAATAAACAGCCACAAACTTCAATGACCTGAAGCGACTTTGTAAAGAAGAGCGTGCCAAAATTCCTCCAAAATGAGAGACTTAAAGTCATACAGAAAATGATTACTTCTGATAAAGGTGGCTCTACAAGCTATTAATTCAAGGAGTGTACCTAGTTTTTCACACATGGCTTCTCCGTTTTGGTTTAATTTTTGTTTAATAAAGACATGGTGGAATCTGTTGTGTGCTGTTTATCTGAGGTTGTATTATCTAATTTTAAAACTTGCTAAGGACCAGATAATTTATGTCCTAATACATAAAACTACGGAGTTCAAAGGAGGTGCACTTTGTTTTTAACATGACAGTATGTCAGATTATAATACTACATAATACATAGTTTGTTCATAATCTGGCACAATTTCTCTTGTGAGGGTGAGTTACTGAAACAGCATAATTTTCCGTTGACACAAATTATGGACTTTTAATGTATTTGCTCCATTTATTTATTCCATGAACCATTTCTGTTCACATTTCCCATCTTAATACTCTAATAGCACTCCCTGACAGGAGTTCTACAAATCTCTAGTTTGTAATTATTACAACTAATATTTTGGTTTCTGGTTTTGTTCGGTTATCTGGCCTGTCTCCACATTCAATACACTAGGCAGTATTTGTTCTTGACAGGCTTTGACATCTACCCAGACTTATTTCACAGGTTCAAACTCTTAGCTGGCAGCTGTAGAGATGGGCACGTTCATGGAAAGTCTGTTATGACAGAACATTGCTTGGCAGTGTGCTAGGATGAAGCTGAGTCATCACACTTTTCACATCTGCTGGCTTACCTGTGCACATATGTGTGTGTGTGTGTGTGTTTGTCTATGAGTGAGTCTGTGTCCATCCCCTCAAATTCATTCGAAATAAAACTACTAAACCCATTTTATTGTCCTTTTAGTTTTAAATTAATGGCGCTAATCAGTTCTCAAATGTGAAAGACACCTAATAAGATAAATTATACAGTGTATTATAAGTGTTATGTATAAGAATTACTGTAAGGACACGTACAAATTATATATTATAAATATTATGTATAAGAACTACTGTAATGACAGGTACAACTGAAACAAAAGAATAATCTCTTTTCAAATTAGTCATTAATCCAATCAATCCATTAATGACTTTATATAAAGAATATCAGTAGCCATAAAAACCAATGCTTTTATCGACTAATTTCCATAAATCCTGTTAAATCTAATCACAAAAAAGCCGCCCAATAATGACTACTAAGTGACTAACTAACTTTATATTTGCTTAATAAATAGGGTCTAAAGCAAAATCGAAAGTGATTTTGACAAGATGCTCTCTTAATTGTCTGGGGTACGAGTCACTTTTTCCGAGTAACTGACTCAGAGTTCACTTTGTATAGACTCTGTCAGTCTTGGTTTTGTCTCTCTACTCCCATTGGTATAGCCCCCCCCCCCCCCCCATCTGTCTGGCTCTCTCATATGCACTCATTCACTCTCTCTCTTTCTCTCTCTCTCTCTCTCTCACACACACACACGTCTTCTACTGCTTAACGAACATGGTCTGTCACAGCAGTCTCTGCTTACATTTCACCATCTGGTGTGAATCTGCAAGAGTGTCTGCTCTCCAACCTGGATAGCTCTTTCAACACAGAGAGAGAGACAGACATACAGAGATATGAAGAAACAAAGAGAGAGAGAGAGGCATGCAAAGATAGGAAGAAACAAAGAGAGAGAGAGAGAGGCTTGGAGGAGCTTATTTAGAACTTAATACAAAACACATCAATGTGACTTCAGGCATGAAGCTACATGTGCTTTGTAATGGCTGCTAATCAGAAATACCTGGCAAGTCCACATTATTACTATTATTATTTCTGTACATGTTCTAATGCTATTGCTCCAAAAGGACTTTTCTTACCATATAACCAAATTTAAAGGATCCATTAAGATGATATTAGAGAATCTTGACATGCCCCAATAGAAATCTAACCTTCAACGACTAGAGTACTAGAGTACTAGCATGGGGCCACACATATGGAAAAGATTCACTGTGAGAGACTTTTAATGACTAGTTATGTCTCCTCTGTAAAACAGTAAAACTGGGAAAACACTTTGCTTATCTGAAACAATGAGGTTATTGTAGAGCTGTTGTCCAATAAATGATGCATTTAAGAATCTTAGCAGTGATTCTCTGATAATCTAAGATATCAATAGGATTGTTTATTATTCAGGTAGGCAATGTTTCATTAACTACCACAATTGAACATTTAGAAAACATTTAACAACATAAAAACACTTTAGGCCCTGAAATGTTAGCTGGGTGTAGTGTGTCCTACATGGAGTTTCATTTAATGTACAACTGCTATAGAAAGAAATGGCATTTCCACTTCCCTTTCAAATCTATTGCTTAGCTTTGTAATCATTAGGCATTACATTTACTTAAAACAAAAAACTGACCATGCACACAACATGGACCAGGAGGAAATGCTGTGGATACAAGACGTCTACAGATTATGATTTTCTGTCAATATTTTCTGTTGATGACTATCCTACCTATGATGGTGACCATTTTTGAAAAAGAGGACAGTGAGTTATGTATAAATAATCACTTTTAATAAATATATTTATTAGGCTTACTTACAGGACTAATGATAATAATTGCTTTTACAACCTATATGACCAGAAAAGTGAATTTCTCTCCATAAAAATTCACCATTTCACTAGACACTTTTAAGTAGTTCTGAGGTACTCAGGTGTTCTTTCCTGTAGTGATTTGTTTTAAGATACGAAATGCTGTAACAAGGCAGCTGTGCAAACGACATGTAAGAATCTAGTATACTACAGATTTGCACACAAACACTGGCCACTTCATCTCTATGAGGTCCTGGGTTTAATCCCCAGTATCTCCAGCCTTGGGATTGAAGTTTAGCAGTTTAACACACATGGACAATTGATAGCTCAACTGTAGTTTGCTGTAGGGTGTTACTTTAAGCATCCACATGGTATTGCAAAGGATTGAACAACTTTCTATGTTTCCTGTATCCAAATAACACAGTATTGTAACTGGCTAGCTAGCTGATCAGCTATTCACTTAGACAGTTAGCAAGCAGAATAACAACTGCTTCTTCTGAGTCATTGTGAACAAAAAGTTTCTCCTCCTGTACCTGTAGGTGAAGCTTGATCTCTTACCTGTGATTCTTTTTTCCTATTGCCTTCTCTGAGGGAAATCCCATCATGCCACAGACCACGCGGGAGTTTTCAACTGTCCATCCGACATTGCAGATGTGAGCCCAGCCCTCTTTACTCTTCACCTCCAGCACACCGTCCGTAATGGGCAATCGGGCACCAGCCGTAGCGGACAGAGGATGCAAGCGCATCTCATCCATCCTGTTCTCATCAACCTGCATCTAGAACACCCAGCTCTGTTAACAAGACTTGTAATGAGCTGCACATTAGATCATACTGAGCTATCTAGCATGAAGAGTTTAAGCTGTCCAAGCTCTGTAGTAAAAAGCAACAAGGTAAAATGAGATGGTGTTGTCTATTACAGGGCAATAAACGTGTAAATGTGTTGTAAAACACATAAGTAAATGTGTAAATGTGGTGTAAAATGTATACAACAAACACTCAGTATACAACAAACACAGTTTTCACACAAGCGACCTGTGAGGCTCCTCCAGCAGTACTGTACTTTACAGCACTATCCTAAAACTACATGGCTTTATCGTACCAAAGCCATGCGGAGTGCAATCAGCAAGAAACTGAGCTGAGTATGTAAACGGATCGATTTAGTAAATGAGTTATTTGAGGGATAGATCACAGAGGTTAGGAAGGCTAGAGAAGACACTCTGCTGAAACTGATACAAACCATCACTCTCCACCAGATACCACTACATTCAACTTCAAAACTAAATTTACCAGATGTTACCAGATGTCTTTGTGGAATTCTGGTCCATATGTTAATTTCCAGCTTGGCAGATGCATTAATTGCATGAACATTAATGCCACATTTGCTAAATAGACTCTTGCACCATATGTGGATATTACAGACTATAGCATTCAGTATTTTTATTTGTATTTTATGGTAATTCTGCAATATTCTGTACATTTTGTCTTACATGTACTTTTACCTGGCATGAGCACATGTCAAAATGTATCTTAAATGTATTGTACCTATTATAAAGGAATATATACATGAGCTGGTGTGAGAACATTTCTATAAACTGTATACAGCAGTGTTATGCTATAACTCCAGAGTTTGACATAAGCAGTACTCCAGAATGCCTGCCCCTTCACAGCAGTTTTATCACTGGAACATGAATGGACAAAAGCATTTACGTTCCCTAAGCTCAGCCTGAGAAAACAAGCCCGGCTGTGGCCATATGTGAGATGAGTGTAGAGTGTGCACATGCACGTGTACACATGCACAGGCACGGCTGTGCACTCAGCCTGCTGGACGGTTGCCATGGCGTGCTTGTCTTTGTAGAAGCAGACAGAGTGAGGCGGTGTGTATGTGTGGGAGGGGATGGTTGTTTTCTGTTGGTCTTTGGTTGAGTTTGCCTTCTTAATATCACTTTTTTGTTTGTTTTTGCTTGCTTACGTATGTTTATAATGTGTATCAAAGTTTGGAGTTCCTAGCTGTGCATGTGTGTAGTGAAAACCTGACACCAGTTAGGCAGCTGCTTCTAACAGTCTCTCTAGGCCTCTGTGTTCTTTCACTCTTCCACTCTTCAAGGCAGAACACTGAGGAACAGTGTGTGACCTCAGACATGTCCTTCTCCCAATCCACACTTCAGTCCTAAACTCTGTCTCTCTGTCTATCTATCTAACTCTATCTCTCTCTCTATCTAAAGTGTGTCCAGTACACAGATAGACAGCCAGGTCATAAGAGGCTAATTTACAGCAAAGGCTGCTGGCACCAGTACAGAAAGCTCACTCCTGTGCTAAAGCCTACATCATTCTGCAGAAAAGGAGGGGAAAAGAAGACTGAAGAAAGAGCGAGACGACTGGAGAGTTGGAGGAGGTGGGTGGAGAAGGAGAGAGGAGAAGGTTTGGAGATGGAGACTGAAGGAGAGTGAAAAGAGAAAGACAGAGTCAAGACAGAGAGAAAGAGAACAAGAGCTGTTAAAGAAAACTGACAGAAAGTGAAGATAAGGGAAGATTATACTGTAGAATTATTTCCCTATTCAATGCTGAGCAAATGAAAAAATGACAAAGAAGACAAACTTTATTAAATAAGAAGATGTTCCTGTATAATGAAATTGCTATTGTGTATTCACAACAGCCATTTTCTCTGAATTTTAAGTCAGATGAAGTCTTATCTTGTATAAACTGTAATCATAGCATGAATTCATTCAAACAATGACATTGCTTTAACAGAATTCTTCCCATTCTTTAAAAGGACATTTAGTAATTACTTACTTTGACCATTTTAGACCAAATAACTGCTATGTGAAAATATATAAAAAGACAAAGAACCTTTAACACAGTGTACTTATCATTTCAGTGTAACACAACATGTATGTATAAACTAATTAAACCAAACAGTGTATATTTGAAAGTCCTATTCATTCCCAGTGTCTATGATTCGCAAAGATCGGGAATATACAAGAACATTCAGAACATCACAGTCTGACTGATACTTTATGCTAATTCAAACTTAGTCCAGGGGCCCCAGCCTCTTGCTTACCTCAATAATATTGGAGTCCAAAAACCCTGGCAGCCTCTCATCTTTGCAGACCACCCCTGCGTCCTCCTCGTGAGTGCAGTCGCTGTTGCCCCATCCACGAGACACACACTTATCAATAGTGTTCTCTGAGCCTGTGCATACCACGTTATCAAGCCAGATCTTACCTGCAAAGACAGTATAGTGGTACATTTAGCAACACTGTAAACAACACAGCAAAGACACACACAACCAATGCGACATCAAAAAGAATAAGTTAGGTGGTATTTCTATTGGTTTTATTTATTCTATTCATATTATTCTATTTATTTCATCTATTTCTATTGGTATTATTTCTATGTATTTTATTTACTTGTTAGTTGAGTTGTCAAGCCTTTCAATTATTTCATTTTTATTTTCTTTTTGTAACATCCAATCCATAAACGTAGTCTACAATTCATGTTTGCACCATAAACTATATTTTAAACACAGGGTATGCTTTTATTTCAAAATCACTGAGGAGAACATCATCTTTAATACCAACCTGTACCCGCTCCATATTTGGCACTGTGTGACCAGCTGACGGCCTCCACAAAGCCCAGATGGTGGCACAAGACATGAGCATTAGAGAGAGTAAAGTCATCATCACAGATAGTTCCCCACTCGCCGTTGTAGAACACCTCCACCCTGCCTTCGTTGTGCTTGCGTGGGTAGCCGGCCAGACGGAACTTTAACTTGTCATCTTGAGGAGCAGAGGACTGGCACAAACAGTGGAGCCACATGTGTCCAAGCAACACCAAAACATCCCAAATTATCACCATGGTCTGAGTCAGAGAGAGAGAGAGAGAGACAGAGTTCTACTGCTGTGTTATATTATCCAAAAGACCCAGGTTAACCAGGGCAAACACAACCCATGACCTCACCCACCCCACCCCCCACCCCAATAACAACATTTACTCGTTATTCATTGTTAACCATAAGTTGAAGTCTAAGCTTTTGTTAGTTTTTTTAAATACACTTGTGTTTGATCTTATTTTAAAAAAAGTATATTTTTTTACGCATGAGTAGTATGTAGTCTTACCTGGCGTTAGGTACCGTTTCACACCTGGGTATGTTTTTTTTTAATAAGGAGCATTCGCTAGGCAAGAGGATGTTAAATTGCGTTCTTACGAATTCGGTCTTTTCTGATGAAGTTCAGAGCATATGGAGATATATCGCAGAACGAGAGAAACTGCCGCTTCGCCTAACCGTCTTGGTAGTAGGGCAGAGAGCTAGAGGGAGTCAGTGGTTGCAGTGGGACTATGGTAAGCCGTAGTACAAGTTCAGTGACTGCCTAACTATTTATAGGGGGAGGCGTAGAACGCTCTATATAGCAGACATTTTGACATCATGTAAAATTCAGCGTGATCAGTTTGCTAAACTGTTGCTTATTTTTTTTGTATTCAGATGGGAAATCTGATTTTGTTCTTTATACAGTAATCAGCACGTCAAACTGCGGTTTTTGCAGCATGATTCAGATGAAATAATTCCCAATTTTTGAAGATGGAAACCCTCCCCAGACTATACTGCCATGACTTTGATGTATTAGAAATTTGCAAAAGATCACTGAATCTCTGAAGAACAACGCCATCTGCTGGATATAATAACCCTGCTCAACTGATTTCACAATATAAATATGTCGTTTTCTTATTAAATAAAACAAATGAATAAATTACAGATCGTCGTTGCTTTCATAAGCATTAAAAATTAATTAATGGAAAATAAAATGCAGAATTCCCAATGTATCATATACAATATTTCCTAACTGTGATCTACTAATGAACTGTGATTTACTAATTCAAGACATTAAGCGCTGACTGTGATCTCCATCGTGGTTTTGCTTACTAGTGATGCTGCTGGATGGAAATAAAGAGAACTTTGCTGTTCTGTTACTTCCTGATTTTGCTGACTACTTGAAGCTGAAAGCAGCACTATCGGTGCAGGTTTTGATGTGAACTATGGGGCATTAGGTGTATTTTTGATTATCAGCATTCTACAAAGGCCACAAACCACTGTTTATCTACTGCATTGTTTTTGCTTTCTACACCGTCTCAGATATAGTATATAGCAGTGTTTTAGTGCGCTTGTAATAATAGTCAGTTGTAATTAATGTATTCAGTATTGGAGAAGATGCTGACAAACTTCACCCCTAAACTGTATTTCCAATTTACGGACGACATGCAGGGGCAGAGTGCGGTGGATTGATTTGCAGTGACAATAAAAGACGCGAGGGGTGGCAGTTATATTCCGCTTTATCCCAAGCGCACAGCGAGAGCTTCGCCGTTCACGCGGTCTTCCGACATTCACCTGAGCTTCCCTCTTCCTAGGCCTTTTATGTTCTGTGAAAAGGGAGACATGCGGGAAGTAAGTGGCTCTGATCAGCCCGACTTCATCGCCCTCACCCTGCTGAGGGAAAACGAACCCTGAGGCATGCTCATTTAGAACCCCCACCCCCACCCAACACCACTCTGGGACTCTGCAGAAAGCTTGTCTGCTCAGAGACACTGCATCACAGCGCTGCAGTCTGATGGTACACTGATGGCTTCTGATGCTGTATTAAAGTTTGGTCCAATGAGGATCCGGATTTGTCCTTAAAATCGTCACAGACTATCACTGTTACACTCAAATCCACTGTTATATTTTCCACATCTACTAAGAGGGTTCTACCAGGGCCCAAAAATAAGACAACGCCAGCTGCACCACCTCAAAAACAGCTTAACACATTCACCATGTCATTGGCCATACTCCATTACCCCTGTGATCAGAAATATGGTCTCGTGCGCGCCACTTCCAGCGGGAAGGTCAATGTCACTTATTTTGCCGCGGCCCCATAAAAGCAGCGACGCGTACGTCCCTGGGCACCGCGAGAGTGGTGACGGGCAGGCCAGCCTAACATAATCGGGGGCTAGAGCGGAGCGCGCGCCGTGGGGCGTGAGGTCGCCGCCTGGCTTGGAATCGGATGCGTGAAGGGTGGATAATCAGCTGAGAAGTGAAGGGGAGGTGACGATCAAGTTCGGTTGCATGATGGTGGTGAGACAAGCACTGGGCCGCTCTTCCCATCATCCTCAGACACTGCATGCAGAGCTGTGAGACAGAGTACGTAAGGCATTCGCTATTGTTTTGGACCCCACCTCTCTCACCTGATTGGTTTTATAACAGAATATGGTAATTAGCTGAATATAAATATGTCGGAGTGGAGAAAAACATTAAACTGCAGTGTGTGTCGGAGGCGCAGGTTTGCACTGCAGTAAGAACATCAGAATGACAGAGCAACTCAGAAAGAGATTACAGAAAGAGAGAGAGATCACTCAAAAATGAGATTCAGTACTACAGCCCATACGTTTCTGTTTTAATAACAGTAATATAAATAAAAACCTTGCCAGCCACTTATTTATGTGTGACAATGTCAAACTATAATTCACCCTGATACATTCCTGCTTTGTGTGTGTGTGCGGACCTTTTAAAGGTCATAAGGTCATAGATCACGCTGTCTGTCCAGGGGCTAAGTCAGCACACTGGCTGGGTTCTGGCAGAGCTCAGCAGCCTGGTGTGAGTCATTAGGTCAGATCAGGCCAGATCCTCATCCCTCAGGAGACAGGCCGGCCACTTCTTCTCAAAGTGGACAGTGGATTGAGGGTGGATATTGACTTGGCATAATCACCTTTCCGTGAATCAACACAGCCATGAGGCAGGAGGCAGGAATCGACATTGGAAAAACGAGGCATTTTTCATTCGGTCTTCACCCCCTAAGGAGCTCTTCAGAATGGGCGGAGTGCCTAATGTGACAATGACGAATGACTGGGAATTGAAGACTGCAGCCTGTCCAAGCAGTTGCTAAACATTTTTTGCACAATATGCAGTAAAATCAGCAGTAATGCAGTAGCTCCTATAGTCCAATTTAGCTGTGTTTGAACCTTGTTTAAACCCAGTGAGTTTACTCTTTGTGGAGTCCTGTGGCCTGGTCGGTTGACCTCAAATATCTGAAAATGTTTGTCATGCAGTGTGTTATGTGCTAGCTGGAAAAGCTGTCGCTGTGTGTGGCTGCAGGTGTTAGTGCAAAACGGTAAAAGAATCTGCATAAGTTGGTGCTTCTCCTGTGGGAATCATTACTGAGGTGTTGCAATGTTTACTGCGTTACCTGGGCTACGGTGCTCAGGGAGGGGTTAGGAGCCTGCTGTGATTGCCACAAAATACTGATCTAAATCTGTAGCAGGCAGCTTCATTTCAAAATGGTTTTCAGTGATATGGAAACTAATGTTTATTAAGTGATTTTAGCATCTATACATTTGGTTCAGTGTTATTCACCTACTATAAGTGTCCATTAGATGGAGCTGTGGTATACTGTATGTAAAAATTGTGTGAGCATATAAGTTTGTGTATTTTAAATTTGGTGTGCGTGTGTGTGTCTGCGTGTGTGTGTATGTGTGTGCGTGATAATTGTTTGGCAGTGATAACGTGAGAAAAACAGTTAATCTGTTTTTATTCTCTAGAGAATCACATTGTGTGCTTGTGTTCTTCCTCTCCTCTCTGCCAAAACATGAATAACTGTGCAACCTAATAAGACACCAACTGTGTGACTCACACGGGCAATTATTTTAAATCATTCCCAAACAATGTACAGATGAGCTGATCAGGATCTGCATTATACTCATCAACAATTGTCGGCATGTCAGTTTCTCTCTATTAGTGTCTTTTGAGACTTTATGGTATTGTTAGTTGGTAGTATTTTTAGTGTACCACTGGCCCTTTAAAAGGCAGAACCATCAGGCTGCCTCCCCCGACTCTGTGGATGATGTCATCGTGGCTTCCCCCAAATCCTGGACAAATGATATGAGGTTTTCTCAGTGAGGCTTTACTCTCTCACTCCCTCTCTCTCCATCTCTTTCTTTTTCAGTTTCTGCTCCCCTGCTCCTCTCTCTCCCTTAACAGAGGTGTTGCTGGCGAAAGAACTTGACAGTGCCCTGTCTCTCCCACCTCTCTCTCTCTCACACACTCTCTCTTGCGCTCTCTCCTTCTTGCAGAGATGTAACCCTCGTCCTCAAACTTCACACCTCTGTGCTGATGAAGCACCGAAGCCCCTTGTGACCTTTCTGCCCCATCTCTCCCCCTCTCTTGCTCCATGGATCTCCTCGCTCCTCCTCTCTGACCTCCTGAGTTCTCTCCTGCCGGGGCTTTCCGCCGCAGTCGTCCCCCTCTCTCTTCTCCTCCCGTGTCCCGTTGCCCCGTGCCGGGACCATCAGCCCGGACCATGGCCATGAAGGAGACGGTGCTGCCCATCAGTGAGGTGTCCAGCCCCTTCCCGGAGGTGATCGAGCTGAACGTTGGCGGACAGGTGTACGTGACCAAGCGTGCCACCCTGCTCAGCGTGCCCGATACCACGCTGCACGCCATGTTCACACGTCGGGCACCACGCGAGCTGCCCCGAGACAGCCGCGGACGTTTCTTCATTGACCGTGACGGCTTCCTGTTTCGCTACGTGCTGGACTTCCTGCGTGACCGGCAGCTGGTGCTTCCCGAGCACTTCCCTGAGCGCGAGCGGCTGCAGCGGGAGGCTGAGCACTTCCAGCTGGCTGACCTGCTGCGGTTGCTGGGCCCTCGTGTCACCAAGCAGGGCTCGCTCAACGATGAGGGCTGCCAGAGCGACATCGAGGAGAACTCGCAGGGCAGCGAGCTGGTGGGGCGCGCCGGAACGGCCGCCTCCACCGACAAGCGGTCAGGCTTCATCACCATCGGTTACCGCGGCTCCTACACCATGGTCCGGGACAACCAGGCGGACGCCAAGTTCCGGCGCGTGGCCCGGATCATGGTGTGCGGCCGCATCGCCCTGGCCAAGGAGGTGTTCGGCGAGACGCTGAACGAGAGCCGAGACCCTGATCGACCTCCGGAGAAGTATACGTCACGCTTCTATTTGAAGTTCACCTACCTGGAGCAGGCTTTCGATAGGCTCAATGAAGCTGGCTTCCAAATGGTTGCTTGCAACTCGACGGGAACGGCCGCGTTCGTTAACCAGTATCGAGACGATAAGATCTGGAGCAGCTACACGGAATACATATTCTTCAGTAAGTAAGAGAGGAATCCGTCTCTCTTAATTTACTCTGGCTCACACTTGGTAGAACTCTCTCTATCTTCCTCTTGCTGTTTCTCTCTTCCCAATTTTTGTCCATCTCTCGTGCCTTTCACTCTGGTATTTGCTTGGGATCCTTGAGAACTGATGTTGCTCTGTGGTATTTAAATGTATAGCTGGAGCACTGGGTGCCACAGGTCTGAATAAGGGAACAGAATCCAAGCAGTGATACTCACGCCTTTGCTTTAAGCAGTGACTTACAGATATTATAAGACATCGTTTGTTATCAAGCCAGTCATTTTTTATCATTATGACTGTTTTGGCTACTGAGGTTATGCTAATGAAAGAATCCTTTACTGCCTTATTACCAGTAATGTTGGCAATATGTGTAACCACCTTTGATATAACGTGAAGCAGAGGCAGACTCATGCCTGAAATTCAGGCTGATTTGATGTCTGAGATAAAGTTAAGGCACATGCGTTTTATGTTCAAAGTTATCATTTTGCTGTCAATCTATGCTGTCAGACTCTAACATATACATGGCATGTGAAGGGTTGTGAAAAGGTATAAATATATGTTGAGCTAAGTGGTTGTGTGTTGGTAGAAAGTGTAGAGGAAACACTGAGGTAAAAAAAAAAGGTGCTAATGATTGAATAGAAGGAGGCAGTGGTGTTAAGCAAGTTAATAGAACTTCAGTGCTAATCTCACCGCTGCACAGCAGAGATAATGAGTGTGTGTATGTGTGGTCAGGTGGGATGGTTTGTTACATCTTAAGGCTATAGATACTTAATGAGGACAAAATGCCCCTTTATTGAAATCACTAACAGTCATTTCACTCTCTTTCAGAACTCCTCCTCTCTTTATTGACTTTACTCTGGATGCCCCCCAACTACCTCCTTCCTCTTATTGCCTACACCCCTACTCCATCAATGTGTATTGTAAAGGTTCAATCCTCTTAATACAGCTGCAGTGACAGGGACAAGAGAGAGACAGAGGCACGGATAAAAGAAAGAGCAATAGAGGGCAGTCACAGAGAGAGATAGGAAACGATAAAAGGAAAGAGAGAAGGGAGAGTGAGGGAGAAGGAGAGAGAAGAGGAGGACGGAGAGCGGAGGTATGGAGGAGGGGAGCGTATCTCTAAGGGAAAGTGAACCAAAAAGGGAAGGAAAGAGCACTACCATAAAAAAGAGAGAGCGGGAGATTGAAGAGAGAGATCAAGAGAGCAGAGAGGGAATAGAGAACGAAGAGAATGAGAACAGAGACAAGGGCCAAGAGAGGAGCATCGCACCACAGACAGACCTGCAGCAGAGGTAGAGGTTGCAGTGGCTGGGTCAGGGAAAGAGAGAGGGAGGGAGAGAGGGAGCTAGAGAGGGAAGGAAAGAGAGATGAGGGGTAGAGAGGAAACGAGAGAGAGAGGGAGAGAACAAGGGAGAAAGAAAGAGGAAAAGAGAGAAAGAAACACGTAAGTTGCGACTGGAAGAGGAGTCACTGGAGGCTCTGTCGGTGGGGGCTGTTGACAGGCTCGTCGTCTGAGCTTAACGTGATGTGTAGTTACCTCACGGGAACCCCTACCCTCCCTCCTCATCCTCATCTACACTCCATCTGCATAACGATGGCTGTCCAGGGAGCTCAGAGGAAGGGCACTGACTTGTTTTGGCATGTCAGAGATAGTTACGACCCAGGATCATGAGTAAATAACAGACCCATCCCCTAGTGAACCCGACCCAGCCGCAAGAACAGTAATGGACAGGTCAGAGTCTGGCTAATCAATCCGAGTGTCCCGCTTCAGATTATGTTATCCTTACAGCTTTATAGGAATGTAAAATCCCGATTAACTACTGGAATAAAACTGGTACTAAATGGTTACATCTTAAGCTTGAGATTTCTCAATTTGACTGTTTCTGAATATTTTCTGACTGTTGTGAAACTGTGCTTGAGCATTACTTTCTGTGACTTCATATTCCACTGTAACTCACATTTCCAATGGGTTGTCTATGCAGTTTTGAATTCAGAGCAGTACTGACCTCAGAGACAAGTGTAGTGTTGGGTCACAGGTATTCTTTAGGCTGTGTGTGTGGTTTTGTGGGTGTGTCCCTGCTATAGTGGCGTATTGTCATCTCTCATTATTATTCCTGCTGAGTGACTGACTGGTTTGCTTGGGCGAGCACTCTGTCTCTCGGGGTGAATCTAAACTCTGATTGTGTCTCTTTTGGAGAGAAGACGGCTCAGACACATACAGAGGAGACTGACAAATAAATCCCTGTCATCTGTCAGGCGTGTTCATTGTCCAAGTCCCTTCACATTCCCTCACGGATAAGACTGCAGTGGTTCGGCCAATTTCGACCCAGGTGGTCGTCGCCAGTCGCTGGGCAAAAACGACCTTGTCTGATTTGTGCACCCCCCCCCCCACCCCCCCCACCCCCTTTGGCTGGATGCTGATGCCAAGCTCTCTGATGTAAAAAAAAACAAACTGAAATGTAGAATTGGTTGTGAGTGTTGACACTTTCAGTTTGTCAGCAGCACCCAAAGGAATTTGTGAGAAACTGAACATTTTGGCAGTTTCAAGGGTAGTAGACTGCCATTTTTTATCAGTGTTATCAAATGGATGTGAGGAAAATGTTCAGTTCACATCCCACAAAACAACTTAACAGACCACACACAGAAACACTAAAGAAAGATCAATGAATGTCTTTGTTACCGAGCACTGAACAGACAACAGGGTGGGTCAAGTACAAGTACAATGAATATTCATAAGAATTGATTCACCTTTTCACCTATTTATTGATCCACCTTCCAAAAGGATATTAATGGAATTTGTGAACAGTTATTACAGTGGCCAAAATGATGTACAGACATAAATAATGCAGCCCAATATGCATCTATTATACGTAGTTTGTGTACCAACCTCACCACGGCATCTTGATTCCTTGGTGGGTGAAGTACTGATGTTGCCAGCAGAGTGTGATTGAATGGTCATTGTGTGGAATGTTTGAGAAAAATACAGCTTCAAAGAAAGAGAATATAGAATCAAGGAAGTCTCATCTCAGGTTTTAAGAGGATACTACATTCTTTATGGTTTTAGTATTATAACAAAATGATAACTTCTTTTCCCTAACCTGTAGTACTGGTCAACTACTGCTGATGCTGTCAAAAGATCTGGAACCCTAAGTTCATTATCGGATACCTCTGCAGTAGAGCTCTATAAATATTCATCTTGGAAAATGTTCCCCATGTGAGCTGGGTGCAGATGACAAGGATTGCCCTGTTATGGAGGAGGAGATTGCATAGAGCAGAGTATTGTCTCTGAAAATAAAGGAAGCATGTAAACAGCACAACAGAAGAGTTAAGTCTGCTGCTCTATGCCCTCCCAGGGCATATTTGAATTATTCATTGGGTCGGCCTGCCTACTGATATTGTATTATATTGATATTTATGAGTAGCACTATGGCCTTATCTACATGAGCATATGGCAGGTACTGTGCCAATGTCAGTCAATGAAGAGTGCGTGAGTTATAAATGGTTCTTTCTATGCAGTATAGAGGAAATGAAGGTGAATGTATGTGGGCACTGCGGAGGGACATTGTGTGTTAGGGAAATGGTACATATGATATGAAGCAGCACTTATTGGTTGTTCAGTTTGGACGTATGAACAGTTGTAATAGTAAGTAAACCGAACTTTATTGTCAAACGGAAATTAAGAATTCGGTGTTTCCTCTTTTCTGCTAGACATAAATGATTAGTTATATTTGTTAGGGCCCAAGATGGTAAAATATGACCCCTAAAAAGTAAGAAAATATGAATGTCTTCTCCTGACATTAAGATCACAGAAAAGGAGCTTCTACAGCATCCAGCCTGTAGGTTTGATGCCAACGTGTTACTGGACAGCACTACATTTCCAAAGTCTGAAGCATTTGAGAGGACAAAGGACCTCAGCTAACCTACCTGCTAAGCATGCTTCTCACCTGCTGCTTCATTTTGATTGCTTTGTCCCTAAACTGATTAAATCCGTCATGTCCACTTTATCACCCAGGAGAAAGAACATAAATCCTTGGTAAGAGATATTTTAAAAAAATAGAGAGACAAATAGAGGATAGATAAGGTATAGGTACAAACATTACAAAATAACTTACAGGACTTGTGTACCAATCAAATGACCTGAGTTTCACAGAATCTTTACTGGGCAGAACACTTGCAGAGAAATGTCTGAACCTCCATTGTCCTGTCCAAAATGCCATAGTTTGGGATTGTGGTTCATTTCTGTTCATCATCTTGCTTGATACAAAATTTCTGGCATCCAAGATTTGAAAAAAACACAGACGTAATACAATGTTGGAGCATCTAGTTAATATTGGAGTAGTTAGTAGGCAAAGTATGTATGCTTGTATATATTGTATATAACAAATGTAGCCTAAGACACTTCAACAAAAATTATTGTGTACACATCTGTTTCCAGGTCTTCCAAGAATCCATCACTTGATCTCCCTAACTCCAGCAGCTCTGTGCAAGTTCTCTAAGTCCCCTGCCACTCATGAGTGCATCTTTATGAATCTGCTTCCGTCACCTGGCTGATTGTGAAAAATCTCCTGGAAATCCCCTGAGATGCAGAGGCCAAGAGGCCATGAGGAGGCTATAATCAGCCCATAGCAATAATAGACTGTGAGAATGAGAACTGATCCTGCCTGCAGTGCTTGAACAAAGCTTGCTAAACATTATAGTGGAAAGGGGCATTTGAGGGAAAAACCAGGAACGTTACTCTTTAATTCAATTGCTAGCAAAACATCTCTTTGATATTTTCATGATAAATAGTGAATAGCACCACATCATCTAGATGTAAAAAAATATTAAACAGCTCAAAAAATAAACAAAACGAGCGTTGTCATCTACCAATCCTGATCCAAGGGCTGTTGCCCTTAAAGAAAAGTGTTGCGCATGCAAAGTGAGAGGTGATGTGATGAGCATGTGCCATTTAGTAAAAATCACAACTTCATCTTTTCACTCCAAAAACAGAACGATCAGTGCGCCACGCTTGGTAGCAGTCATAACATGGATGGACTTCTGGATGAGAACAGGCTGTATTTGTCCAACGACTTGTCGTCTGCGTAAGCCGAGACATTTAATCAAACTGACCCCAGAAAGGATTTGTCCACCCAGGACTCTGGGAGCTGTCAGCATCTGACACTTGATCGCTCGTCCAGAGAATTTACTTCCCTGAGTTCTCCCTTAAAGTTAAGGCCCACCTTGGCACTCATCAACATTCAAACAGTGACTGATGTGTTTTCCCAACCGTAGAATGAGATGCTGCTCTGCCATCATGCAGATAACCAGCCTGAAGGCTTCTTCCTGTGACTGTGAGCCGTGAGGTTTGTCAATTAAATAACATTTGCAGTGTTTTTTATTAATTTAGATAAGCATCACTGAGTTAGACACGGGAACTCATGAACTGGCCATGCAAAAAAAATATTCCCAGCTCTAGATTATCTGTCTACCTTTTCTTCCTTTCAAAATGACTGTCGCACAGTTGAATAAGCTCAAATAGGACAACAGATAAAGCAAACACACGTGATGATTTAGGATGTTAAATATTTTACTGCCTACAATATAAAAATATGCTTAATTTGTAAAATGGAATTTCATTCTTTGACTTTAGCTCAGCTTCTAATAAAAGCACATCTTTTTACAGTGAGTATAAATCAGTCTCAATACTGTATCTCTGGAGAAGAAAACATGAGAGATTCTTGCTCCTTGACTAACAAGAGGTAGTTTTTTAGTTTATACTAAAACTAAGTATAAGTGTGAACAGGGTACAATGCATCTCAGAGAAGCACTGTAATCCGATTATTCAAACCACTTTTGTGATCAGGGATGCATCGGGCCACATTATATCTGTAGTGTGAACAGTAATCCATCAGACCACATTATATCTGTAGTGTGAACAAGGATGCATCAGGCCACATTATATATGTATTGTCACAGTCAAATGATTTTATATGAATGAATAGTTTTTGATATTGGTTAATCATATAATAAATAACAATGACTAGGTTATTACTTACTTTTGCACTCATTACACAATCTAATGGATTTCATCAATTGTTTTAATGAAATAAATGTGTATCCCTTTTTTATCAATGTCTTAAAGCAACAATATCTACTTTAGGACCTACTAAATAATAATGAATAATAATACATGTCTAAAACATGTTTAAAACAATTATCCAAAACCATTATTTGACCTTGCAGCAATATACAAACTATTCACAAACCACAAAGGTAACATGTTGATAATGACTGGAGTGAAATTTCAAGCACCTGAACAAATAGCATTAATAATAAAAAACATATTCCCTGGTCATTCCAAATTCCTTAATTAGTCACAGCTATACACAGTTTTATTTGGGTTAACAACCTCTGGATTGCTAAAGCAGGTTTAACACTGACAGCATTAAAATAGTAGAAGGTTGTAGGTATTCAGCCAGTACAAGTTTGTCAGGGTTGCTGTGTATTTTAAATTTGTTACTATCACTTCTATGCTGAGAGAAGTTTACCATCAATGTATCAAATCTATAGGACTACAGTTAATAATATTAATAGAATATTAATGAGTGAGATTAATTTGCAATAGTGTTATTTAAATCCAGAAGAAATGTTCCGGTCTTTTCATTCTTTCAGGCAAATCATGGTGTTCTGGAAATTTCTGTTACGTTACTAAGGAAACTATTTACACATTTTGCTCTTCTTAGTAAGCAATGAAAGGATCCAAAAGAAATTCTGAAAAAAATAAAATGTAAAATACAATCAAAAGTTCACTGAAATCATAAAGTATATACAGTACAAGTTCATTACAGTAAGTGAGATTAAGTATACTTTTCAGTTAACAAATGCAGTTATACTTTTCTCTGAAGAGATAGAAAGACTTACTCTTAGCTAAATAGAACTGCAGGTCAAGAGTTTTAGGCCACATAATTATTAGAGAAGTCATGTCAAAATTGCTGAAGGTCTTCTCATTGTTGAATTCATTCTCACTGATACAAAAACGCTTGCTGACACATTGAGTTATTTTATATCATTATCACATCTGTGCGAAAACTTGTTTGTACTCTTAACAACCTGAAAAAGGTCTCTAACAAAAGTGGAACCGTCATAGAAACTTCCTGTGGAGTTTGTGTTCAATTTTTTCCACCTTGTGTGCATGCGATAAGCACTGTGTCCTATTTATGGTGAAATAAAAAAAAGATATATAATCGACTCATCCACAGTAGGTTTGTGCTAGACTGGGCTGACATCTTGAAAATGGGGCACAATAAGTATCTGCCTGCATATAAATAAATCAGTACACGTAAACGGTACTCCACATCAGTAGCTTAGAAATGAAAATGAGGGCTGTTAAAGGACAGTGTTTCACACTTCAGTCCAAGCATGAACGTGGCCACAGATGGGGCTTTCTAGGAGCCTGATTGCTGTGAAGGCATGGGAGAACACAATATGTTTACACAGTTTTGCTGCTCATTATTTCTAGGACACAGTTTCAGCCCCCAGAGAGAACTATTCTAGTGAGCAACATCTGCCAATTTTCTGCACGGGTCATGAGGCGGTGGCTTCTGATCAGCTACTGCAGAGAAATACAAGGAAAATACAGTCAGATACAGTCAGCTGTCTTAGAAGTAGAAAAATATGATAAACACAATTACAGTAGGAGGGAGGGTACAAGTGTTTAGCTAGTTGTGAGGACCAAATGTCCCCAGGATGAGAGGGAAAAGTTTAATTTGACATTGTGAAGATGTTTGCTGTTTTGTCCTTAGATGAAAATCTAAAAGGACCAAAACATTAATGAAATGATGTTAATGAAAAAGTTTAATGAAAAAATGTGTATGTGTGTTTACTAGCCTGCAACTTGTTTATGAGGGATGATGACTGGAATATATATTACTGACACTTTCATTACTTACTTGGCATCTGTGGAAACGTTTCCAGATTTGGCTCAAAACAAACTACTTTGTCAGTACATGAACCAGTCAGTACTGGTCAATAATTGTTATTATTGCAATAGTCAGGCTTTAGTACAATTTTCAGATACAAGTTAGACTCTTAATCACCACATATACGTAGTATCAAAAGCACAATCACACATCCACATTTCTGTGTATCACTCATTTTTGGATCTTTTGGAACTTTCATTAATGTTACCTGTAGGTGTTGTTAGACTAACATTCTTGGACTTACAGCTGCCTTCTACACATCTTAAACCTATGTTTCACCCAGTGGGATTACAGCTATACTGAAAATGCCTATCAGATTGTTTGCTTTTTCCCCCTCTTTTCAATCCTGTTTTTTTTATTGCAAGGCTTCTGCAGAAATGCTCTCTGCATTTCAATTATAGATTGCCATCACATTCAACCAGCCTTTCTCCACCTTTCTTTCCTCAGTAATCCATGCTCCTCTAGCAAAGGTCAGGAGGCATTTAGTTGTTGCCGGCTAGCAGTGGTGAGAAATGCTAAGCAGCATAGCATGCTAAAGCTGTTGGACCATCACTGGCATCACAAGTATCACAGTGCATTTGTACTAATCAACTTCGTCTCACAAAAAAAAAATTCATTTGACTCATTTCAAAGACTGTTACTTAATTTAGCTTATTTATGTGATTAAATTTCCTAACTAATGCTCTGTGGCTTGTCCTCAGATAAACTGGCTTGCACATAGCAGGGAAAAATCTAGCAGCTTGTATTTCTGTGATTTTTTTCCCCTTTCCGCAAAGAGTGCTAACGGCATCCCTAACCTTTGCACGTCTCTGTTGGGCTAATTGGACTTCTCACGCAGACAAGATGGGTGCTAATTCTGTGCTCTTATGACAACATGCTTCTGACAGCTGTGCCGCTAATTACCATTTTCATTAGTCATTATCATTCTACTAATGAATTTGTTTTTTCATGCTGTTTATTTGATTTTAATAAAAGCCTTCTTGTATAAAGGCAAACAGACTTAAGCCTTAGGTTACCTGCTATGGATTGTTGAAGACTTAATCCTAAAGAGGATTTGCAAACAGATAAACATATATAATCACCAGTATTTTTTAACTAAGCCAAAATATTAATTTGTAACAACTACTAATAATGTGCATTAATAAAATGCTTATTAAGCATCCTATAACATGGTAAAATACTTTGAGCTAAAAATCTGGAAATTCAACAGCATAAAAGTCAGGGTGGAATGTAGTAATACATTTAACATTTACAGCATTATACAGAGTGACTTACATATTCTTCAGTGTGACAGTATGTGTGCTCTTTGAGAATCAAACTCATGACTTTGGTGATAACAGTGCATTGTTCTACCTGCTCTAACAGGCGCATTAGCAGAAAATGGTAATAGGAGACTCATTCTAAGCAAATCAAATTAAATCAAATCAGATTTATTTATATAGCACTTTTTATAACAGTCATTGTCTCAAAGCAGCTTTACAAGTGTCCAAGAGTCCAAGCTCCCAGTGAGCAATCCAAGGCTGACAGTGGCAAGGAAAAACTCCCTAAGAGAATGAAGAAGAAACCTTGAAAGGAACCAAGACTCAGGGGGGGTGCCCATCCTCTTCTGACTGACACTGGACTTTACTCTTACCAAGCTAATGATTGCCCTCCTCTCTGGCTTGATACTGAGTAAGGACTGATGAGGTTTTCCTGCGACTTGCCCCGGACCAGCCGCCTACTACTTAAACATGGACTGAGGATCAACCAACTGTTCCTGGCCCCTCTCATTATGACCAGAAGAGGATGGGCTACCCCCTGAGTCTGGGTTCTTCTCACGCTCTTGGGGAGTTTTTCCTTGCCACAGTTGCCCTTGGCTTGCTCACTGGGGGCTTGGACTTGGATACTTATAAAGCTGCTTTGAGACAACAGCTGTTGTAAAAAGCGCTATATAAATAAATCTGATTTTATTTCCTTTAAAGAGAGACAGTTAGCTCTGTATGGGAATAAATATGGAACACAGGAAATGTAAATATTTCTGGAGTGGGGCAGCAACTGGAATGTCCTGAGGTATTGGCATCTGTCCACTCCACCGTCAACAAAACTGAGTGATCGCATACAGCAACGAGCATATGCGTATGAGCCTGGGCAGGGCTTTATATGTTAATAAAAGGATATTAAAATCTATATGGAATCTAACTAGGAGCCGGTCAGGGCTGATATGATCAAATTTTCTATATCTAGTTAGAACTCTGGTTGCAGCATTTTGAACTAGTTGAAGTTTTGAACTACTTGCATTTTTATTCGAGCATCTTGGCAGTACTGAGCTGCAGTAATATAATCTAGAACTAATGAAGGTAAGTACAGATTTTTCTGCATCATGCCAGGATAATGTATTTCTTAGCTTGGCAACATTACTGAGATGGAGAAAAGCTTGTCCTAGTAATACTATCTATGTATTTGTCAAACGATAGGTCAGAGTCAAGTATAATTCTGAGATTTTTAGCTACTGAGCCTGGTGTAATGGGGAAGTCAGCGAGATTTAGCATTAGATCTGTTGTTTTCTGTCTTGTGGCCTTTGGGCCCAGAAGGAGAACCTCTGTTTTGTCACCATTAAGATGGAGGAAATTTTGCAACATCCAGCATCTCTTACGCAGTCATCAATTTTCTAATCTAGGTTTGTCATCAGGTTTGGCTGATATGTAAAACTGGGTATCTTCTGCACAGCAGTGAAAGTTGATGCGATATTTGTTTATAACTATGTCCAGTGGTAACATATATAATGTGAATAATAATGGTCCTAAGATGGAGCTTTGTGGGATTCCATATTTCTCTTTTGTGTGTGTGGAATGAACATTGTTTAGCGCTACAAACTAATAGCTTTCAGTTAGGTAAGACCATGATAGGGCTGTTCCTGAGATTCCAATCCTGTTTTCTAACCTTTCAAGCAGGATATTGTAATTCATTGTGTCAAAAGCTGCACTAAGATCAAAAAGCACTAACAGAGATGCCTAACCTTGATCTGCAGCAAGAAGGAGATCATTTGTTACTTTAACTAGGGCTTGTTTCAGTGTTGTAGTTGGGACTAAATCCAGATTGGAACTTTTGAAATATGTGATTCTTATGCAGATGTAAACGTAATTGTTGGGCCACTGCTTTTTCAATGGTTTTAGATAGAAATGATAGGTTGAGATAGGTCTAGATAATTTCTTGATCCGAGGTTTAATAACTGCTAGTTTACAGGTTTTTAGCATGTGTCCCATGGTAATAGATGTGTTAATTACCACTAGAAGAGGTTCAATCACAGCTAATGAATCTAATGTACAAGTTGTACAATTTAGCAATAAAATGATTTTCTCAAATACTGATTGTGGAAGTGGATGAAAAGCATGTTTCTTCTAAAGCATTTCTAAGCGCCATATATGTTATGCTTAAGAGCTCCATCTCCAAGAATTCAGTGGTGGACAGCAGTGATGAAGGATGCTATCAAGCAGGAGACTTTCTGGGCCTGGCTGGCTTGAGAAGCCATCATATGGCTTGAGAAACTCCTGAATCAGCTGAAGGGTACTGGCAAAAACTTTGTGACTTTGTGGACGTCCTTAATCTGAGAAACATACCTCCTATGCAGAAGGTAGGACCATTTACATTTACATTTATGGGATTTGACTAATGCTTTTATCCAAAGCGACTTACAATTGTGACGATATATCTCAGGGGTCGGATCCCATTTCCCTGGCCTAAGACACTGAAGTAGTTGCTCAGTGGCAAGACACAAGGAGTAGATAACATTCAGAGTGGATGAGTGGGCTACAGAAGAATGGGGTGTCAGGGCTGCTATTGCGTTATTCAATCCTTGTACTCTCAGAGTGAGAGCTACACTATATTGCCAAAAGTATTCGCTCACCCATCCAAATTACACCAGTACACAAAGTCCATAAAGACATGGATGGGAGAGTCTGGTGTGGATGAACTTGACTGGCCTGCACAGAGTCCTGACCTCAACCCGATAGAACACCTTTGGGATGAAT
>JAOYMR010000009.1:13466930-13482814 GCA_025802075.1 Tenebrosternarchus preto | reverse complement strand
TCTGGAAGAATGGTCAAAAATCCCCATAAACACAGTCCTAAACCTTGTGGACAGCCTTCCCAGAAGAGTTGAAGCTGATCTAGCTGCAAAGGGTGGACCAACTTCATATTGAACCCTATGGATTAGGAATGGGATTCCTAATTCCTTAAGATCATATGTGTGCCAAGGAGGGTGAGCGAATACTTTTGGCAATATAGTGTATATTTCCATGTCTGGTATTAGCTTGCTTGTGTGCACTGGATTCCTCCAAGGGTGTGCCTTGTCTCTTTTGCTGTTTGTGATATTCATGGATAAGATGGCAAAGCACAGACAAGGACAGGAATACTTCTGGTGGAAGGACTAGCAAATAAAAGCACTCTTGTTATTTGAGGGTAATGTTGTCCTTCTGGCTTCCTCGTATGAAGGACTTCAAGTATGCTTCACTCTTTGCAGCTGAGTGTGACACAGCTGAGTGTTGGAATCAGCATCTCTGAATCTGAGGGTATTGTTATCTCCTGGAAAAGGCACCTGGTGGAGGAATTTAAGCATTTCAGCACCTTATTCACTATGAAGGGAAGAGAGAATGACCATAGACTATGTATAGTGGCTGTAGGACTGTAGTGGTAAAGAACGAGCTGAGCTATAAAGTAAAGCTCTCAATTTACTATTGAAATCCTTTCAATTTAAGTCCCATCCTTACATACGGTCATAAACCCTGAGTAATAGCCAAAAGAACAAGATCACAGATACAAGCAGCCAAGGTCAGCTCTCTCTACCAGGTAATACAGCTTTATCTCCATGATAGGGTGAGAAGCTCAGAGAAGGAGCTCAATATGGAGCTGCTGATATGGATGGCATAGCATCTGGTATGCTGAGAGGAGGCATCGTAGTAGACTCAGGACCTTCTGGAAGGATCGCATCACCTGTCTGGCCTGAGAATGCCTGGGGATCCCCTAGAAAGACCTGGTGGAAGTGGATGAGGATGAGGGCACCAGAGCTTCTTTGCTCACCCTATTACCACTGCCACCCTGAAATGGACTATGCATATAAGAAGATATAAGAAAATGGACTACGCATATAAAAAGATATAAGAACATGGACTACGCATATAAGAAGATATAAGAAAATGGACGACATATATAAGAAGATGCTGAAGACCGTCATTTCTCAATCCAAAAAAGCAATTATCACAGCCTATTGCATACAGACTTTGCTGTTTCTAAACAAAGATGTGAGACTAAAAATGGAGAGATTAGACAAATATGGGTCTCAATCCTACAGATTGAAAATCTATTAGTACAACATTAATAGATATGTTAGAATATTATGCAATAGTGGGTGAAGTGCATGTACATTTTATTTTTGAGACCATAGAAAACATATGAATACCTTGCACCACAGCACATGATTTCATGATTCAAGAGTTTATTTTCATATTCACAATAAACAGACAGTCACACTGAACAATGAAATTCTTACTCTGCATTTCTTATGTTCTGGATAAAAAAAAAATGGAATAATGGAATAAAAAGTATTTGATATACAGTGTAGACAGAACTGAGCATGTATGTACCAGTGACACTGTGACACTGAAAATTATAATAGAAGTTCTTGAGCAAAAGTGCAGAAAGACAGGGCTGACGTCTCTTTATCTTTGTGCAAAAGAGGAGTATAAAGTGCCACTGTAGAAAAGAAAAACTGAAGTGTTGTATGCATGTACCAATCCAGATGTGTGAGTGAATGCATGTGCATGTGAATGGCAGATACGTGATGCGAAAGAAGGTTTACTGTTGTAAATACCAATTTCCTGATTTATTTATCTGACCTCAGGTGGAGCTGAAAATCTGCTGTGGGCTTGTTTTATGGAGAAGGATATTCTGAACAGAACAGATGAACTAGTCTGGCAATGCAGCTTGTTTCAAAGCGACATGCATGCATGTGACAAAACCCAGGCATATTTATCTGTTACTCTGATGTACTATTGATGTAATGATCTCACAAAGGTTTATTTCAAAAGGTATTTGTTGTTAGCCACATTTAGTGTTTCCCTAGAAAAAAATACCTTTGCTGGTTTTATGCTTAAATGTAAGTCTTCAGTAAGATCAGAGGGTGATGTGTATGGGTAAAGGAAAGTATGTTTGTAATTGTGTAGGCCAGATTGACTCTATCATTATGTTTACTCTGACAGTGTATGAACATGCCTGCAAATGAACATACATTGCACAGCAGTGAAGGGTAATCTGTGGATCTGCATATGTAATTGCTTTCGGTGATGAAGCTGTTAAGCAGCCCGTGAAGCACTGATGCTCACTGCTGCTTCAGAAGCAGTATGGCAAACAGAAATCAGCTATTATGATTCCTCTGAGGTATAAAGTCCAAACTAACCCTGCGTTTGCTAATGAGTCACTCACCATATGGCAGCCAATGGGACAATGCTCACTTAAGCGTCATCTGATCAAATGGCTAAAAAGAGGACAGGCTTTTATGTCCTTGCTTTTAAAATGCTTAGGTTATTTTAGGATGGCTGGGTAGCGTCAGTGGAACAGCTGTTCGCTTGGCCTGAAATCTGTGGGCGCTGCATCACTGACCTTATGACCTCACCGCATGGATAAACATTTCAGCCACACAGCTGTGGTACTTAGTGAATGTTGACAGGTTTTGTTTGTTTAGGACCACATGTGTTGATTTATAACAGCAGCCCACATGGGCTTTAGGTAGTATTTCAGTGAAACTGAGTGCTGTGATGTACCCTTGTGCTGCATTTAAATTCTCAGTTGGTATGTTACACCTGTTTTCTATTCGTTAGCACATTTGTATGCTCTTGCATCATCTGGCCTGAAAAAATTGAAATGCTAGTGTGAGGATTTTCATGTAGTCTCTGCAGTGTTTGGTCAGTGAGGCATGGCACTATGGTTGTTTAACATAATGACATTTGGTTCCTTGGTACATTGTGAGAACTTCACAGAATATGCTTGTCTTTCACAACACATTTTTTTCTCACCAAAAACACCCTAGCAAAAGTTCAATGAACTAGATTAATCAATGTACTAGATTAATTTATGGTTCGCGTCAGTTTATTAAAACTGATCAAGGGATTAGATGTGCAAGGAACCTGTTAATGTGTTCAATGGCTCTTTTCAAGATAACATGAACAGTATGTGGGCAGTTCCATATTTTAAGGTCTGCTGGTGCGGAATTTGGGTCTGAGCAGTATGAGAATCTGTGTTCACTGGATCACTCCACATTCCCAGAGCATAATTATTGCATTTAAACTGCTCAGAGTTCTGAATAAAATGCTTTTTAAAGTTTGATGAAGTTGATGTTGAAGTTTAATGCTCTTGTCTAAGTTCCAGACTAGACAGTCCAACTTTTTTTCTAAAAGATATAAAAGAAAACACTTGGTCGTTTTATGCATCTCGAGTACCAGGATTATATTGGAACAGAGGATGGAGGATGCACATGGTTGGTCCCTGACAAAAATAAATGCTTATTAGCTGTTCTCACACAAAAATTGATCTGTGGACAATAGTGGCATTTGCATTAGCTGTAACCAGGGTCACCGCTGTAATAATTAGTCTAACCACTCGTTTTCTCGTTAACATGGATTGCCGGAGCTAATGCCTTTCCCTTACGTTTAAAAAAATGTCTGACACCAGGCAAAAGTTCGATTTTAGGCAGAAACCATTTTGAATAATAGCAAAACATGGGAATCAGGACAAAGGCAGTTGGTACTTCTGTATGAGCGCATTATGCACCACATAAAAATCAGGTTTCAAAAATACTACCAGAGATACTTGTGTAAGATACAATGTGTAAATGCATGTAAAGTTAAAAATAAACATAAAGTGGTTGGCATCTCTTGTTATAGACATTTCAGCAATCAGACGTAGTCACTAATTAAATTATCATAGCATTACACTTTGAATTTGCTTTGAATTTAGCGCCCCAATCAGAAAAAACTTGCTATAATTTGACGGCTAATAAATAGGCCTTCTGTATGCTAATAATGACTGGTAATGACTGTCCTAAACAGCAAAGGTACATTTTATAACACTGGGGAGACGAAACACATCATTAGGTAACCTAGATTTATAATAATAATGATCATATAATCACATCATGAACATCCCACATAGCCTACAAGACAATAGTTATCCCAAAGTTTGCAAGCCATTAACTTACATTTTTAATCGTTCTTGATGTAGTTCACCCATTTATCTTCTTACCTTATTACGTGCTTAATGAGAGAACAATTTGGCACCTGTGGAATAGATTCATAAACCTTAACGTTTGTAACTTTCATTAAGACGGCTGAGCTAACTTGATGAATTGATGTTCTTTTAAATCATGACAGAGCACCACAATTGTATCTCTTCTCTTCTGTACATCTATTTATAGTTTCTTGAGTAGTTGTATATGTATATATGTATAGTTCTAATGTATAATGTATAGTTCTTAATGGGAAAGTTCGTGTCATTCTGAGATCCTATTCAAGCAAGTCACCTTCCTCTTCTCGTCTTGCCGCTATTATAGTTGCAAAGTCTTCCATCGAGCTAATTCTAAAAAGACTAAATTATATTTAAATTCTATTAGATAAATGGGGCATATGCACAATTTTGTCGATTTGCATGTGTAACCAAACATGATTAGAAAACCTCGTCCAATCCCCATCGTTATCTTACCGGGAAATAAATCGGACAGGTACAAACTGATTTTTATTCATTTATTTTTTGGCGGAGCGGTGTTGTATCATTAGAAAGTAAAATATAGAGCCGTTTATCACGTAAACGGTAAAAATACCCCAGCAACCCACATTTATGAATGAGGAAGCGCGACATTTGTTAACGTTAAGTTAAATATGACTATTTTGGTGTATTCATTGCAAACAGCTTTGTGTGTGCCACTAACTTAGATACCTAGATAGCTAATTACTGCGCCCGTGCATTGAGATCCCTCAGTAAGTGATTAAATGAGTAAGCTTACAGTGAGTAAGCAAATAAGTCGTGCATTTTCTACATTTACCTTAACGGCATTTGGCAGACATTTGGCAATGTAAATCTTGAATACCCCTTCCCCCAAAATAACATTCCTAGTGTTTCTGCTTAGGAACAAACTTTGTAAGTCCGAACCACTGAACATCGTTCTTTCTTTTACTCGAACAACTTCACGGTCCCACTAACTGGAAAATATGCATTTCCTCTAGTCAAAGAGAATAATAGCGGCGACTATTTTGTTCTTGATGGCCCTATAACTCTTTTCCTGTAATTCTAATGTATCTTTTTTACTTGTCAAAGCTCATCATCATGGCAATTTAGTAGATAATGGCATATGGCTCTGGAGATAATGATAATCTGGGGATGTTTAGTAGTGTTTTATTGTTTGAAGGCATATGGAGGTTCATGGTTTAATACCTCCTTGGGTGCCACAGCCCACGAGAGCTCAGTGTGCTTGCGGCAACACATATCATGAAAGGCATGATAATTAACTACCCATTTGGTGTATTGAATGAGGGAAAGTACTGATTATTACAGCACTATGGTCCAAGAGTTGACTTCATGTGATTGAACCTTCAAATACCATTTTGCACCTCTCTTCCTCAATCTTGTGTTAAGCATTTATAAATCTACATCGTGATGGTGATGTTCTTGTTTCTGTGGCAGGACCCGCTTGCAGAACAGTGTCTCCCAGGGCAGAGTGTGAGGAGCCCAAGCCTGAGAAGTTGGCGGACAAGGGCAGTGAAAGCGGTGCCTCCCTGAATGAGTTGTCCACCTCCAGCTCTGAGACCCACTCTGAGGCTACCTCCCCGCAAGATGGAGGCCCCATCCTGGCACCACGAGGAGAAGTGGTCGGAGGGTCCCTGGCTCCTTGTGGAGGCCTACACTCTGTTTCTCGTCCCCCCAGTACCCTCACCTTGGGCAGGCCACCCAAGAAAGGTTCCTCGGTACAGTGGATGGAGCTTCCAGACAAGAGGCGCAACAGCGAGCTCTTCCAATCCCTGACCAGTGGGGTGGGGCCACGGGAGGGGGGGGTGGGTGGACTGACAAGAAGGAAGACTCTGGAGAGGCCCAGCGCGGAAGAGCAGATGAAGCAGTGCATCCGGGATTTCAACAAAATCAAGATTCCACAGGCGTTTCCAGAACGTAAGCGCCAGTGGCAGTCGGATTTGCTTCAGAAATACGGGCTCTAAAAAAGTGCTAAATCAAAATCTTTGCTGTCTGAATTTTTCTTCACTAAATGTTCACATGCATATATGACAGTTGATCCATAGCTGTCTGCTGTACTATTGTTGTAGCGCTGATTGAAGAGGTGATCGTCGAACTTGTTTAGCTGAGTACTAACCTATGAAAGAGCAAAATTTAGAGGCCTCCCTTCTCTTCAAGCTGTTGAGCAGAGACACTATTCTTGGTGAACCAGTCAAAGTGATGCTCGGACTGGAATTCTCGTTATGTTGCCTTGTATATGGAATGTTTTGAAGTCAGTACAGGGTTTGTGTCATGTGTCATGTATGCTCCCATTGTGAAAATGTAAACACTTTATACCTCAAACTGATTCGTGTATTTTTACTAACAAACATGAAGCCAGCATCGGATGACTGCATTCTTAAGTTAATGCTATTTGCTCAAATGCACAATGTGCACGTTAATCACTACAGTGAAAAAATCCAAAACCACTGTCCTATCTAATGTTTATTCTTTGAAACATATTTCAAAGAAGCACAAAGTTTGATTCATTAAATTTCCACATCACCTCTTAAAAGAAATGTAAATGTTTATAATGCCAATCAATATGATACACTGCCATGAGCGGATATGTATTTTACCATTAGCTGATATGTAATTTCTGTCCAGTCAACTAGTCCCATAGGACTACAATTATTTCATTATTTATGTGGATTCAGTTTGTAAAAATATTGTGTGTGCATACCAATTTTGTGTATATTTCTCTACCAAACATTCAAAATCTTATTCACACTGAAGCATCACACTCACTTGTAGGTACATTCCAGCATTTTTCTCAATGCTTTTTTGCATATTTTTCTTAGTGTTTTGTGAAGTGCATGGTTATGAACATATTACAAAAAAACAATAAGCTGAGAAAGAGCATAGAATGAGAACAGGAAATGTTTTCTAATGTACCATTACTGCAGTGTTGCAGTGTGCTGTTACTTCCATTTTATGGTTTCATAAGATTTCATAAAGAACAGAATGTCGCACTTGAACTTGTATGTAAACAAATCTGAAAACTTAGGCATTTAGCTACAGTAAAAATACTAGCTTTAAACATAATAGGCAAATAATTATTTATTTATTGACTGAATAAAGTAAGATACTCATATACAATTCACACAACAATTCAGGAATGTTTTTATGACTGTAGTTATACAAGACAAAGTGGAACCTGAAAATGGGTGCAAGAGAGATGTCTTGTGACATTTTGAAGCCTTTCAGAGGTATGTTTTGTGACATTTTATTTAATGTTATTACCTTAATTACTTTGGAGATACATGTTTGACCAAAATTGACCAAAATCATTTTAAATAATGATAAATGTGAAGAAAATAGTTTTGAAAAAAATGCTGGAATGTTCCTCTAAGCTATAGGGCTGTGTAAGTTCTCATACATGCTGGATCCCTTAGCCTGTGGCTGAAGTTAGCATGTAGAGTTTACCAGTATGTTTAAAGCAAAACCTACAGTAAAAGCTGGACTGAGATATTGAATAGTCTCTTTCCATGTCACAGGGTTTAGAAGCACAAGGACAGAGCTGTCTCTGTGGAACATTAGCTAACATTGCAGTATTACAGTGACTCTCCAAAAAGAGCTAGTGTTAGATTGTTGTAAGATGTGAACTAAGAGAAATGAAGCTTTGGTTTTATCAGTTGACCTCTTTTGATTTGCCTCAGTGTTCTTTAATAAAACATGGTGTGTGAAAAATGAAAAGAAATAAATTTGTCTGCGTGGTGTATGATTTCATCTTAAAAGTGTGGTAAGTATCAATCACTGCTGTTTTGTAAAATTTCTGAGGAAGCTCGGTCTTCCTTTGAACTATCAGTTCAAGACATGTTTAACAACACATGTTTTTAATATCTTTCCAAACTTATCACATCAGGGCTGTGGTGGCACATTTGAAAAGCCACTTTAAAATAGAATTTGATTATGATTTGATTATGATAAAAAAGAATACACATTTATACTGTTTTAAGCTATACTTATTTACTTGCATCATCATAATTTGCTTAATTTATGTATTTAAATATACTCTCTCAGGTTTAGCATTTAGAATGTCATACTGGAGGATATAAGTCTCTGCTTAGCTTCTCTCTAAGGATGTCTCAAAGCTTGTCACTCTGCCCAATGGGGCTGAAGAATCAGTGAGAATGTGTTCATTTTTAATCAAGTCAGGAGTAGATTTATTCATGAAAGGAAGAGAGCACTTTGGCCAGAGTGTCTCAGGATCGTCAGCAGCTCAGCCATTTCATTGAGCTTGGTGTGATGAGTCCAGACATTTGAAATAATGTTGAAGAAATCTCCATATCAGTCTTGGAATAAAAATTCTGAGTTTGAGTTACGTTGCATTGCTCACTGGCTTTTTCCTCTATATGTTAGAGAAATGATTTTACCATTTACAATTTTAACATTGATATTTACATTTCCAGTACCTCTGTATTTTTCTTTGACCTTCCTTTTCATTTCAGTTTACATCTGAGCGGCGGTACAGTAAGATCAGTATGCCCTTACTTTGAGGATATAATACTGGTTCCTAACATGAATTACATACATTTAATATGCAACTATTCTGTTAGTCATGCTCTAGTGAATTTGTTTTTATGCTGGTAGTGTGGGTCTTCATTTCCTGGAATAGTCTAATGTGAGTTTGTTTCTGGAACCAGCCAAACCATTTACTTAAAAGTTTAGTTTTACCAAGAAAGCCTGAATATCTGAAAATCCATGAAAAAAACAGCTCACATACTAATGAATGTCTGGTCTGAAGACAACTGTCTGCCTAATGGAACTTTTCTTTAATGGACAAAGAGGCTCATTTAAATGCCACACCAAATGGAAATTAAAAAGATAAATTAGAGAACTCTTGTTTAGTGGCTGGCATTTAAACAGATGATTTGAAAATAGTTCACAAAAAGGCAGAGCAGATCACTGAAAGAAAACACTTCCATACTGAGGGCTGTGGGCTTAAAACTGTATGTGAAATAGGAATTTACGGTAAAATACACATTTACACACAGATAAAATACATGCACACATCTAAATTTAACATGATGCACACTACAAAGAAATGTTGTCTACTGACATCCTTTCAGGAATAAAAAGGTGCAAACACACAGTGCTCTCTCTCCACCTCTCTTAAGTAGGCCCATTCAAAGCCTGCGGTCAGCAGAAGAGGAACATTTGAATATGTTTGGGGAAACAACAAAGGATGAAGGTTTTGCCGCATTGTTCTTTGTGATTTCCATGGCAACTTGTGAGATGAGTGGCTCTCCTTTGGCTCCACTGGCAGCCCCTCCAGTGTGCGGCGATGAGTGCGTAGTCGACGAGCCCGCCAGCGTCCCACGCGGAAAAGCTTGCGGCACCGGGCCTGGTTGTTCCGCGCGACCGCACCGCTGAGGCAGAAACAGCAGCCTTAATTATGAAACATTCGTGAATCCATAATACAAGACCAGCAGGGTGAGATGGTCCATGGAGAAGCTGAAAAGTCCTTCATTGTCCTGCACCTTCCCCTGAAACAGTCCTTTTACATAGCTGATAGGCAGCTCACACAAGTGTGACATTTAGAGGTGTGTGTGCGCTTCCTTCGTGCAGTTTGGATGGAAGGGTTTGAAAGGTTGCGCTGCCTCACTACTAGAAATGTATATGATGAACCGTCAGTTGCTTCTGCTGGCCTCCACTTCTCGACCTACTACTGAGAGCCTCACAGATTTGCATGAATTCCCCATCAAATAAGGCAATGAATATTTTATTTATATTGTCAAGGAAGATTCAAGTGCACCCGAAGTGAGTGGCCCATTTAGAATAATGCATACACACAAATTATGCAGGAAAATACCCATGTTCCAGGGAGACATCATTTTTTTCTGTTTTAATTAGGATATTTGTCAGGCTCAGTAGCAGTGACATCACTACTGGGTAGCTTTACATCAGAACACTGATGAAACTCTTCTGACCTACAAAGTAATCGAAGATTTTGTAGCATCAGCTACACACATACATGCACATTCTGAAATTCACACAACTTTATCATGTGGGACAAACACAGCTTCCAGTCAAATTGCCTTCTCTAGCGAAAACAGTGGGTGTCACTCATATAGATATGACTCGAATATTAATGTAGACACTCACTTGAAGACCATCAATATAGTGTTTGCCATCTGACTGGCCAACCTTGTTCCTCCCCCCAAAGCATAAGGACCAGTTCTGCTCCAGCCAAGAGCTTGAGTCAGGAGTGATGGAAGCTCAAAGAAAATGGAGAACTGAAGCCTTTCTTTGATTGCAGGCACAGCCCAGAACATCAAGGACACAAAGACGCACCTGCCGGAATGAGCAACTTCAAATTCAGCCGGCACATTTTTAAGGCTCATTTGTATGTAGTAAAGTGCACAGAATAATGGAACACATGCTTGCCACATGACTGCAGTTCCGTGGAATTAAACAGCACGTAGGCTTATCTCCCCTTCAACTCCTGAAAAGAAAGAATAAATGACTAGTTGGAAGCTGTCAGCTTATCACAATAGAACCGAAGCAGCAGAAGAGAAATGCAAAGAGACTGCTTTAAAATTAGCTACCACTCCTGATGATTTAGTCTCAAATGACGCACGGTATATAGGGTTTATGGCCCAATACTTACGTGACGGTTCATCCATTTCTTCATTTAAAACTGAACTTTTTAGTTCTCTTCACCATCCACTCAACACCTGTGATCTCTTGTTTAATGTGGGTTTATTGTGTCCGTTGCTTGTGTGTCCATATTGTGTCTGTTGCACTGTACAGTGACTTTGAGCTCTGGAAAGACTCTAAATAAATAAAATAAGTAAAACACATTATTATTATTATTATTATTATTATTATTACTAAGAAAAAGAAGATGAAGAATACTATCACTACTACCATTGTTACAATAATTTTCAGGTTTTCATTTTCATGCAACCTAAAAGATGTTTTGCTGAGAGTCAAAATGAGGAGATTTAGGACTGGTATGAGTAAGAGTGGTAGCCATAAAGCATCAGAACCTGAGGTTAAAAATAAAACACTTTGATGGTACAGAATATTGGAAGTCACGAATCTTATCAGTGAAAGTGTTATATAGTAAGATGATCTCAGTAGTATTCTGCAGTATTCTATAGTATTATACAGTAGTAAGCAAAAAACACAAAGCAGAAAATAGGCATGTAGTGATGAAATGAAATTCCCTTTCTCTCAACTAAACTTTAATCAGACTCCCCTTCTGGGGCACCAAGCCAGCATCATTATTCTAAACTCATGTCAGCAGTTTTCCATATTGCGTTGTTTCATGCTGCAGAATAAACTTATGCATAATGACAGGTGTGAATTAATGGAGAAAAAAGTTAACGGGCAGACATTCTCTGGGGTCGCAGAAATAAACTACATTTTAATGAAAATAAAAAAAAGGGTTTCTTTCTTATCTCTCAGTTCTGAAATGCATAAATATAAAATCCTTTCATCACCACTCACAAACAAGACCTTATCTATTGGAATGGAGTCATTTGTGTTACAATTGTAGATAAACAAGACCTTATCTATTGGAATGGAGTCATTTGTGTTACAATTGTAGATAAATGCATCGGCCATAGTGTACAGTGTGTAAAGGAGTTTGTTCTACGTTGGAAGGGGTTCACTTCAGTGTTCCTTTGTCTGTGTTCCACGCATGCATTTCCTGCTGTTTTTTTCCCATTTCACCATTTCATTTTGCACTTTTACTTTAGAAAGAACACAAACCCACATGACATTTACCATGTGGAAATAGATGCACAGGCTGAGCGTACAAACAACTACAAACACTTGTTTCAGTGAGCTTGCTTTCATCTCTGTGTAGGTCTGCATTGCCTTGACAAATAACTGCATGTCAGGAAAAAATAAAGTCCAAAAAAGTCTACATTTATTTCTATAGAGCTTTTTACAACAACCGTTGTCACAAAGCAGTCAGGAATTCTGTCATTCTATAAAAACTAGAACAAATTAAAAGAAGCAGCTTATTCAAAGCTGCCAATGAAGTCACGTTTAATGCCATTTAATGAAAATGTTAATTCACTCCGATTCTAATCATTCCATGTCGTATCCATGCACCCTGAAGATGTAGCCTATGCCCTGGTATCCTGGCAAACATTTATTTATTGTTGCCATTTGGCCATTTCAGTTAAATAACCTTCCTCTAAAGACAGCACCCTCTTTATTTCAGCTGACTAATTTTATAGCCACCTGTGAGTTCAGAATCCACTATTTTTTAAAGAAGGCAGTAATTTGACTTACTTACTTGGTTCATAAAATGGTTAAGAAGGATACTAAAGCTGCATATTCAAAAAGCATCTTTATTAAAGAGCACATCATGTCCCACTATTGCTTGGATCTAGAAAGCCATTCATTGTCACTGTTGCTGCTGTTGGTACAAGTCTTATAAAGGACTGTGGACTGTGCTTTCTATTGACATATCCTTGTTGCTCCACAATGAACCAAGGCACACAAGCCTTTACCCATACAGTCAGACAAGATATGCAGGCAAACACACTTACACAAACACTGCACAATGTAGCGCTCCAAGAACCAGCCATTACAACAGAACACCAACACAATTTCAAACCTCTCACTTTCTTTCTCTCCCTTTTTATCCTCCCACTCTTTCCCTCTTACATGAGCCAAATTTACACCACACATCTATCTATCCTACCATATATTGCAGTGGCTGGCATAATACCATTCCACATGCCTGCCCTCAAAATACCCATTTATCTTAATTATTGCTATTCATCATGTTACATACAGAGGTGTTCTCAAGGCCATCTGAGCAATCACTCAGCAGGACTACACACAGTGCTCTATGGACAACTGAGCCTCAATATATTCTAGTTCCCTTAAGAGTGGCTCTGCTCTAGTGCAGGAAAAATGCCGTCTATAAGCCATTCTCTCTGAACTGTAATGTTAAGTGATCAACAGCAAACACACTGCTGTTAGGTTAACAACATTCCAGTGTATTACCAGCGTCAACGTATTGTGACTACAGCTAAAGCTTCCACATCTTACATCACAAATAACATTAAAAAGCAAAAATAACAACCACAAAGTGGGGGCAAAAATATTTAACTGTTTATTTCCATAGTCACCACTGATAACATGGTTGAGGCCAGAGATTGTTGGTGCTGTGTCTTGTTTTTAGTGAAGGTATTATCAGAGGCATAGAAAATACCGGAAAGGAATGTCTCCAACTGAAAGGTTTAATGAAATGAATAAAACCAAAGATAAGGCTGCACTAACCACAGCTAAAGAAAGCCAACGTAACATCAACGTAACATCAACGTAACATCAATGTAACATCAACGTAACATCAATGTAACATCAACAATTAGTCATGCAAACACTTATTCAGGGAAAACGTAACAACAATACACAACTGATACACAGTGGTGAAGCTCAACATGCACCAATTGTATCATGCTCTGTGTCTTTATTATCCACGTGACACATGTATGGTGTTAAACTGGAATAAGTGTTTAAAAAAATATCAGTGTTACTGGCACATGCCAGTCTCATCCTAACTCAAACTAGCACAGTGCGAGACATTATATAAAACATTTTTGTCTCACACTTCCAGTAGGTAGATGTTTTTTTTCCACTACACTGCCCTTCGACCTGAGGCCTGGGAGTCTGAAGAAGCAGCACAGCATTATTTACTTTTTTAGTTGCCGTTCCTCGGTCCAGCAATCTTCTCGACAGAGACTGATGTTCTCCTTCCCAGGATTTGTTGGAGCCACTCCAGTTCAAACAAACAGCCACAAGTGCCCCTATTTTACTACTGCTATTTTCTGCATGTTATCTACTATCACAGTGTCTGGCTTGTTTGCCGCTATTTGCTTATTGGCCTAAATCTTGAGGTCCCCCAGGATTTTAGGCTTGTGCTTCTCCACCTGTGGTTCCTCCCATTTGGACTTGGGGGAAGGGTTCATATGCCTTGCAAATGTTCTGCCAATTGGCTGTCTGTCAGTGTATGCTTTCCCTGTTAGTGTCTTGCATCCTGTCTCTATGTGCTAGATTTTCTCAGAGGCTCTCTGGATCTCTGGATCTTGGATCCCCTGCTTCATTTGACTTAGTGCTTGATCTTGTGCTGATATGATTAATGCCTCTATGCTGTTGTTCAATTCTGCCTTTTCCAGCTGAAGGTAGGAGTGTCTAATGTCAGCCACCTCTGCTATCTCTTAATGGTATATTCAATATCTTGCCATGGCACCTCCTTTGCTTCCATAGTGACATGTCTCTCATTTGTCTGTGGCAGTCCCTCATCATCTTCTCCTTAGGGACCATTGCATGGATGTATTCATGGATGTTTTTTGTGCCTCACCCTGGTCAGTGGATTTTACACTTTGCAGACCCTTTCCCACTCTCCTTTCATCTGGTGTGCAACCCTGTGAATTGAGAATTTTCTGATCTTGACATTGGAGGCTTCCATCTTAACAAGCATATAGTATTTTCTGGGTATCCGAGGACTAGCAGGGCAAACGTGTTCATTATCTTTATATTATCATTCACATTAAACTGCCTTTTGAGATGTTGGATTATACTTGGGTGTTGGATGTTGCTGCCCTTCTCATTTCAGCCTCATGATTCCCATGTGATTAGAGAATCCCCTGATATTGTTAGCTGTCCTGCAGGTCTGTTATACAACCTTGTGGTAATTCAAGTCCCTCTGTTCTGATCACTTTTCCTCTTTTTCAGCCACCGAATTTCTTCAGTACAAATGATATTCCAATATTCTTGCTGTCAATCCTAGTCGAGTGAGTCAATGCCCCTATCTGTCCTGATGGACAGTTTGATGTCATTGATTCACAGGAGGTGACAGGAATCTGTATCCTTACCCACTCTTATTGATGAACTGGCTGAGAGGATTCAGGGCCACCAGTAGGGACTGCATATGTCAAGTCAAAATTTATTTATACAGTGCTTTTTTTTTTGGAGAACCATGGTCTCAAAGCAGCCTTACAGATGTCCAAGTCCAAGTCCCCATCGAGCAAGCCAAGGGCAACAGTGGAAAGGAAAAACACCCTGAGATCAAGAGGAAGAAACCTTGAGAGGAACAAAGACTCAAAAAGAGGTGCGTCTATCTTCTTTTGGCTGACCATCGGACACCACAATAACAACAGTACAAACAGTGAAATCTATCCATTAGCACATGTCCTTGGTATATACCATCATGGTATATATGGTCACCTGGGCAGAGGTGTATAGACATAGTTTATACAGTCCCCACCACTTTCTGAAATGTTTGATTTTGTCCCTGACACTTTGTGAAAGTCTACTCTGAAAATATTTTATGTAATAGCTTGCTGCATGTCACGTTGCGAGTCCCGGAGAGCTGTAAAAAGCTGACAGGACTCTACGTGCGTTTAAATAAAAACCGTTTATTTTCAGTTTAGCTTAATGCACAAACAATAATAACAAACGCTTACCCGAAGGCGACATCTCATAACGACATTGCAACAATACTTCGACAGCATGTGGACAAAGACCGACAAACACTCAGTGACATGCACACACTTATAAACACACTCACCCTAACGAGACACAGGTGAAACGAGTAACACTAACGAACATTCATGAGTAACACTGACGAACATTCACGAGACCGACAACACGCACTCCGCCCACATCACACCAACGTACACACAGGCACAC
>JAOYMR010000009.1:13435054-13461605 GCA_025802075.1 Tenebrosternarchus preto | reverse complement strand
CACCATGGTTCTGGAGGAACGTAATTTCATTACACTGTGTACCTGTACTCAGATGTAATGACAATAAAAGCCTCTTGCACTTGAACTTAAAAACAGGTGGATGACAGAGCAGATTTTGGTTTCTAAGGTTTGCTTATTCATCTTCCTTGATGGCTTTGTCCCAAACCAAAAGTGGTTTGATCTTCTGGTGCACACATAGATTGTGTGCACAACAGATCACTGTTGTGTTTTTGGCTATAGAGTGCAGTTAGTGACTATCTGCCAATTCTAAACTGGTTACAATGACACCAAAGTCAAGATTTCAGTAATGAAAGGAACAGAGAAAGGAAGAAAGCAAAAAAGAGGACAGGCAACCTCCAACACATTTCTTCCAAAAAACAGGTGAATGTAAAGTGCCAAACAATAAATCTGTTGTGGTGTAACCTAGCTGCAGTAAGTACAGGAATTTAACTCTTCTCTACAACATCTGACCACAAGTAAATAGTTATGCACTATTGCTTGTCAAACCGACTATTGTTATTCCAGTCCTTCATTAATGAGGTCCTTCATGACACGCTCCACAGGTTTATTGTAGTTTACTTCAATGATATTTTCAATGAGCCTGAAGTAATACATTCACCACATGAGGGCCATCTTGATAAGATCATTGGAACATGGACTATTTGTCAAGACTGCAAGATGTTGTTTCTATCACCCATCTGTCACCTTCCTTGGCTGTCTTATCTCAAGGTAAGATGCACATGCAGGAATGCAAGCTGTAGGCAGTACAGGAATGGCCTCAGCCCCATAATGTGAATCACTTCTAACGGTGTTTCTGTTACAGGGCTCACGGATTGAGCAACCATAATAGTGAATTATGGCTTGTTGAATTAGACAAAACAGACAGGAGAGATAAGTGGGCTTTTTCAAAACAGGCTACTCTTTCTCTGAAGAAAAGTATCATGGTGCAAGTAAAAAGTACAGAAAAGTAACTATACTACCCAGCTACTTCCCTGTTTACCATCATAGCACAGATGTTTATATAAATGTAACAAATCTTACCATGATTTAGAAAATAATCTCTCTGCATCACATTTCATTAGAACCTTAAGCACCATGGCTGTACCTGTTGACTGCACTACTCAGAAATGCTCTGTACAGGATCTCCTGGTATTTCCCATTTTTGCACCTTAAACATAATTTCATAGCCACTATAGTCCCAGCTCTTGCTGACCCATCAAAACCCTTTGTGGTTGAGGTGGACTAATCCGAGGTGGAAGTCAACTGATACAAATTCCAGGAGATCCTCTCTGGATCCATCCAGTATTTTTATCTCGAAAACTCCCCACCCCTGTCCTTCAGAACACAAATATGATGCTGACAATAGAGAACTGCAATCCTCTGGACACATCACCTCCTGCCTACTTGGTGGATGTAGACACTGCATATTCTGCGAGGACATGTTTGGACTTTCCAAAGAGAGATGGTTGCCTTCACTACTTACTGGGAGGGTAACTAAGTATGTTGCATCTCTGCTGGACCCTCTTCTTGAGGATTTCCATTTTTGATGCCCTGTTCTGCATCCTGGGGATGCCAGGTTCTACCTATATTCTGTGTTAGGAGTGGGGTTTCTGCAGGGATTGGGGGCACAATATATTCTAGAGACAGTCCAAGAAATGAACTCTGCAAGCCTTTTTTAAACTATGAATGCTTCTATTCTTATACCAAAACTTGATTTTTGGTCACTTTCCATTTTCTAGTAGACTTTTACAACTTATAGAATACTCAGATGCTAATGAGCTTCATCCAATTTTTGTATCTACCATGAGCAAAAAAATAAACAGTGAGGTCACACATTTGTCAGAACATATTTATGTGATTATGGGCACAGCCTGTTTGATGGCTGTAAGGCACTGAGAGAGGAAGAGGACATCTGATTTAAGCACACAGGTTTCATCATTCACAGTGTATTGATTGATTTCTCACCAAGTCAGTCATTCATTAACTCTTTGATGGGGGGAGATACAGATTAAGACTACAGGGCAGATTGGCAAATTGAATTTCATCTAGAAGTGGTAGCAGAATAAAGGAAGTTAAATTATACCAAACTGAATTTAATAATTTTTACAGCAACAATGTGATAATTCTAAAGAAGTACAAAGGTTTATAGCTATTATTTTAATAATAAAATACTTTCTTTACCAAAATGTAGCATAACACAGCATCCTAAGTTATAATGATAGAATGGGTGAACCTTTCAGTGTTTTGTGTGCTTATTACAGGAGCGATGCTTTTGTGGAAATTCCTGTAGTATTTTTTTATAGATTAAAATGTGCATTTCTTGAACATTTCTTTTTTCAATAATCCAATCTCCTCTTCATAAGAGAACCATTCACAAAGCTTCAACAAGTGCAAGGCACAGCACTTCTACTGTAGCAGTTTGACTTTCAACAGTTATACTTTCATCTGTCTGTAATAATTGGCAGAAAATTGTGTATGCAGAGCGCAGTATTTTTTTTTTCTTCTTCCATCAAAGAGGAAAAACGGGCAGCAATTATAGTCCCTCTTATCAGGCTCCTCCTCAGTGCTGGTTCACTCTTATCAGGCTCCTCCTCAGTGCTGGTTCACTGCAAGGCAACAGAATTAGAAGAGGAACTCTTCTTCCTCATTCTGTGAAATTTGCCACACTGCAGTGAAATGGAACAAGTGTGTGTGTGTCCTGACAGAGTGCACATTTGATTGGCCTATTTGATTCATGTACAGTAGACAACTACCTGGATTTCTATGGTAGAAGCCACTCTATAACTGGAAGCAGTTTCATATATTGATTCAATGTATTGATATTCAATGTGATTATCAGAAAGAGTGACACAGAACAAAGGAAGAGAGAGTGATCGCAGGGGGTGGGTGGATCCATATATGAACAGCCAACCAAATCTTTTTACAGAATACAGTGCCATTAATTTTAGAAGCACTTAAATGGATGCAGCTGAGACTCTGTCATCTAATTATGACTCTACTTTCACAAATAACAGTGTGCTCTCACTGTAGATGTGTTTTTGTTTCAAGTGCAAATACTTAATTAGAAATAATATGGGCCTGAAATTGGACAGTGCATTCATATGATCTAGAAAGTGCAGTAACATCCAGGGAATTGTACTGCCTCTTCTTACATGTCAAGAAAATTCTTCGACGAGCAAAGTTCCAGCAGACAGGTGAATAAATACAAGCCTGCTCTGTGTGGCATGCAGGATTAAGGAGTTGGGATTAGGAGCTCTTTCACGGCTAAGGGGAGATGGCTAATCTCCCACCAGCAGACTGAAGGAAAAGCTGCTCTACACCAACAAGTCAGCCCATGTTCCTCCTTCTGGCAAATTCCAATCCATCTCTGTCTTGTCTGTCCAGTCGATGAGAACTCAGTGTAGAAAAATGCTCCCCACAGAATTGTATTCTCCAACATGCTGCCATATTGGGAAAATTAATCATTTTTAGATGAAACTAATATGAGTCCCCCCTACACACATATTCAATTGCACATGGCCAGCTTTACAGAATAGACAGTGTTAATTCTGCAGACTGCAAACCACATCTGAGGACATTAAATCTATGCAGATAGTGCTTAATGGATGCCAAATAATAATCCATCTGTATAATATTACAACACTGTGCCCTTTATCCTTGGTAAACTGAAGACTGGCTCTAAACCCCCAGACTGAACAAGAGTAATAACAGGCTTCTGAGTGTTTTATGTACAGAGATGCATTTAAATATTTGATATGGCTACGATGCTAACACACATGTTGCCAGTGCCTCAGTAAGGGACTGGAACAGTTCTCTGAATAGATGCCTCTGAAGGGCACAGAGAAGAATTAGTCACAAAGTACCTGCTCTGTACTGATAACACTTGCTTCATCACTTAAAGTGATTTTAGGGTAGTATGGAGCAATAAAGAGGACTATGGAACCCTACCAAAGTGGAACCTTAACTGTATGACTTTACTCAACAAACACAAACACACACAGCCTAGCAGTTGTCTTTGGGTTATTCATCTTTAGACTTACAAATGACATTCCAGGTTCTTTGAATCACAAATGCTTATTTGTTGTCAATGAACATTTTGAATGTTCTGTTAATGCAGCTAAAATAAGTAAATGTACACAATGACAGCCACTGTGTTATCTACCGAACCAAAACAACCTGTGCTTGATTTTGCTGATAACAAAACGACCTCTGGATAATAGCAATAGTGACATACCACTATATAAAGCTTGTATAGTATTAGCTGCATAATTTGTCAACAAATTGACCTTGGCATTAAAACTAAAACCTATTTTATACATCTTACTAGATCAGAAGAATTTTTTATTGGTTGGCATGGAAATCTGCAGCTGCTATTTACAAATGCTAAGAATGTCTTCTTCTTAAAGGATGCTGCTCCAAGAAGGTTAGCAGGAGATGCTAAAATGTCCAGTGTCTTTAAGGATATGGCTTAGTACACGCAACACAGCAATGATTTACTGAGTGTCTCATGTCTGAGGGAATGCTAGACACAGTCAGAGTAAATCAGCGAGAAGCAATTAATGTCCTCTGGAGCACCAGCATTTTTTTTCCGGCTTCACTGCAAACTCACAGTATGTCACAGCATTCAAAAGCACATGTCTGAAATTTCTGAATATTCAGCAGGTGGGTTTGAAGTTCTTTTTCAGGTTGAAAAAAGAGTACTTTAAACCACAGTTGTCTGCCCACTGAGCAAGGCAGGAAGTACTTTACCTTGCAACAGAATTGGAAAGGTTGATTTGGAAGGTTGATTCTGAGTAAGGGGAATAAACACACTTACACACACAGAGAGATTGAGAGGTAGAGAGGGAGAGAGAGAGGGTGAGAGATGTAGAGAGAGAGAGAGAGAGAGAGAGAGAGAGAGATAACCAAATTATTTCACAGGCCTGTGGTCCAGGCATTGCTCAGGCTGTGTTCAGGATTAGGATGGCTTGACGGACGGTAGGCTCTTGGGTCTAGAAGACAGATTTGGCAGGAATGGAAAGACGTCATGAACTGTGCTGCATACTGTCGTCATCTCTCTCTCTCTATCTCTCTCTCTCCCTCCCCCTTTTCCTCCATTATGCACTTCCATGCTTTGATAGCTAATTCCTTCTCTGTTAGACCAAGACTGGCTTAGAATGTGTTGACACTGGAAGAGCTCTGTGGTGTTACACTGTTGTCTAAAACCCCAGATATATACACATTTACATATTTTTCCGATTTCACAAATGCATTCAACATGGTAGACTCTGCAACAAATATTTTAAACAAGAGATAATTTATTGTTCTGACCAGCTATTGTTTTGTGTGGTCCAATCACCAAAATTATTTGCAAGCCTTTTGTTAAATTATAAAAATAAAATGACAATGGAAATTACAGCAACTCTCTCACACTAGAGTGTGGTACCTCTACTCCAGACTGGTCCACATTGGCTCAGACTCCACCTTGAAATCACCTCCTTTTACCACCTACACCACTGTTGTTCATGACCTCATTAAGATTTGCATATATACTCCCTGCTTTGTTTCAGTTTTTTGTCAGGTGCCTGTCAATAGTACTGACACAGCTAAAGCTATATTGTTTTGTGATATCTTTGTTTCTCATTGTTTTTTTTTTGTGTCTAAACCATCTGTTAGTATAGCTAACACTTTGCAGTGTCCAAAGGATTAGCCCTAACTACTCAATTAATTGATTAGATTCAGACTCTTCTTGCTCTCCTGTGTTAAAACTAGAAATTAAATATTGAATAGAATACATTTAGGAAAATGAGCGTTTCCAGGTTGAACATGCCATGACATAGATTTACTCTTAAGGGCTCCATTTCCAGACATAAGCAATTCACAATATGTGTTTTATCTGTGAACAACATTTCTAAACATGTCTAGTGAATTTAGACAAAAGTAGCATAAAATATCATTTTTCTCAATTGTACCTAATATATATTTAACATACAATAAAATGGAGAAAAACGTATCTGCAAGATACTTCTGTAAAAAGACCAGTTACTTTATATACTGACACCCACTATTTCTATTTAAAATATTTACATTTTAGCTATAATATGTTTAAATATGCTTGAAGAAAAGCAAGAAAGACACTAATAATGAAAAGGCAGAATATCCAGACTGTGTCTGAGGTCAGGTTGTTTTGTAGCTGAGCCTCAGACCACTCTGTACCATCACAGCAAAGGAGCAAAGAAAGAACAGGAACAGTTTCGTTTCAAAGCCTCTGTGCCGACCTCCAGCAGGCAGAGAATGAGAGAGAGAGAGAGAGAGGTCACTTGTTAAGGGCTGAGTAACTAAGAGTAAACATTAGAGCACAGGTAGCGCAGTATTGCACCTGACCTTGTTGTAGAACCACAGATGTTTTAACTCAGCCAAAAATAATAACACAAAACAGTGCTACATCAGGTCACCCTTGTCTGTCCTTGATCTGTCTGTATATGCCTCAGATCCTGTTTAAATGGTGGGGAGAATATGCAAACTGTGAGTGTTTGCACAGCAATGTACTCACACCTCAGCACAGTTCACCCACATCACCTGGATGGCTATGGAATACATTTTCTGTGTAAAGAACCAGTTTGCCCAGAATTTTTTTTTTTTTTTTTACCTTAAGACCCATTTCGGTGGTCTCCGAAAGCAACATGCTAACATGGGCACTTAGCCTCCTACCTGAACTTAAACTATTAGAGTCTGTATAAACAGATTCATGGCCCGCTCCCTCCACAAAGTAGCACCTGCTGGCTCTGAATAGCTCCGAGTGTCCTATCTGCTCTCCTCCAGACTTCTGCTCTTTTACATCACTCACTGCCGTTAAACGGGCCACATGGAATTAAAATGCTAAATATTGATCGCTAGGTGACAAAGGCCGTGGCAGCTGGGTTTGCAGGGTGCTTGAAAACCCTCTCTAATGAAGCTGGCATTTCAAGCCGGCTGCCGGCTGGGTGTTTGTCATCCTGCTTTGAGTCTGAGACACCCAGCCCTCTTGCTTTTCAGATGGAGCGGGAGGGACATGTGGCGAACTCAAAGGCTAATCATTTGGCTTCAGGCACAGATAAATAGCCTTAAATTGGAACGGGAAAAAGATGTGCTTTTACTTGTCAATGGAAAGGGGGGAAGAGAAGAATTTCATCAACATGGCTTTAACTGAATGGCAGTCATATCTGTGCATTGCAGATTTTAATGATAACTAACAGAAATGTTACTTTTCTCTTCACATTTCTTATTACTTTTCTTATTAAACATAGAGCAGTAGTTGATGTAGTGCAACTATTTCAAACAATATTGGAACTGAATGCCCTGACTAGCTGAGATTAAAGATTTCTCTGCATATCTTCTAATAACCAACAGCCACATAACCAACAGTTTGATATTTTTAGCCCATTAAGGTAAGGTAATTAGCTATAGTGAATAATGATATGTGCATGTGAATAAGTGGTATTAGTAATGAGGAAAATGTCTTCCAGATACAAATCTGTATATAATGCTTTTGGCTAATATGCCTGCACTCAAAGGATCTCTCCCTGAAAAGGAAATAATAATAATAATAATAAATGCCAGAGTGAATATTTAAGAGCATCCTTACTGAGCTAAAAATACAACTGCATTTGATGACCTCTGATTACAAGAACAGGATAAGTGCCTTCTTGTGTGATTTGGTGGCCATTTTGTAGTCATTAAGGATAGTCCAACTGATTAGTAGGACATGTCTGCACTTGTCATGACCACTAAGAATTATGGGAGTGAAACTATTAGCATGAAACCATATTAAATTTCAACTGCATTTTATATGTAGTATAAGTACATGAATGTTATTTTACAGTTAGCATAAATAACAGTTTGTTGAAGTGAATGCACTTATCTGATATTTGGCGAGCTCATCCAGTAAATCACAGCAACACTTTCTTCCATAAGGCCACATTATATTAAAGTAGTATGAATGAATGCCAAAATTGAGTACAGTTTGAGTTGGCATTCCATAACTTTGGGTTGGCATTCTATAGCTTTCCACCAGTGTTCCTACAGTTCAAGGGAAATTTCAAATGGGTTTTTGTGAAACCATCTTGCTGCCACTGACACCACAACTCAATTAGTTACTGATAAAGACTTTCTCGTGAGTGACCCACTGATGTTTTACAATAATATCCAGAAAAACACATTGTATTGCATTATGCAGAATCTTCAGTCTTCATTACTCAAATGTGATAAATGAGATTACCCGTAATTTTTATCCTTTCCACAATGATCTCATAAGATGCCAAAAATCTAAAGAATTTATATTTCTCAAGTTAACGTGCAAAGCCTAATGTAGCTAGAAAGGCAGACTTTTCTCATGTTTCACTTTGTCAATATATCCTAGATCATTATCTCCCACAGCAAAAACCTGACAGTATTTTCCCCAATAATATTCTTAACTCTGTATGCTGCTCCTCTGTGCTACCAATATATACCTTAGATACCTCATGATACAGGGTAGGAAGGCAGATGGCTGACATACAGTGCCAATATTATCATTTTATTTTATTTATTATTTTGCTAAAATACAATGTAAATGATTTAATTGTTAATAGCAATTAATAACTTATCGATTTATGTATAGTTATTGCTCTAAATAGTTATCTGTGAAAAAATATATAAATAAAACAAGAAACTGTATATTAGATAGAAGCTCATAACATTTGTCCCCTCAAATGATACCGTTGCAACGTTGATAACGTCTCAATGAAAATCTATTTAACTTTTTTATTAGCTGTTTTATTATCTTGAACATATAAAATATTTGAAAATAAAAAGTGTGCACTCACTCTGCTTAAGTAGATAAGTAATTTAACTAAACCGTAAAAATAAATTATAAATAAAAGTACAGAAACTGTGTGTTAGCTACCAGGCCATGACATTTGTTCCCCAAAACGTTGCTAGCGAGCTGTTAATGCGAGCTTTCAGACTCATGTTACTTGTAAGCTAACAAGTTAAATCGCCCATTATCTAATGCAACCACTGACTGTAACTCTAACACTGTATATATTATAACTATCAAATAAATCACTTATTACAGTAGCTTGCTGAACTGAGTCAAGAGTAATTGTCTCTTGAGTCCGTGAAGCTAGCTAATTTAGCTGGATAAAGGCTTGCTAACATTACAACTCCCAAATAACATTATTCGCATATCTCACTAAATGAAATATATTGTGCTTTGAAAGATAGGGATAAAATCTTAACGTTTTCTCTCAGGAAACGTTACAGCCAGTATTGTCACACATTACTTTGCAGCACCCAATGACGTCAGTCAGTTATATGGGCGAAATCGGCACTAGCGGGAGCTCTAACACCAAAGCATCCAGACTGACGTGGCTGCCGGCGTTGTGCCTGTAAACATTTTTTGATGATCATTTTCCTGAGTGCAGGCTTCAGCCGATTATCTCTAAAACGGTATTAATTAGGAGATTAATCGCTCGACCACTAGTCCTATGATCTTGCAACTCTCATATCCACAGATGCATCCTTAGTGTTCAGTGTTGATCCCGGTTTACACACTGTACAGATGGAGAAAATATATGTCTTGTAAAATATTAACTACCTGCACTGATACTTGTAAGGGAATTTTATGATCCATGTTTATTTCTGAATTAAATGTCTCTCTCTAGTTAGATTATCTGATGGTTGGACTGACCCAAGCCGTCTTCTAAACATCGTATCTGTAGATGCCACTTCTTGGAATTTCACACCCCATCCTTAAGACCAATCATCTACTTGTTGACTCAACCAATCATTTTATCCCACACCATCAATCTCTTCTTCCACATCATCATTTTATTCTATTTATATATTGTAAACTTCAGAGCATCTTCCTGACACCTGTGTGTTACCACACACACGTGTGTGAATTTGTTCTCCGGGACCCTGTAACGAGGCTGAACTAATTTCTGGTCGAACCCTGAGGGTACTCTGTGTCAGTCAGAGGCTAAAACTTAACAGTACTGGGTGTCTGTAAGCGCTAACCAATGATGGCATGATCACAATATCTACTGGTAATGGTAGGTTACCAGGTCCTTTCACTACTGGAAATCCTCAGTCCAGGTTTTTTAATCCAACTCTTGTTATCCCAGGAAGGGGATGTCTAGTCTATCGGCTACTATTAATCTGAGCCAATCAGAGATTTAACGTATGCTCTACTGTCCACCTAAATGCCTGTGGAAAAGTCTCTTCTGTAATTATGCTTACTTAACTGCTTGTATCCAGTAAACAAGAGGCCAGAACATCACCAATCTTTACTTGTACTACTAGACAAGCCCCAACAGCTTGCTTCCCTATCTGACAATGACCAGGGCTGACTTTACATTGACTCTACATTATGAAAATTGCCAGACTCACTGGGGAATCTCATTCCCCTAAGCACTTGAGATAGCCTAGCTGTTTGTATAAAAATTTTGCAGGCAATTTCTAGCTATGCATCCCTCTTTCTGATACTTACAACATATGGGCTTGCCACCATTGCTGAATCCGAACTGAGCCCAGGATTGCATGCTAGTTGTATCGCTAGCAGCTGGTTTGTCGGGAGCCAACTTTCTCATAGCCTGAGTTAGCTCACTGAGCTGTTTTCTCAGCTCTGACACTACCAACAAAACATCATCCAAGGTCAAGGACTTGTGTTCTTTAGCACTGACAGTGTGTCATTTATACTTGCTCAGCACCTTTGCCTCTAGATTTAGAGGTCTTTGTACTTACAGAGAGCTCCTCCATACTCCACAAGTAAGACTCTTCATATAACTCTACCAGCGAAAGAAGTTTTATCTATAACATTAGCTATTAAGCTCTTTTCTCAGATTTCTTCAAAAAACTGATCTTTCCACACAAGCTTCTTGCTGGCTCAAGCAAATTGTCTCCTTAAGCTCAAGCAAATTGCCTCTTTGTTTGTGGCTATAGAAATCATGTAAAAGTTCGGGATCACTACATCTATTACTCAAAGTTTCCTGAACAAAAGTGAAAAGGTCACTAACCTGATCAATTTCACCATCACTACATAAGCAGACCTCCTCTAGAGTGGCATTTCTCAACAGAGACAGATCAAAATCATATTGATCTGTAACTGACTGATTACTTGCACATAGTATTTGCTAAACGTCCTCAATGAAGTCATCTACTGACCATCTATACTTAGCAAAATCACCACTGAATATCAAAATCACCAGTGAATACTTACAATCACACCCTATCCACCACCTGGCCATGCTAAATTAACGTTTAACTGATTGTGATAATAACATTAATAACATTATAACATGCAGGCTTTAAAAGAACAATTATCTGTGTTTTTCAAGGCTGGCTTGGCAGGGAAGACACTGCAGTTCACACGTTTTCAGAGCAGGGAAGTAATAAGGTAGGAATCACTCAACAGAAACTTTCACTTTAGCTGCCCTATTATGACAAAACACCTTTCTTGTTTTTAAAACCTAGTGTGGAATGAACGGGCAAAATTCAGTCATCTATCATGTATTTGCTACCATTGCTATTTTATAGTTCATTTCCTCATTTCTATACTCTGTTGGGAATGATGGGAATTTGTGGGGTAACTTCTGAACGAACAAAAAACAGATGAACGAAACCTGGAAATACTGACTTCACGCTTGAAACTCACTATTGTTTTCTTTCTTTATGCATTAGAGCATGTAAAACCTGAATCATTTCTGATATTATGGTAATTGTGACAATTAAAAAATGCACTCATCCTCTCTTTGTACTGTAAGTGAACCCTTGTGTAACGCAGGTGCTTCTGAGTTAGAGGAAATGGGTAAGGGCATGATAAAAGACTATTCAACCGAGGAGCTAGTCTGTTCATGGCCAGGAGCAAATGCAGACTATTAGCTATAACTAACTATTAGCTATAACTAACTTCCAACGCTTTATGTTTTTTCTTTGATTGTCTGTGTTGATCAACTGGTGTTAAAAACATGGTTAAATCTAAAAAAAAAAATGTGTATATTGAATGATAGAACATTGACTTAATGCTTGCAGTGCATTGATTTAATATTGTTTCACTGGAGAACAATAAGGTAGAAAGGTATAAATTAACACATTACAACTGACACAGATGCAAGTAATTAACATCCTTTTAAAAGCCTGAACCTATGACAAACTAAATTGATTCTCCTATGTTCATATTTCCTTGTAAGTTATTTTTACGGTGAACTGGCAAGCAACCAACTGACTAATATAGACTTTGTTCAGGAGACATAAGCTCTCTGGTGTTTAAGTGCTGCTTCTGTGCCTTTCAGCAACCCGTGTCCTCTATACACTCTGGTCTCTTTCTCTACAGGCTCCAGGAAAAGCTTATAAATCTAGATGATGTCAAAGAAGTTCCTTGATATGAAAATGGATTTTGTACAATCTTTCATGCAGCGGTCAAGGTCATGTGATTCAGTACATCAAAGGTATAGCCATTTTACATTTTGATCAATTTATTTTGTGAAACAAATCACTTGCTGTTGAACCTATTTTGTAACAAATTTTTCATCCAGGTCAATTGTGCATGCATTAACATACTATTCGATTCAACTGCTAATGATCAGGCCCATGGAGAGCTGAATCTAGTGTTTTAAGACAATGAAATTATTAAACTTGGCAGAATTCCATTTGATTCATGGCCTGAGTTAAGTTTTTATGTCTTGAGGAGATAGTTCCTGTTGATGAAAACAGCCTAGCAATAACCTTGGCAATGCAGCATATAAGAGAAGGTACTGTTTTCAAATCTAAAAACATATATTAAGACCAACACCTACTGGTTTCGTGAATGCTTAACATTAGTCATACTGCAAACTTGATAAGATACAGATCTTTGCTACTTTTAGCTAGAGCAACCAAAGAACATCTCAGATTGCAACCAGCTAATTAAGGTTAATCATGTAGTGCTATAATATAAAACTGTACATAATATTAAATTTATTACAAATTATTAAACAGTTCTCATATAATATTATTAATGATCTTTTTACAACCAAGTGCTTAAGAGAAATGTGCCTGAATGGAAACTATCAGAAGCGTGTGTGTGTGTGTGTGTATGTGTACGTGCATGTGTGTGGTAATCTGAATTAAGTCCATTGTATCAGAGTGTGCCCAGGGTTAGTCTGATCAAGCTGGTGGCAGTATCATCCCTTAGTGACACACTTTTAAGACTCACTTTTGCCTATACAGAACTGTGGATAGCAAGGCTGATCCTACGTGATCCCTGCTATTAGGATCTGACACCAAAAAACATAAATCAGCCTTTTTTTCAAAAATATTACAGTTAATTTTTTTTTCATCTTTTTTGATTTAAAACTTTTTAGGAGCACAAAGAGGTTCTGTCACACTGCCACTTCATGAGTGTCAGATTTAACACTCATATTTTAATTCTCTTTGCAAAGGGCTTCTTAGATGTGCAGGAAATGATTGATCATTGAGGTGTGTCCTCAGAGAAGAGACTCTCTCTGTAGAAGAATCCAAGCAGACATTTTAATCATCTGTCCATCCTTATCTTTCTCTTTCATCTTCCACTCCTTCACTCATTTAAATTCCTTATTATTCTCAGTTTCTTGGAGCTGTATTTCAGTTGTTAATGGCCATTTACACTACATGCTAGTCAGGTGATTGCATTCAGTGCGAAATTTAGGGCTTGGCATACATTTATGTGTGAAAGCTGGTGGTATTGGGAGATATGAAGTAGGCTGAAACATTTTTTTTTATCATGTCACAATGTATGTCACTACTGACCAAGCAACATATCAGGCTACATAGCTTTATTTTTGTTTACTGCATGGACAGGCTGTTGTCTCTTCTCTATCTAGCTTTGCTGGCTTTCTGATGAGAACACGTCCACAGAAATGAAGAGCTTCTCCTGTCATCTCGAGTAATGGAGGTGGTTTATGGTTGGTCACCTTCGAGGGCCTTCCGTTTTCCTCTCCATTTAGTTTGATTTGCATCTGTCTGCTTTCACTGACAGCCCTGACCCAAGAGGAAATGAAGAAGTGCTCAAACAGCTATTACACCAGTGAACACACCACGGACCTGCCTCTGCTGGGTGGTTGAGCTTTTTGGGGTTATTTGATGCAGGTCCATTCATCAGCACTCATTATTGGCGCTAACAGCTGGTGGCGCGAGAATACAGCAACATAGCAACGGATCTCTTCATCCACCCCCATCTGTTCCAGCCGAGTAGCCCAGGAGATGGGCCTGGACCCCAGTAAATGCTTTCCAGAACGTTCTAATCCCACCTAACTCCCGCCAGCTTCCTCCGTTGCGCCATGCCAGCCCTTTGATAACAGACGCAACATGGCCACTTGGGGTGTGCTATAAAATAAGCATTAAAAGAAGTATTCTAATGATAATGACAGTAAAACACAGGGATACCAGTAATTATACAAATTACAAGAATATGATTCTAAAGTTTAAAAATGGCTTTGCCTGAAAATCTGGTAAGATTAAATGTTTAGTCTCTGCAATACAGAGCTCAGATGATATCTTAAAGTAAAAAGATTTCCAAACCTAGAGCCTTAAGAGGCTCTAAGATAATATCTATCTGAATTTTATAAAATAAATAATAATAAAATAGAAAATAATATCTATCTGAATTTTCTGAATGTGTTTAACTGTTTGGAGCACATTGTTTACAGATGTGTTTCCATCTTCCACAAGAGGAGTAACGTCTCAGAGGCCTTCATCGGTTTACACTGAGAGCTGGATTGGCATTTTCAAAAGCGCTGTCAATGTTAATGGCTCCATTAACTCACCAGATTTGGTCACCCTTCACTAATTTATTCATGAACACGCCAGGAACACCAGCCTTTGAAAGTGCAATTGACCTTTAGATTGGCTTTCTGTAGTGGAGCACGAAAGGAAACAGGCACCAGGAGGCCACCGCCACAGTCATAACATGTCTTAACACACTATGCTAACCAGCATCCACAGTATAATACAACATGCTGAATATGCAAATCCCAATGCTGTGTTCAGATGAATCAAAACTGCAAATCTAAACTGCATATATGATTTTCACAAAAGCCTCAGTCAGCAGTTATTTAAAAAAGTAAGTTTATCAAGAATGTTAAATGCAGTGAAATATCTTGTGAACTGAAAGGGGGTTTTGAGATATATTTTACAATATAAGGTATTTAGACCTTTCTACAAGACACCAGAAGTGCTTAGTGAATCATTCATGTATTAAAAATTGGTGCATGGGCAGTGAACTAATTTGTGTATTTCATATAATTTAGAATATGCTTATGGGTAGTTACTAAAATATAATAAAAATATTTTCTATAAGGATATAAGGTTTACATTGCAAATGTTCTCTTAAAGTCTTTTTTTTATCTTGTAACAATTTGACCTTGTAACAATGCAGATGCGACATCCTTCAGATTAAAGGGTTACTTCACATTACATCTAAGGAGGGTTCCCTGTACATTTCAATCTTTGAACATCTAACCCAAGAATGTGAAGGCATTAGCATACCCTTACAAACATATACTCTGCACCCAGAATTTACTGAGACAAAAATATGTCTAATGAAGCACTGAAGGTAAATGAGGCTAATGTGTTGCTGCCTGTATTTATTGTTACTTGTTTGCAGACAAGGATATTTTTATGGTACTACATCTAAAGTGGATCAACCTGTTCAAAGGACTTTCAAGGAAATTTGGAACAAGTTTGGGGCCTTCACATAAAGGACTACAACACAGCCTCACCTATAAGTCTCTTCATGTTGTAGTGTCATGCCAAAAGATCTCATGACTGTTTAATATCATACATACCAATATCATCATATCATACCCATGAATTCCACACAAAATTGGCAAAGTTGAATAATAAGGTACTGGCTGCTGCACCCATACCTTTGCTGCAGTTCCAGCTGTAGAGAACCCTGAGGAACCATTTACAAGGTAAAAACGCTTGTTCCTGCATTCAGAAACCCATAATCCTCCTCTTTTTTATATCATTTATTATTAAAAAAACATAAAAGACCTGTACAAATGAATGGAACTTTGAATTTTAACAATCTGCTATTTTAGAGATGTGTCCAGCAGATCTCTCTATAAAAGGGAGAGTTTCCCTGTAATTAATACAAGTTGTTTGCCTTAGGGACACTCTGATTATGAATCCTTTTAATCTTCATATTAATTTCATGTTGGTAATCCTTACCTACCACTGTTTTATATGACATGAAATCCCTTGAGGTAAGTGGAACATTTTATTTTTTAAATGTGCCTTTATCATTTAAGATTTTTTTATCTTTTATCAGTGGGAAGGGAAATGTAAGCCTGCGTGTACTAATTAACACCGGCTTGTTTGCACAGGATGATCCTGGCCAAAACATTTGAGCTTGGCATTAGTGTGGCAGGAGCTTCCAAAGTCTGCAAAGCAGGCATGCACACACCAGACGCAGTGTGTGTCCACAGAATCTGTTAGTGCACGTGTCACAGTTAACTACCATCAAAGTGGATTCATTAACTCACTCGTTAATTCGTTGCTTTATTAGGCCAGGGTAAGTGAATACCTGCAAAAACCATGCATCTTTCATTAATCTCAATTCCTCGCACCTCGTGATCATGCTGCATTGCTTGTTTCCTGTGGTGATTATTTTTAGGCTGTGTAGAATAAGGCTAATTGTACTTCAGAGCCTGGTATAGGGGGGGTTGTGCCAGAACAGTCTGTTTTGTGTATCACTGTCAGTGTCAGACTCTCACATTAAAAGTGTGGTTTTAACCAAGGTCTTATTGACACAGTGCTAAATTGTTCCATCATAATCCAAACATAGCAAGCATGACATATGGACTTCCTGAAACAGGGACCTTTTATAATATGGTGACTTTTATTATTCAGGATCAAACAGTGCCTTGCATCCCTCTGTTACAGCTTAGCATGGTAACTTTGGCTTGCAATTTTGCATTACATGTGATTTTATTATAAACAGTAAATGTAAACTTGTAGATTTATTTAACAGTTCTTTTGAAATAGGCTTTACCTAATTCATTCAAGTCTATGTGTTGGTTGCATGTAGACTACATGTAAAATGCATTTTCTGTGCTGACTACTTGATCGTACTTATCCCTGAGCCTCAGAACTGAGTAGCTCATGTGTACTGGACAGTGTGTTTACAGTTGTGGGGTTTTTTTTGTTTGTTTGTTTGTTTGTTTTTTACATGCATTTCTCAATAGTTTACTTTTTCAAATTCACAGTTCTCTTGCCTCAAAATGGACCTGGAAGTTTTCCATCAACAAGGTTATGTTATCATTCAAAGCATACTGACATAAAATGTATTAATATCAGCTATCTTTAATTTTATCTTTAATTTATTTCAGTTTTATGGGGTTGCTTACATTTATGGAATTCAGCAGATACTCTTATCGAGAGCGATTTACATATTTATTAGGGTGATGGTACGTACACACCTAGGGAATGACCTTGGTGTTACTAGTACCCTAGAGAAGTACCAAGTGAACAACTGCAGTTACCTATGATTTACTATGTGATCAGCAATAGTAGCCCTAATCTCAGCTGAGACTACAGTTTATCTTCAACCTTGACAACGTTCTCTTCTCCTGCTTCCTCTCCAAGACACTTTTCTTTCTCTGCCAGCCAGGTCCATGTTTACATGCAAAAAAAAGACTTTATATAGACTCTAGTAAAGTGAAAACAAAACTACTGGAGAAGTCTTCAGCTAAAATGAGAGTCATCTGTAATCAGAGTATTGTTTTTTGTGTGCGTGGACGTATTTGTTTTCCCCGGTGCTTACACTTTACAGGAAATGGCATCTCTGTTCTAAAATGTCTGAAAACATTTCAGGAAATATAATACACATTATGCAAGTCTTTATTTACTGTGAGAAAAATGAAATATTTCATGAACATTCCATAAACATTGTCCTCAAAATGAAATATTCAAGCCAAAATGCCAAACATTTATCATATGAATTTCTACAACAAACCACATTTTTCATGCCGCACCAATGAGAAGTTATTTGTCATAATATATATTCCACCTTCCTGCCTCCATAGACTAGAGACAATGAACAGAAAGTATGTAATTTTATGATGGATTATTTATAAATGTATTGTGATTCCTTTGTATTTCAGATAGTTTGAACGTATTATGCTGTGAATATTTAATATCTATGTATATACCTAAATATGTCTTCTGAGAAATATGATTGTACATGTGCTGTTTGTAAAGGAGAGTCTTAACATGGTGGGAGCCTGTAAAGCAGTCAGAGACAGTAAACTGCATCCATTACGGTATGTGTAGGCATATGTGCATATTTGAATTTCTCCATCTATTCCTATTGTACTCCCATCTATTCCTCTTACAATAGCCTCTGTTGTTTTCTACAATGTGCACATGTGTGTCTGTGGCAAGGCTAGATGGTTCATTCTTACATCCAGGTAGAGCAACTAGAAATGCATTATATTTTCTCAAACCCATCAATATACACTATATTGCCAAAAGTATTCGCTCACCTTCCTTGACTCATGAGCTTTAAGTGACATCCCATTCCTAATCCATAGGGTTCAATATGACGTTGGTCCACCCTTTGCAGCTAGAACAGCTTCAATTCTTCTGGGAAGGCTGCCTACAAGGTTTAGGAGTGTGTTTATGGGGATTTTTGACCATTCTTCCAGAAGCACATTTGTGAGGTCACATACTGATGTTGGACGAGAAGGCCTGGCTCTCAGTCTCCACTCTAATTCATCCCAAAGGTGTTCTATCGGGTTGGGGTCAGGACTCTGTGCAGGCCAGTCAAGTTCATCCACACCAGACTCTGCCATCCATGTCTTTATGTACCTTGCTTTGTGCACTGGTACACAATCATTTGGATGGGTGAGTGAATACTTTTGGCAATATAGTGTATCTCTATATATCTTTTTGTATTTTATTCCATACAAGAAATTACATTTTGACCCTCCAGTGGCAGAGAAGTATGGAGAAAAGCTCTTTAATGTTTGTCCTGCTGAGAGTTATTGTCACTGATTTCCAAATATGTGCATTTTCATCGTCTTACAGAAATATGGCCAGGAGGTCTGTCATGAAAATTGTACTTAGATACTGAGGATTTTCTGCAGTGTTGTGCAAAGCGGCTAAGAAGTTTGTAGGGAAAACGTAATTAGAACCAGCAAAATGGGCCAGTGACTGAGAATTGTATGTCAATGGCCAATAACAATGTCAAAGCAACTGAGAAAAACTGTTTTGGCAACATTAAAAAAAAATAATGCAAGAACATGTTTATGTGTGTTCAGATTCAATTTAGCTTCTGGAACCATAAAAATATGCTTTTGAATTTCTGCAGTTTCAAAAGATTCAGTGCATTTTGTGTCAAAAGAATGAACATTCCGACCTACTTCATTCCACATAATCCACTGATATGCTAACTGTGAAGAGTTTTGAAAAAGAATGCTTGTTAGGAATTGTAAAAAAAACTGTAGGATATTACACAATAATTCACTCACCTAAAATTCACACCCGTCAGTCTGCAGCTTAAACCTTAGGCAGTAATCAATGAAGTAAATTGCTGCACATTGAAACACAGTGTAGAGCAATAAACTGTGTCACAGTCCCTGCTACACTCCATCACTGCCCAAACAGAGCCATAGAATATGCAATATGAGGTCATGCATTCAGAAAAGATTCAGTCAAAAAATTCAGCCCCTCCTGCACTGTCACCTGTTCAGAACAATATACTTAGCCAGTATATTAGTGTGGTGCTGGCTATGATAGTTTGTGTGTGTGTGTGCGTGTGTATGTGTGTGTGTGCGTGTGTTTGTGTGTGTGTGTGTGTGTATGTGTGTGTGTGTGCGTGTGTGCGTGTGCATGTGTTTGTGTGTGTGTGAGTGTGTGTGCGTGTGTTTGTGTGTGTATGTGTGTGCGTGTGTGTGTGTATGTGTGTGTGTGCGTGTGTTTGTGTGTGTGCATGTGTTTGTGTGTGTGTGTGTGTGTGTGTGTGTGTGTGTGTGTGTGTGTGTGATTGGTCAGCAGATGGTAACCTGGGGTGAACTTATTTCTAATCTTAGTGGCTGCTAGCAGGCTGGAAAAAACACCTGATGGTACTATCAGTGAATCAAAATAAAGGGTTCAGGCCAAGGAAATTTAAATAAGAGATAAGAGCTGAAAGGTACACACAAAAATGAGGTGATTAGAACCTCAACGACCTAAAGCCTGGTTACCCACATTTTATAAAATATGATTGGACTACCTCTGGCCCTTGTTTTTTAGCCCTCAACAGGAAATCACTGCACTATATCAGCAGTTTTTTAACACCACTTTCATGCCTCCAGTTTAATGACCTCATCCAGGAATCTCCAGCTGAACTGCCACATCTTGGATCCTGGATCCAGTTGAACTGTCACAAGCTGGATCCTGTATTCAGTTGAACTGTCATAAGCTGGATCCTGCCTCACAGGGTAAATTCTTCCTTTCACCTCTCAGTATCTGACAGGTCGGTTTCCACAACAACACCCTCAGCAGTTCCATAAAGAGGTACAAAACTCTCAAGATTCCAGAAAATTAATTCTAAAATGTCACTGTAATGTTTTCCTTAAATTCATCATTCAATCATTTAGACTACAACAAATCACAAGGTGTCTGTCCCTTCCTGATAAAGTTTTAATTATGGTCAGCTGAATGATACCTAGCCTAGCAATTGAGACATTTGTATATATAAAATAAAAACAACGTAGATAACAATAGTAAGTAAACTAATTAGTAAGTAACTACAGTTGCTCTAAGGGCTACAAATCTGGTCTAGGTCAAATGATGGCGTACAGCAATACTGTACATATGATATGATATGAAAAACACATATGATATGTAACACTGCATACTACCTTTTATTTTCAGGATGGATATTTTAAACATATAAGCTGAGACTTCCGAACAAACACTAAATTAAGAAATAAAGAAAGAGAAAATTGTGTGTGTGTGTGTGTGTGTTTTCGTGCAGAAAGAATATTTTCTAAAAATTGTTCCCACTGGTAACTGTCCAGGTTCAAGTGCAACTCATACTGCCCATTATAGCATAGTTTTTAAACACTGATGTGAAAACACTAGCCAAGCCTTCTAGGGTTAGACACTGTCATGATAGACATCATTTCACCAGATTAGACCAGTTCTATCAAATGCCATTGTCATCAATGTTGGTAGACTATTGGGTATTGTTCACTCCTATGCATCTTCCAGAACACCCTGAAGTAATTGTTTTCTTGAATGCAGAGAACACATTTCTTATAAATGAATGGGAATACTTAATACTTACGTATTAGATCAATTTGACTGGCCCAAAAATCATTTCATGTTAGTCTATTTGTCTCCTAAAGAGGTCATGAGGTCATGAACAAATTTCACACACAGACAAGAGCTGACCTACAACCTGGAGTGGAATGGAGTATAAAGGAAGTCTGTATGTTGATGACTTATTACTGTATCTAAATTTTTTTGCCCAAAATGTACTGGAAATATTGTACTCATTTGGAATATTTACAAACATTTGCAAGAGTTGTGCTTTGCTGTTAATTGTCCAGGTCTACATATGTCAGATTCAGATTTACCTTCCTGTATGAACAGGTCAGGGTTCATGTATTTGTTGATCAGTGCAGATAACTTATCCAGTCTTTATAAAGAGAACTTTAAACTTGACCTTCAGATATGGACATGACTACATTTCTCATTTGCAGGTAGAATTAACAATGTAAAAATAAATATATTTCCAAGATGTTGTTTCTGTTTCAGTGCTTTCCAACCTTTTTGTCAGCTTGTTTTTTCAATCAGTAGGCAAAATTACATAAAATCTATAAAGAGGACCTTCAAAGGCATGGAGTTACCGAGTCTCCAAACGGTACAAAATAGAATCTCTGAATGGTGCAAAATAGAATCTCTGAATGGTGCAAAATAGAATGTAGCTCCTGTCTTTGAAATTCCTCTCTTGCCCTAAATACAGCCAAACTGCCCTTTTCAATTTCACAAGACACTTCATGCCTGATTGCCGGTTCTGCTTTGAAGATCTGGGTACACTTACGATGGTATTTCAAATTTGTAGACCTTTCATTACAAGACCCTATAGATTACAACCACCTGTTTCTTCAAGCTAAATTAGACTCAACTTTGATAGAATTGCAAAAGATGGGTCATAGTAATTTCAGTGACTTCTGCCTGTTTTAAATATTCATACATTCATTCATCTTCCAAGCCATTTAATCCAATTCAGGGTCACAGGCTGTTTTAAATATATTGCTAACTAAATTTAAACTTGATATCCACCACTTAAATACTCAAAGCTCAACTTTTGCTAATCTACCACTGAACTAGATATCATTTTTGTAACTCTTGTACAATCCATAGGCCTGATTTAATGTTTTTTTGATACTGAGATTTCCTTTAAACCACGGTAATGGATAGGATATACTCTGAATGAGAGAAAGACCATTAACACAACAAATAAAATGAATGGAACATCCTCTTGATCTTAATTCTGTTCAAAGTCATTCACTGTACCCATTGTAGCAAAGTTAAAATAGGCTAAGATATTGTGACATTCTGCCAGTGCAGACCTCTCAAACAGTCAATTATATTCTATATAATGTTTTGAGAGGCATTACCTTCCCTCATTAATGTTGGGAGTGTAGGGATGGTTGGATGGGGTTGTTTTATTTAAAAAGAAAACAAGAAAAATCCTAGACCATAATATGTTCTACCTATAATGCATGCATAATTCTTGTTCTGCTAAAATATAATTAATAAAATGTGTAATAGGCCCTAATATTATGCTACTACATCTTCAAGGTGTAGTATTCCAGCAGATGGTACCTGGTGTCTAAAATGACTTACATTGGTCTGTATGTTAAGTAGCATACAGACTATCACAATTACGAGAGTATAAATATTAGCCATGAGGCTGGAGAACATGGCAACATTGTGGCTCTTCTCATACGAGACTGCGCTCTAGTGGTGTGGAGGGCCACACTGCTATCCATCTGCTACATTCCCTACAGAGAGTCAATGCAAGTAGCTGCCAATGAAAGCCTCCCTGCCATTCTCAACAAGGTAGCCTGTGGATAATGACTTTTACCTCCCCTGTGGTCAACAGTCTCTACCACAGACCGCTTCTTCCACAGGGGGACACATGGCCTGTGAATTTTCTTGTAAGAGCATGCCTTCTGAGTGGACTCTGCTCAACTCTGCAGCTTCTCCTTGCTGATGTTGATGGACAAGAACATTATAAACTTGCTCGCAGTGCTACGCTGTTTGCCAGGCAAAATTTAGCATTTTCTATCTTTCTTTCCCTCTGTATCTCTATCTACTACTTTCTATCTATTACTTTAATGTCTGTGCTACATAAATTAAAGACACACAATATGCAGATGACATTTTCACACCAGCATTTGGAGCCTGTTGAAACTGACTCATGGTTCTGGAAGGAAAGCTGAGTACTGGCTCTCAGAATTGTCAGATCTCCATCCCTTCCCTGCTGCTTGACACATACTGCACTGTGCTCAGTCTTTGGAACTGAGGTCCTGAGAATTTGTGTTCTTAAAGTGATAACATGTCTGTAAAGTCACAGTCATCAGTGACTTACAGATTAGTTTACCCGTGAGTTTAAAGAGTCTGGAACATCCTCAAAGTTTCATTCTTGCGTACACTAGCAACGATGAAATCAGGTCAGACTTGTACCGTTTCAAGGACAGCTCGTGAAATAAGTTTAACAAGTGAGAGAGAAATCCCAGTCATAAATGTGCCTTGAAACAATCACTAACTAACCAGTGGTAATTTAGTACAAGCTAGTTAACCGTATGTTTTATATTGACTCACCTTTGCAGTAGGTAAAAAATCATGTTTCATGAGGATGACAGCCATGCGACAACGCATCAGTAATTGGAGTCCGTAATTACCGACAAAAATGTATAGGAAGCGTTTTAGTGCCATCTAGCGAGCGGTTGCGATTTTAAACCAACGAATGCGACGGACTGTGAAGTGCGAGTATTTTGGGGGAGAATAACAGAGAAAGTGCTGTTCGCTACGTTTAACTGTAAGAGATTCCGCATTGTTAATTAAATACATACAGCATAAAATGGTATATTCAGGTGACTGATAACCTCACTATAATTGCTGGGAAACAACGAGGTCTGATTTAGCCCCATCAGAATTAGCCCAGCTTGTTCTACAACCTCTAGATCGACTACTACGTGCTGTTGTCAATAGTAATTCTTGTCAGATTTGGCCTTTTTTTTTACTCTTTTTGCAAAATCTCATTTAGATTTATGGGGGGGGGGTTCTCAAATATTTTCACTAAATGAATAAGAACATTGCTTCGTTCTCTCGTCCAGTCATTTGATACTTGTTTCTACACTTCTAACAAGGATTGGTCTCAGATACTTCACAGCAGCTGATTTCATCACTCACTCCTTGAGCAGTTGCCCCATGTTGACCACGAACGCATACTATTCCATACTGGATTAAGAGTCTGTGATTTCAAACCCACTGGCCTTTTCCCTAAATTAGACATCATGAGAAACAACAACAGAGGCTTCCCAGATAAAATCCGTCATTTGAAACAAAGAATTTTAGGATAATTAGTAATATGAATTAATAATAATGAGCTAGAGTGGTGTGGAGTGGGCTTTCAGCCAATAAGGATCCTCTCTCAGAGAGGAGTACTCATAAGAAAGAGGCATTGTTAACGTGCAGCTCTGACTGAACTGTCGAAGGTTCACGTGCTGGTAGCACAATGGTCTATAAATACTGAAAAGGAAAGTAGAAAGCTAAGGGGGTCAAAGTGAGTCACAATAAAAAAGCAGTGAAAACAAGAAGAAGTTGCGAAAGATACTTTACACAGGGCTGTGTCTCTCCAGCTAGCCCACTTTTGGGAAACCTCAGCTCAGAGATGGAAGACGTGGACATAGAAAGTCCCAGCATACAGGAGCTCAGTGCCGAGATTGGGGAGATCTTCCTCCGGATCCAAGAAGTCGTGACCATGCTGTTTCTGAGGCTCAGGCAGAGGTTCCTACAGACTGCTGTTCTCCTGTGCATGATCGTGCTTCTGTTCTGGGTGGCCGTCTTCCTCTACGGCAGTTTCTATTACTCTTTCATGCCCACAGCAAACTTCATCACTCCTGTGCACTTCTATTACAGGTGAGAGCACACTCATTCAGGTCCGTCTTAACTGGGCTGTAGTACAGTAGACATGAGGGCCTCAGCTCTCTAACACTATATTATATTTAAAAGTACCAAAAAAAAAAAAATCTCTATTTCCACTGTTATAAACTGATTTGTGGTACTGGTGATACATTCTACTAAATAAAAACAATAAAATAAAGCATTATACGTATTAGTTTAAATGCCTACATGAATGATGTGAAGAAAGCCTAAATAAATCATATTGTAGCATTATAATGCAAAATGTTATACAAAATCAAAAGAAACTAAAATAATTGGTAATACATAAAAAGGGAAATTACTAATAAACAGTTGCTCATTGGAAGAACTTTAAAATACCTATTAATCAGTTCTACGACTCAACTTGATCTCTGGGTATGTAATAAGTTAAAAAAATAATCTACTTTATAACATTATACTGTGGGTGAGGGCAGGACGGGTCCGGGCTGTAGCTGCAGCATCATTAGCGCTGCCTCTACATAGCGATGTCTGTGTGCCATCGACGATGGACGATGGTGTTAACTATCACCCCAACAAAAGTGCATTTATTTCTCTTGCTGTTTGATTATTCAACAGAACAGACTGTCCATCTGCCCAGTACTCTTTCTGCTCCATTCCCATGGCAAACTTCTCACTCCTCAAGAACAGTAAGAAACAGGTGCCCTCATATCCTTATTCTTATTCAGTTTTATTGGTTTATAACAGCAAGCATGTTGGGTTTTGTTGCTGTTGTGTGTGTATCACATATGTATGTTTTGTCATCGCTTTAAAGCATTTTGGTAATGTTCATGAAATGGATACTATTTTTGACATGTATAATTTCTGCTGCATGCTCCCATTTACTAGTTTACAGATAAACACTATTGTAAATGACTCTGGACAAGACTGCTTAATGCTTCCTCTATGTGAACAGTATACTAATATTTCATATGTTTTCCAACCCACTCTAGGTGATGACCTATGGGCAACCCTACCAGATCACACTGGAGCTAGAAATGCCTGAGTCTCCTGCCAATGAGCAACTGGGAATGTTCCTGGTGAAGATATCCTGCTACTCCCATCAGGGCCAGATTATCGATTCCTCTTCCCGTTGTGTAAGTAACCACAAATGAGGAACACAGGTGCACAAACACATCCATGAAAACGAGCTGAACTATACCATCGTGTGAGTTGTAGTGCTACAGCCTCACACGCAGTGCATCACCTGAACATATTCCCAGAACATCACCAGAACATACTCACAGAATATCACCAGAACATACTCCCAGAACATCACCAGAACATACTCACAGAATATCACCAGAACATACTCCCAGAACATCACCAGAACATACTCCCAGAATATCACCAGAACATACTCCCAGAA
>JAOYMR010000009.1:13405547-13418015 GCA_025802075.1 Tenebrosternarchus preto | reverse complement strand
TCCCTAGAGTTAGGGACCCTAACTCTAACCCAATGAGAGGACCCATTCCCTAGAGTTAGGGACCCTAACTCTAACCCAATGAGAGGACCCATTCCCTAGAGTTAGGGACCCTAACTCTAACCCAATGAGAGGACCCAGTGAGGTTCTTCCTGAACAGCTGCTTCGTGTCCTGGTTTTAAAAACACCTTGCTAACAATCTATGTCTGATTTTCTTTTATGTTACAGTTCACTAAAATCCTTCCTCTGCATTTTGTGCTTTCTCATAATGATGCTGTTTCAGCCTTTGTATCTCTGTCTGTTTATAAAGGAACCAGTGACGTATGTGTGTTTTTGATGCCTCCATAAAAAGAGTGAACTACTCTTTAAACTTGGCCAGAATCTTGTCTCTGTGTAATACTGATGTTTAGTTGACCGCACATGTATACTGTTTGTATGTACATACAGATTTTCCTGTATGTCCGAAGCTCTGGGTTTTAAATTGTGTATTCTCTACATATCTGGGTGTAGGTGGGTGGCAACAGCTGGTAAGTGAACTCTGGGTTTAAATAAACTGGACTGGAAAAAGGCATGTGTTTGCAAGGGACAGATAATTCAAATTATAACACAATATCAAGAAATGCCCCAGGTTAAACTTAACGTGTGTATATATATATAATAATTTTTTTTTTTTTTTTACTTAACATGAAACCCACAAAAACATGAAAAATAAAATGACATTTAAGTGAATCTAAACATTTTAAGATAGAGCTATACATTTGTCGGTAAATGTAAAACTGATACAAAATTTGTTATAATTGTTGTAATTACTCTGAATGGTAAAATCTGCAGTAATAATTGAAGCAAAGGTAGGACAGCACCTCCTGTTACAGTTCTGGTCTTTTCAGATTCAGATGTTTTTAAATATGTTAATGTGGGGTGAACACGTGCGTGTAAGAGTAGGTACAACACTGAAAGGGTCGAACTAACGATCTTCTCGTTGTTGTTTCTTGTTGTTTCCTCTTCACTCTGACAGTGCTGTTCGGGAACGATTCCCCAGGCTTCTGCGACTGGTGAGAGATGCCTCTCTAGCAAATCATTTCATTTATCGGCTCAGTTGTACGGTCAGAGAAATCATCATTCTACTGAACATCCTACCATTTTTGTGTCATCTCTCCCCTCTGTTCTCCTGTAGGATGGCCATAATCTTCCTGCAACCATAGGATTTGATGTTGAAACTCGTACTGCAATTCCAGCTTGCAAGGTATAAAGTTCGGGCATGAAAGTAATTTATGATGAATATGAACAAGTGCACGTTTTAATACTGCTGGGGTTTTTTGTTTGTTTTTTTGCTGATTCAGGGCAGCTATTTTGGTTCAGATGAAATCAAGGAATTTGTTACGCGCTTCCTGAACCAGTAAGCTTGTGCCCATGGGACTTGTTGGATTTGAATGGTTTTCCCATGTTTGTCTGTTTTGTTTATTATATATATAATGCGACTCTATCTTCACCATCTCTTTCTCAGATACTACAGTGTGTACGACTCAGGAGACAGGCAGCCTCTGCTGGACGCCTATCACGATGGGGCTTGCTTTTCTCTCAGTCTGCCGGTCACCATGCACAACCCTTCCAGGTACACGGTTGCCTCTGGCTCCCTGGTTTTCCATACCCTTCCCCTCTCACTGACTGATTCTTTGTCTTTTGAACTATCGCAGGTCTAGTTTGGCAGACTATCACAAAGACAGTCGCAACATTAAGAAACTGAAAGACCCTGGTAAGTTTTTAAAACATTTTTACAAATTAGGTGGTATTACTAAAGTATGTATAAATGTATATCCATTAAATAGCCAGAGAGGTATCACTTCTGCACACCTGCATTGTCATAGAGACCAGTTCAATCAGAGTGAAAAAGGCTGATAAGAAAGCACTTGTAAGATTTGCTGGTGGATGTATGTAACAGTGTTTCCACATGATCTTTCCCCAAAGCCACGAGGTTCCGCTTGTTGAAGCACACACGACTAAATGTAGTCGCCTTCCTCAATGAGCTCCCCAAGACCCAGCATGACACGGCCTCTTTCACTGTCGATGTAAACACATACACGGTGAGTTTGAGTGTAGGTGTAATCATTCCTGTCCGTTGACTTAAAATGCAGCGTTTGTCATGAGAACTTCTCACTGATATTCCTGGTATTTTTCTCTTAATTTCTACGATACAGCAAACATTATTGGCATTTACAGTCAGTGGGATGTTTAAAGAAGGTAGGTGTTGCAAACCTACATATTTGATGCATGAACACTGCGTGTGACTTTCGACCTGCATCATGCTGTTTTCTTAGTTGATTTATATGCTGTTTTCTTAGTTAAATCCAGAGACTCTTCTGTTCGTGCATTCTCTCGGGTCTTCGTAGCAGTTCCAGCCATGAATTCTGGGTATGAAAACCTATTCTGTTGTCTTCTCAAAGTAGTTGTCTTATTCTGTTGTCTTACTCTCATTTTTTATAAATCGGTTATTAAAGAAATAAATGTGTATACATATGTCTTGTAGGTTGTGTTTAGTCAATGACGAGCTGTTTGTGAGGAGTGCTACTACTGAGGAAACCCGCCATGCGTTTGCTGCCCCAGGCCCCACCCCCTCCAGCAGCCCAGTGCCCACACTCTCTCCCTCCCAACAGGAAATGCTCTCCGCGTTCTCCCAGAAATCTCAGATGAATCTCGAGTGGTCCCAGAAGTGAGTGGAGTTCTCAGCCAAACTGGCCATCCGAATGTCATGTGTTTTTTAATATGTGTTTCTCACATCTTCTGTGTGTCTCAGGTGTCTGCAGCATAGTGAATGGGATTTCAACCGAGCCGTTCAAACCTTTACAGAACTTAAGGTAAAGCCAAACAGACATATGAACAGAACCAAAGAGAGTTACATTTTTATGTTTATAATAGCATGTTTAGTGTAATACGGTGTGTGTCTCTTTCTCTCTCTGTAATGCTCCCATCTCCAATCTCTCCTAGGAGCAGGGCTCCATACCAGAAGTCGCTTTCATAAAGTGAAGATGGATCAGAGTAGTTTTGTTTGTTTAAAAAAATGGAACTTGTTTTATATGAATTTTTGTTGTTTTCTTTTTTCTCTATATTGTTACAACTTAAGTTATTCTGAGAACCACCAAAAACACTTGTTACTCTGCTACATTTGTTATTTTTATTTAATGTGTGTATGACCATTCATGTTTTAATTTCTACTATGTAGTATACTGTGTTTTCTCAGAAATAAAACCTATAGTTGGCATAATATATGCTTTTTTTCTGGTTACAGTAGCTAATTAGGTGGAGACCACATCGATGCGCTGTAAAGCATATGGTGAAAGTCATAGTACATAGAAAAATGTATTGAACAATTTGGTATCAACCAACTCATACCGTCATTAAAAGAAGAGTTAATAAAGAATTAGAATAAGAAAATAACAACATGTTGATATTGTGTAGTCAGGTATATTATTTTTGACCTTCTCAAAATGGCTTCAATCACTCCCTGCTTCTGAAGTGTTCTGATGACGCAATGACGCTGCTCCACTCTTAGTCTGAGTATGAAAACAATAAACAACCTTACGAGAAGAAACGCAGGAGAGCCTGTCGCTCACGTTCGAAATACATTTAATCAGAAGGCAAATCTATTTTACAGTTATTTTAAGGGAAACGAGGCCTTTTTAAAAGATACACTGGACAAATATTTGTCCTGACTTGAATAATTTAAGGATTTTTGTGTATGTGAAAAGGAAGTTAGCTAGCCAGTCAGTCTAGCTAGCCCCTTCAAGATAGCCATCCCTACCCTTTTCCTGTACCTCGTTACGCGTTAGCTAACACTTTGTGTTTATTGTTATGCAGTTACCGGAGTACTGTTGTCTCACTCGTTTTCCTCCACCACTACTTTACTCCCTCTCCCCAAGCTCTCTGGCCCCATGTCTCGGTGGCTGTTCCCCTGGTCTGGCTCAATAAAGAAGCGGGCCTGTCGATACCTTTTACAGCATTACCTCGGGCACTTTTTGGAAGAACGTTTGAGTTTGGAACAACTGAGTTTGGATTTGTATAATGGCAGTGGAGTCATTAAAGAAATCAACCTTGATGTTTGGGTAAGTTAGCTAGCTAACTAGCTAGTTCAGCCCTTGTGCAGGCCGGTGTCTTCCGAAGTAACTGTTAGACTCGTAGCTATGTTTCGCAATTCTGACTAAGCTGACAACAACAATCCTTAACGTCATCATGCACATCTTAGAATGAAAAGCATCTGTTTTTTTCCAAGGTTGCTAGTTAATATATATATATTCCTGCTCTTCAGTAAGGCCAAGAAGTTGATTCTCAAGTAATTTTTAGCCATTCACATCTAGCTGTTACTGGCGGTATAAGGTATTAGTACGTTTCAGGAATTACTGTGAAGGCATAAAATAAAAAGCTACAGCAGCGTTCTAATGTTACGTATTGTCTTGATATACCTCTCAGAGAATTAGTGTCGTTCATTATCTGTGTTGTACTTACCCTGCCAGGCAGTGAACGAGCTGCTGGAGTCACTAGGGGCCCCCCTGGAGATAGTGGAAGGCTTTGTGCGGAGTATAGCAGTTACAATACCATGGGCAGCACTTGTTACTGATCACTGCACACTTGAAGTCACTGGGCTACAGATAACATGCAGACCCAAGTACAGGACCAGTAAGTTAACTGCATCCAGTCATCTATGTGACTTGGTGTTGGTTGTTGATAGTTTGTGCAATAAATCACATATAAGTTGACTTGCATGTTGTTCTTGTAGGTGGAAGCTGGGATTCCCAAGGCTGGTCCTCATGTATGACGTCCAGCATGCAGCTGGCCCAGGAGTGTTTGAAGGACCCACCTGAGGCATCTGAAGAGCCTCCTGCTCCACTGGAGGGGCTGGAAATGTTTGCGCAGACCATTGAGACAGGTATGCATAATCATAATAATGTGAGCTAGAAGGGGTCGTTGGCTAAATACAGTGAGAAATGGTTTAGCCTTTTTATATGTTGGTAAAGAACCCATGGGTCATGCTGTTTCTTATTTGGCTATATGTTGTCATTCCCAGCTTGACTGCTGAACAGTAACAAAATATCCTTTTTCTTTACAGTTCTGCGACGGATCAAAGTCACTTTTCTCGACACTATCGTGAGAATCGAGCACCAACCTTTTGATGCTGAGACCGGGGTTGCCTTAGAGATGCAGATTAAACGGTAAGTACATGTAAAAAAAAAAAAAGTAACTGCTATAAAAGTATCATTTTTCAAGAGAAAAAAAATCTTCTCCTTGCTTCCTTCTTCTGTTCATCTCCCATTATTCATACAACATCCATGACATCATCTGTCTAACATGAGCTGAGTGTAAATGTCTCCATTTTTCCAGTGACCCAAATCTTTATTAGTTTTTGCTATTAATCTGGTGAACAAACAGCCAATATAATTCTATTTGGAGGGGAAAAGAATAATAATTGGGTAAAAAAATGATTAATTAATGACATTATAATGAGGGATGTCATTGTGGTGGTATAGCTGATCTAGATGCTGGTAATCATCACTTGGAGACTTGAGAAATAAACACTGTGGAGTAGATAACACTGTGGAGTAGATAACACTGTGGAGTAGATAACACTGTGGAGTAGATAACACTGTGGAGTAGATAACACTGTGGAACACTGATAACTTTCTGTCATTTAACAGTCATGTATTTTTTTTTTCCTCAAAGCTAGCAAGAATAGTCAAGTTTGTCACATACCTTAAATATTTTGTACATTACTTGCAGTTTATCAACCAATTCACTTTTTCGGATTCTTCTAGTGGGTATAGTTGGATTGTATAGCCCTTGCACAGTTTGTGTTAGCCAACACCTCTTCTGTGGTCAGTTTCTGACTACATGCAGCTTTACCATGTTATACTCACCACTAGACAGTCACTAAGATTTTATCTCTGCTTTCCATCTCATTCACCTTGAAATGAAATGCCGGCCATGTTGTGAAAGCAGGAATAATTCTGTAGTGTACAGAAGCATACAGCCAAGAGACAACCGAAAACCTTTGTGTAATAGCAAGATACCTTACAAACACTGCTACTGAAACCTCTAAATTCCCCCTGAACATGCATTTCACTGATTGAAGACAGGAATACAGGTGGAAATACTCAGAAATAAGCAGAAACCAAGAACGACTGTATGTTTCATGTACTTTGTTCCAGTACTTATGGACTACACTGGCTACAAATAAACTTGCTGTCTATTAATTCACACATGTCATAATGCAGTCTGGAATACTGTGACGAGGCCGTGAGAGACTCAAGTCAGACAGTGCCTGTAGATATCCACCAGCCCCCAGCCTTCCTGCACAAGATTCTCCAGCTCACCTCAGTACAGCTGCTCTATGAGCATATTGGAGGGCCACAGGTGAGAGCCATTTTAAACCCAAGAGTGTGGGAAGTGGGGATTTAATATAAGCCACCAGTTGGTGTAAGTGGCTGCCTGAAAGGAGAAAGCAAAAATGAATTTGAGCTTGACAATACAAAGTAAAACTGTTTATGCAAGCAAACCAATAACTTTTGGCTTTAATCCAGCAAGTTCAAAATACATGAACAACCAAGATTCTCTCCCTTTCTCCTCACCTCAGTACATGACAGTACTTGTGGTCTCTGACTAGATCCCTTTATACTGTAAACCTCAGGCCTATTTTTTGACAATAATTCTAGTATTTAATCTCTCTTATGTAAAAACAGACATTATTAAAACCCTCTTCCATTTTCCAGGGACTTGTTCCAGAAGACTCTGGGGGCAGTGAGGATGATGAAGAGAGAGACTCTGACTCACAGCCCTTTCGACCACATTCTGGCCCTCTGCTCATTGGCAGCTGCTCTGGCTTCATGGAGACGACAGTCAAAATCAAACAGAACGACATGCTCCCAGGGCCCAAGGCATGTGGCCTGTCGAACGCGTGTGTGTGTGTGGGGGGGGGGGGGGTATGCTTGTGTTACTCACTGGTCAGAGTAGGTGCTAGCAACATCATGTTTGATGCCCAGGGAGCATACACACTGTTATAGTCATAAATAATATGTAAATCACTGAAAATGTAATGCGAAACATGTGATGGTGATGGGCTTAACCAAGTGATGGGTTTCCTTTGTACTTACATGGTTTGTCTTTCAGCTGGAGCTGGATGGGAAGGTGGGCTGCCTCCACCTGATGTTGTCTCCCACTCAGATCATTCACCTGACGGACCTTCTGACTGCCCTCTGCATCGAGACAGGTTACACAGCCAGACGGCCGCCGCCACTTACCTTTGTTTAATCGTCCTTCAGCCGTCAGCTGTCACTTTGCACTCACTGTAATCTCTCTCTCTCTCTCTCTCTCTCTCTCTCTCTCTCTCTCTCTCTCTCTCTCTCTCTCTCTCTCTCTCTCTCTCTCTCGTAGAAGGATGCAGTAATGCTCATGGTGCTGGTGGACACAGTAGGCCTCTGGGTTCAGATGATCTGAGGTTGATAGAGGAGGACCTCAGTAAACAGCTCAGTACAGACATGGCAGACCGAGATCCAGAGCTGGATGGAGAACCTTATGTCTGCAGCCTGGAGAATGGAGGTGAGGTTCCTGGGGGTGCATGTGTATGTTTTACTTGCTCAGCTGATGGAGTGTTGCTTTTTATCCACTTTGTTGAGGTCGACGCTTTGCAAAACCTTCAAGCCGGTTTATAATTGTTTAAATTGTTTATAATCGCCAATGTGTGCATAAAGAACCATAACCATAAAGGTCCCTATAATTATTTTTCTTTTCTGTAATCGTTGCATGTTCAGATTGTGTTCTGTTTGTTTTGGTCATTTTTGCCCTCTCTGTGTGTCAGAGATGTTTTTCTCTATGGGTCCTGGCGGTATGACTAGCAGCGTGATGTCTGCACGTTCTGGTAGCGAACTGTCTGACAGCGACATGGAGTCGTCAACACACAGCCAGAGCAGCGTGGCTCCCGTACACCCTCTGTCCCCGCAGGTCCGCCATGCGAGAGTTTGGGGCTGGCTGTGCGTGAGAGAGATGCTGAGTCTTATTCCTAACAGATCTTGTGGAATTTGTCCTGCCATTTTGACTCTCTTGTGCATCTGTGTTTCGCCTTTCAGGGAATGCTCAACTGCCCCCGACGTTATCCCGTACCAGGAACCTTTTCCAGCTTACCTCAATGTAGCAGGCCTCCAAGTGTGTTACCCTTGCTGCTTAAACACACACACACACACACTTTTCACCCCCCACTGTTTGTGGAATTTCTGAAAGCACCTGCCCTGTTTCTTTGTGTAGGGCATCTAGCCCAGGGTGGCCAATCAGAATCCATGAAGCCTGACGTCTTGCTCCGCCTCTCTTTGGGTGGAGTCACCCTGACTATGCTGGAGCAAGAGCCGCCTCCTGGTCCCGAAGGCCTGTCCTCAATGGCTGAGGTGTCGCGAGTCTTCTTCCATGAACTGGCCTTCTTCAGAGACAGCATGTTCGGCGAGAGAGACTTTAAGAATCTGAGAGGCAGCTTTGCTAAAGCTTGCCCTCACTCTCATCTCAGGTACGCAGCGTTTTTAATATTCATGAGGGAGGACATTTCTGGTGTTGGGTGTTCAGGAAGGCAAAGGCTTTCACAGCTCACATCTGGAGTGTCGCTGTGCTGCCGGGCAACACCAGCTGTGTTGTTGAAGTGACATTTACACTCGCAGGTGAGAGTTGGTCAACCAGAAAAAACTGATCTGCTAGTGGTGTCAGTAGACTGTGTTCCCTTAAAGCTTTGTATCACTCACTATAATGACGAGAGTAAATCAAAAGTACTTTGCGACTGTGTTGCTATGGGCACAGAATCTTCTGCAGCTAATGTTTTAGCAAGAGCTAACATTAGTGCTGACATTAACAAAGGCAGACAACACAGATATGGAAATGCTAAAGTGTGGCTTTTAGTTTGGTGTTGATGTTTGTTAGCAGGATATCATGACTTTACCAATGATTTTTGAACCGTCCATGAACTGTGTATGTGCTACACTTTGCTACCTTTGCCACCGTAGACGGTGACCTGACCTCAAACTTCAGCATCTGAAACTGGATGGCTTTACCTCAGCGAGCTGCGAGATTCAGAGTTGACATAGATTCTCTTCTGTTTTGAAACTGTGTTGTCTGCTGACTGTAAATTAGTGTGAAGGCATGTTTTAGAGCTAGTGTGAGCAGCTCAGCCCAGCCTTTGTACGTGTGTTTTGACTGCTGACAGACCGCTAGCAGCAGGAGGTCCTATGGTATTTTCCCGTGTCCTCATCTCCAGAGAGCAGAGGTCTTTATTCTGCTCTGCTTCGCCCTAGGTTGACGGGGGCAACTGTGCAGGTGGCATGCGAGATGCGTAGCTCGGGGAGGCGCGCGCGCTCCGTGACCTCCGACCTCTCCTTCGGCAGGCTGGAACTGCTGGAGTGCCTGTGGGAGCCAGGCAAGCCTCAGTACACCGAGGTACCGAACCCGCAGCGGTCGCTCATGCACCATGCTGCAAAAGCGCGCGTGGGCTTTTGCTCTGCAAACGCACCCAGTTAACAGGCAGATGGCGCTAGGGAGGGACTCGCGAGACTTTTGGGCACATCGTTGGAAAGGAGTGAACGGACCCGCTTTCAGCAGGAGATCGCAAACACACAAACTTTGCCCTCACGAAGAGTGCAGTCATTCTGGAACACACAATACTGTTGATCATGCATGATATGTTCAGTTTTAAGTTGCATATTACTGGGCATTATTAAAGTTGAATTACTGCATGGTAACATCCTGGCTGTTGTGGAAGGGTGCACTGATGTGTGTGTTTTGTGCGTGCGTGTGCGGATGTGTTTTCAGCTGTTGCAGTTCCAGACTGCTGGTCTCTTTGCAGTGGGTGCTACCGCCAGGCCCTGTGCTCAGCTCCACTACACCCTGACTGAGAAGCACCAGCGCAAGGTGCTCCAGCTCACTGCATTTTACTTAGTGATCAGACCTTTGACACAGTAGATGCAGTTCTACTCTCCGTCCTCATGTTACCCTAGCACTGTGTTAGCTCGCAGGTTCTCACTGCGTTCATTACCATAACAAATTAGCAAGAAACACCAGAATCGCATAGAAAATGGTGGTGGAAGTAGTTTATTTGCAAACACAGTTGGCCAACAGAGATAAGAGCAGCAACATGGCAGGAAATGTTAAACTGTTCTCTTTTTGAGAGAATGACATGCACTCAAATCTGAACTGAAAGGCTGATATGAAGTGTGAGATCAAGTGTATGAGGGGCTGTTAGACCATGAAGGTTACAAATGGTTGATTGTTCTGTCACTTGGTCAGTAATTCACACAAATCGTTCTAAATCACAATACATCTGTTTTTAACTGGAGCATAAGAAGTGTATGAAGATGGATGAGATGGTTTGCATGCCTGTAAATGTCTTACATTTCTGCTTGTTTTGTTTTGAAAATGCTTTAATGATGGCTTGTGCTGCTCTTCTGCAGAGTGGCTCGAAGCAGCGCGTGATGCACAGGGAGAGCTCGGTGCGTGTGGACCTGGGTGATCTTACCACTGAACTAGACCTGGACACACTGGGCAGACTGGACAGCATCATCCAGGCCTTGGGCCACTGCCCCAGCCAGGCACCTAAACCAGCGCACGCCCAGGTCACGCCATACGCCACATCACTGATTGTGTTATACATGCTTACGTGTGAAGGAGGGTGGGACTGATTTTTGCTTTGTCCTTACTCCACTATTTCATCCCCTCCCCCCTGCCCTCTCCACAGGCACAGGCTGTAGAGCTCCACACCTCCCTCACTCTCTGCTCCCCCCATGCCGTCCTGAGATTGCGCTTCCCCATCCCTGACCTCCGACCTTTAGGCCAGAGAAGGCCTGTCAGCCAGCGGGCGGTGCGGGCGGAGGTCCTGAACCTGGACATGTCCAACCTGGAGCTCAGGTCCCAGCAGGGTCCGGCCAGCGTCTCCCAGGATACGCCCTCTGCCCCCTCGGCCAAGCTCACGCAGCTGCTGGAGGCCACTTTCAGCGACCTGCACGGTCAGTCCTCACTCAAGCGTCCCTCCAGCAGCGCCGTCTTTGATAGAAACATTTATAGACACAGGGTGCTCCCCTCAAATGACTCGAATAAGGTGTAGTTGGCACTAGAGCATATAATCTGTGCTTAAGATAAATGTATGATTTTACCGAGCTGTCATCAGTAGCGTTCTCTGCAGTTTTGTATTTGTTTTTCTTTTGTAGGAGTCTATGACGGTTGGGAGGGAGGATCTTTCCCCTGTATCCGTGTTCAAAGGAATCTGGATTTACAGAAGCCACAAGGCACACCTAGGTGTGTTTGTATACAGTGGGTGCTGATTGATGTATTCACAGTGAACATAATGAAAAGTTGTGCTTAGATGTGTTTTGATCTTAAAAATTTTGATCTTGCAGGAGATATCTCAAAGGATGTTTGCAATATCACACAGCTCTGAAACGTTCTTTGCTTCTCTCTCTCTTCCTTCCCTCTCTCTCTCTCCATTTCTGTCAATTTTTTATGTCTCTCTGTGAAGAATTGTGGTGCGTGTGAGTGGAGGAGCAGGTTTGGGTGGTGGAGGAGCTGGAGGTATGGGGCTGAACGGCGATCTGGGCTCAACGTCTATGGAAAACCCCTGTGAGATGAGGGAAAAGAACAGCTCCGCTTTCTCCTCCAACCGCACCATGTTTGAGACGGAGGAGGTAGGCTGCTTTGTCTCGCCTTCGTTCTGCCGTACCCCTCTACCCTCTATGCCTGCCCCACCCACTCACCGTGTCTCTTGTTACTGTTTTTTTTCATCTGCTAGATGGTGATCCCCGCAGATCCAGAGGAGATGAAGGAGTTCCAGGCTCAGTGTGTGTCTCAGTGTCAGTGTGAGGTGGAGATTACGCTGCCTGTGGCTTACGTTCTGCTGCCTAGTAAAGATGCCTTCCAGAGCATCTACAACAGGCAAGAGCTTTCACTCCCTACTGCACTTCTAGCCGCCCCAGTGAAATTCACGTCTGCTCAGTGTTCCATCCTCTCTGCCACAAAAAGGGACCATCTTGGCAGGTGCAGGGAGTTTTGGGTATAATGTTTTCACTTTACTTTTGTGTCTTTCCAGGATCAATAATGATTTGTTGATGTGGGAGCCGCCTTGTCCCCCTCCCTCCGCTCCCAAGAGCACTCACGACCTCTCAGAGCAGCATAGATCCCAGGACGAGTTTCAGCTCTGCAAATCGGCCTTCAGACTTGGTCAGCGCTTTAAACAGTCCTGTTTATTGCCAAATACCATGAGTGTACATTTTGAATGTATACTACGGTGGCCGTGAAGTGCAAACCACAACAACATTAACTAAGCACAATTACAAATAAAAAAAACGCAACAACATTAACAAAAACAAAACGACATTAACAAAACCACAATAACATTAAGTAAGAGCAATTACAAATTACAAAAACACAACGACATTAACAAAAACACAACGACATTAACAAACCGGA
>JAOYMR010000009.1:13378596-13398876 GCA_025802075.1 Tenebrosternarchus preto | reverse complement strand
TTGTATGTAGATAAATCCAGAAAGGATTTGGAGATATAACGGATGTAAACAAACAGCTAAGCAAAGTACGAAAAAAAGCACTCCGCAGCAGCGCAAAGGTCACATCTGTCCAGCTGTTCACAGACAGCCAGCTAATTTAGCAGTGCTACGTTATGCCACGTTCGTGCCCGATGCAGGGAATTGGACAAAATCTTGACCCTGGCATAAATCACAACTCTCATTCACTGCATCTATAAACCTGCTAAGTAAGCCTCAAACCAGATCATGGGTGATTGAGCTTATCGTGTGTTTATTTTGCTTATCGGCCCTGTGGAATGAGTTATTGTGGAATAAGACTGAAAGAAAGTCAGAATCTTTACTGAAACAATTGAAGACTATGTTTGAGGAGCTTTACTGTATTTTATTGGTTTACTGATTTTGTTGTTGTTGTTTACTATAACCTGTTCTTTCTACCTCATTACCGTTATTCGTTTTATTTGAACTGTGAAGCACTCTGAGATGGCCTGAAAATGTGCAACATATAAAATACCCCTTTTGGGGAAAGACTTCATGGGTAAACACTCTCTGAGTCTCTGCTGTCATTATTATTGTTCCCTCAGGATGCCCTTTTCTTCCTGAAGGACTTCTTTAGTAACATGGCAGCCGGGGTTAACCCCTACCTTCCTGTTGATATAGCGGCTGAGGGTAAGCATTTTAAAGTACAAGGCAGCAATTAAAATCAGCTGAATAGCACATTCCCGTCTGAAATTTCTCCTCCTTCCCTCAATTAACAGTGAAGGCAGACACTACTCAAAAGCAGGCAGAGGAGGCGGAGCCTAGCTCTGGATTGGGCCCCGACCTGACGGCTTCTGTGGAGACGACCTATAGCGAGCAGAGCTCCTCATCAGCTGGCTCTTCCTCCTCCTCTGACCAGCCAATCTATTTCCGGTAAAATGAACGCTGGTTTAACTGGTTTAATTGTTGCATCTAAGTGCATTGTTTTCTCAACGTTCTCCTTTTGTCTCCTGTTAGAGAGTTCCGTTTCACCTCGGAAGTTCCCATCTGGCTGGACTACCATGGGAAGCATGTGGCTATTGAACAGGTGAGAGTTCAGTTGCTGCACTGATTAACTGACTCGCACAAGCAGATTTCTCTCCGGGTTCGAGAAATCAAACCTCATTAATGACAACCAAACCGCAGTTTTGACTGATTTGTTGCATACATTCAAGGCCTTTTTATAGCGGGGGGGAAAAAATCCAGACTCTGCTCTGTTTAAAACGCATGATGTCATACAATTCTGCAGGGCACGTTCGCAGGGATTCTGATTGGCCTGGCGCAGCTGAACTGCTCTGAGCTGAAGCTGAAGAGGCTGTGCTGTAGACACGGGTGATTAGCTCCGCCCCCACTCCCAAACTCCTGCTGTGCCTACAGAGGATCCGTACACCACTCAGCACTTCACCCCTAGTATTGCCTTCTCTTCCACTGACACCCTTACTATCTTGCAGAGAGTAGGCCCACTTTATCCATGACCATTATGCCATATTTCTTGTACTGTTACTGTTGTTGTACTTTGCAGGACTCTGTCTGTCAAGTAGCTTGATACTGATAAATATTAAACAGATGAGCAAAGAAGAGGTTCACATTTGCCATGCTTTGTTTTGGTAGACTTCTGGGTGTTGACAAAGTCATTCAGTATGCTGTGAACGAGTGGCTGACTGACATCAGGAAGAACCAACTGCCAGGCATTCTGGGTGGTGTAGGACCAATGCACTCTGTAGTTCAGCTCTGTAAGTATACGTTAATGCAACATACTTCATTCACTAAATATTTGTGTATAATTTATTTGTGGGTTTAATGTCCAGAAATGGGTTAAATATTGTATTTTATAGTATTGTATTGTATTTTATAGTATTGTATTGTATTGTATTTTATAGTATTGTATTGTGTTGTATCTCTGAATCTAAGTTACTACACAAACTACTGTTTCTGACAATATATTAAGGGTATTTTTTACTTATTTGTACTAAGCTAAGGGTACTTTTCTGAGTACACAATTAAAGCCCTTTTGTAAGTCACTGTGGATAAGAATATCTGCCAAATTCTGTTAAGTTACTCTGTTAATGTAAGTTACTCTGTCATTAGGCACTGAAATGTATTTTTAGGCTTAGGCCAGTCTGTTGAATTATTTTCATTTTCCACAGTGTTTGACAAAGGTAATGGAACTAGCTTAGAAATGTATAATTGTGTTTACTGATGGATGTTTGTATGGTTGTTTCTGTCCTTACCCCACCCACCCTTTACTGTAGTCCATGGTGTGCGAGATCTGTTCTGGATGCCTATCGAGCAGTACAGGAGAGACGGACGCATTATCCGTGGCCTCCAGAGGGGGGCAGCATCCTTCGGCACCTCTACAGCCTCTGCTGCTCTGGAACTTAGCAACAGGCTGGTGCAGGCCATACAGGTACATGTATACTGCACCACTGTTAATTTATTCACTGTTTTAAATGCCAAATTGACTAAGTTACTTTAGATGGTTTAAGCATACAGTTCTTAGAGACACAATGTTGCATTCCTTAAAATTTCATTTGAAAAAATATATAATGTATTTATAGTAATAATTTACAATGATTCCTTTCTAACAGTTTGTATAAAGTTAATAAATATAATAAAAGTGCTACTGGATGCTTTTGAAACCGACGTAGTAATTTCATTTTATGTGCAAAGTTCGAACACATCTGAAAATCCTGATGTGTTGTTACTAAGTATCAAGGAAGGTCCACACGTATATCTGGCAGTACACAAAAAAGGACAAAATGGTCCTGTCTTTATAAAATGATTTTCTGAAGACTTTTTCTGGCATTTTATCTCAAACTATATTAACTCCATAACCCATTGGGATTACCCATGTTATGCAACATTAGGCAAATACATTACCTTTGACAATTTCTTCTGCAGGCCACAGCTGAAACTGTGTATGACATCCTGTCCCCAACTCCACCCTTGACACGTTACATCACTGAGGGACGTCCTGTCTCCCGCCCCAGACGGACCCCCCAGCCAGCCGACCTCAGAGAAGGCGTGGCCAAGGCCTATGACACTGTCAGAGAGGTATCTACTTGTGCAGTTTATTGCTGCAGAACTGTTGTTCACTTTTTTATATTTAATGACCATGAGTGTGAGCATAAACCATAATGAATATATATATTCTAATATTTTTAGGGCATGATTGACACAGCTCAAACCCTGTGTGATGTGGCCTCTCGTGGCCATGAGCAGAAAGGTCTTCCGGGGGCAGTGGGCGGGGTCCTGCGTCAGATCCCACCCACTGTGGTGCGTCCCTTAATAGTGGCCTCTGAGGCCACTTCCAACCTGCTCGGGGGCATGCGGAACCAAATCAAACCGGACGCAAGGAAAGAGGATTTCCTAAAATGGCGCACAGAAGATGGCCAAGAATGACACACTGATGGTTGCTAAGTCTTTTTTGCTAGAGTGACTGTACAAGTGAACGTGTTTCTGAGTATTAATGCGAAGATGAAGAAATCTGAGGCTCGGTGAAAACTGAGATGTTTAAGTGGCTTCCAGATATTAGTTGCACATTTCATCACATTCATCCAATGCAAACATTTTCATGGTGCACTTTGGTACAAGCAAAGCTCTCTGCAGGTAGCCAAGTGCAATTTGCTGCCATCTCATCTTGTCAGAACGTATGCAATCATATCAATCTTGAACACTGTTTACTATTTACCAAATGCTACAAATGTTTTATTTTCTCTTGGAAATACACACAAGGCATCAGGATGTTTTGTTCTTTCTCTAATTTGAATTCTTCAGTATTTCTTTTTGTCAGCTATAACAAACATGACATTGTTCATGTTGTACCAATTGGACGCAAGAAACAAACTTCCAGCAACAAAATAAGGGGAGACTGTATGAAACTGGTCTTGCCATGTTTAAAGATGAACGGTGTCAACCTGATAAATAACCTTTGGCTGTTTTAAACTATGACCATGATGTTGTTGTGCCATAAATCTGTTTAATGTTCAGATGAAAAACATTTTTGAGTAGTAGTTCCATCTTCTGATGCCTGTATGTGTGTGTATAACATCTCCATGCTTTTTTCTGATTGAGTTATTGTCTTTTCAGTTTGATTTTGTTTGCTATTTCATCAGACTTGACATGAATGAGGGTGGGGGGATGCCTGCTTTTCTGTCCAGTTTCCCCATTTTAGACTTGCTTGGCTTTGTCTTGTTAGTTGCCTTCCTAAATTTTAAAAAATGTTTTATTTTGTAATTATGATTAACACAGTTCTCATTTATTGTGATGTTGGCAGTGGCTTACAGCAATTGAGAGGCTGGAAATGGTTCTGTGGTCAATATTTTACATTTTTGTGTTAAATGCATAATACAGTTTAAGGGAACTGAGGGGTGTATGTGCACATACATTCATGTATCTTATGAGTGGTTGTGTGAGGATGTGTGTGTTTGTTGGTTGATTTGGGTGATCCATTGGCTATGTGACTCATAGCCCTCAGTATGTGTTTTTTCTGTAATTACTACTATACCATAAGCTGTAAGAATCACCTGTATAATACCAAGACAATGTGTAAACAAATTAATACAAAAATAATAAAAACATGTACATTTGAATGGGGTTTAGAAATTAATTTGGTCAGTATGTATTAAGGTGTTTGATACGATATTGGTGACACTTTCTTAGTAATATGTTTTTTTAGTCTGTTCGTTTGGAATGTCAAAAAAATATTTTTTGTTTCCAGCGGACATCATTTTATATCCAGTTGGTGGCGATATGTTCCATAAATGTAGTCGTAGTCGCCATTTTAAGTCAGGGAAGAACAAGGACACGTGAGTAGCAAACAAAATCTAGCAAGCGGACGTCGCTTATTTATTATTACGATATTTGCTAACGTTTTTTAAATAAGGAAATACTGAAATGAAATTGTTAACGCATAACATGTTGACGTCGCACGTGAAAGGAGTGACTAAAGGATACCCACTCTTGATTAAGGTAAGCTAACGTTAGCTTATGTAGCTTAGCTAGTCAGTATCGGCAGCAGAGTTCAGAATCGTAGTTAAGTTAACTAGCAAGCTAGCTAATGAATGATTGGCTGCTGTACACGTAACTAACTAGCTGTGGCTACAGTCATGTATCATTAGTTATGACAGCCTTGATAGATTGTCCTAAATATTTGTGGATTTACATTGCTGTTGTACTCCATACTTGCAAGTGACAACTCCCTATGCCTGCTTTCTTAAGGCTTTAGATATAAGTTTATAGTTACAGTCCTGATGTGATGTTTTGCATCTCTCTTTTTCGAAGGCAACGGAAGTCAAAGTAAACGACGTGGAGTTCAATCCTCAGTTTGTGAGCCGAATGATTCCGAAACTGGAGTGGAGTGCTTTGATCCAAGCAGCCGAAGGGGTGAGAATTTCGGAACTTCATTTAGCAGAAAGGACCGTATGCAACAACCACTCGTACGAACAGGTTCGTTCTTAAATTGCTCTAACGAGTGATCTAGATTTAAAAAATTAACTACGCAGTTAATAGCATTGATATTAGAAGTCGTTGCATGGGAGTTGCAAGTGCAGTATCCCATACGATGAAGTGTTCTGTCGTTCGTCTTCCCTTTGACCCTTTTAAAAGACGTTCCGTTTGCTTCACTGTCCATTCTTGCGCTTTGTGGCTTGACCGGTTTGGACCTTACAAAAGCCAAACGTCACGTGTGCGTACGCTACATTACATTTGTACGGCGCCGCTGCCCCAGTAGCACGGAAAATAGTTTACAGTACTGACCACATCTGCAGAGTACACTGTTTATACGAGTCGTTTATGTTCCTGCATGAGGTCCACTGTTCTGCTCGGAACCGCGTCAGAAAAGTTTCAATGACTGATCCAGTCCATCATTTCTATAGCTGGGATACTTACAAGACTTACCTGAGGCTCCCATACAAAACTATGAGAATGACGAAGAATTCTTACGGAAAGTGCACAGGGTTCTGCTGGAGGTAAGAGGAACTGAACTCAAGTCACATGATTCATGTTCCTGTGTTGTGGTGCCAATTATCCCAAAGTACTCAGTGATTGGGATAATCCTACAGGTTTGGTGGATTTTTCCATAAGCAAGTTTGACTGAAGTGTGAAAAATGTGACATTAATAATTCAATATCCTTATTACAATAGGCTGCTATGCACTAATTTTGGAATAACCTGACATGGAATTATTTGTCTTAAATTCACAATCATAGTAGCGCAGATATTTTTTTTCCCCCTTCTTCAAAGGTGGAGGTAATTGAGGGGTGTCTACAGTGCCCTGAATCTGGCAGACAATTCCCCATCTCTAGGGGAGTTCCCAACATGCTGCTCAATGAAGACGAGTCATAGATGTTGCCTCCACTCTTGTTTCATTCAAATGCAAAACAGATGATATTACAAAAGTAGGGACTTTGCAGGACAAGCTGTTGGTAATCCAAAAATTGTCTTTTTTTTTATTTAAGCGTTATTTTATTGCCAATGTTATGTTAACTATTGTGTTCATTTTGCTTTGATATATTTGGAAATAAAGTTGTAACTGTTGCAAGTTTGTTTTAAAGAATGCTTGATGATTTGTTGACAGTAGTTGCAAATAATTTGTACATTTGTAATTAATGTACTTGTACTGACATCATTAAGAAAAAATCTCAGAAAAATATTATTTTTGCCAAGTGCGACAAACTTGTTCAATAAATATGCAGGTGGTGTACAGTTATAGCTTTACAAGAACATAATCATTTTATTTTGGGAAAGGGGAAAACTCTCTAAAGGTGGATTACTTGTGTTTGCTGATAATCGGCCTGTTTACCATCAAGGAGGGTACACTCATTCTTACAAAGTTGCACCCAGATGTAAAGTGGATTTGTAAATAAATAATCCTACATGAATCTTATATGATGCTTCTTGGAGTTCACATGCTTAACATCAAAATACATCAAACATTTAGAGTATTCAGTGTTTGATGTTTCAGTTTGAGCTGTAAATAATTAAACAATCAGTTGGTTCAATGAAAAGTAAAATTAATAGTATCCCCCTTTGCTTGTTGTATTCATTGTCTTTTTCCTATGTTTATAAAGATTTCCATATATTTATATTATGTTTATATTCTATGATGTCAAGTGTATTACTAGATAGTGTTACTAGGACAGCTTTTCTTCACTTGTGCAGTATTATCAAGCTACAGAATATACCATCCTACAGAAACACCATCCTACAGAATACACTATCCTACAGAATACACCGTCCTACAGAATACACTATACCGACATGACACGCCTTTATTAGCTCTAGATTAGACCACTGTAACTCATTACTAGTAGGATGCTCTAGTAAGAACTTAAGTAAGCTTCAAATCGTTCAAAATGCTGCAGCCAGAGTTCTAACTAGAAGTAGGAAATTTGATCATATCAGCCCAGTCCTATCAACCCTGCACTGGCTCCCAGTCAAATTTCACATAGACTATGAAATCCTTCTATTAACATATAAAGCTCTGCATGGACTCACCCCTGATTACCTGCAAGAACTTATTTCCTACTATGAGCCTCCATGTTTACTAAGAACACAGAGTGTTGCCTCTTACTTGTTCCATTGATCAATAAGGTAACAGTAGGGGGAAGAGTCTTTTCTTACAAATCCCCCAAACTATGGAACAGCCTTCCAGAAAATGTCTGGGACTCTGATACAGTCTCAATCTTTAAGTCTAGGCTAAGAACTTAATTATTTAGTTTAGCATTTGGTAATTGATATTCCCCCCTTAGATAAAGGTTACAGATCCAGGGGTTCATGGGCAGAGGGTTTTATGGTAATACTGAGACGCTGGTGCTGTTGTCCCAGCACTGCACACATTCACTCAAGTTGGTTGACGGTGGGGTGGAGGGATGCCAACGCCTCAGGGTTCCCCCAAGTCTGTGTTCCCTTCTGGTTCTGCCCTTTTAGTTAGGCTGTAATAGTTACTTGCCAGAGATGCTGTTGCCACGCTTCTGAAATGTCTTATTTTATATCTCATACAGAACTAACTGTCTCGCTTTACTTTTACTGAGCTAATGGCTGTCCTTGGTACAAAGTAAGGATTGACGAGGCTCTCCTGCTACCTGCCCTGGACCAACCACCTCCTACTCATCCAGACGCAGATGAAGGATTAATCAACTGGATGGAGGCCCTCATCAGCACCCCTGGTTCCCCCCACCCTGCTGTGGCACAACCCTGGACTTTGCTATAGCTTATTTAGTACTGTGTTTTTTTCCCCTATGTAATTATCTTGTTGTCATGGTGACTGGTGTCGGCCAGAAGAGGATGGGCTCCCTCCTTGAGTCTTGGTTACTCCCAAGGTTTCTTCCTCACGATCTTAGGGAGTTCCTTGCCACTGTCACCCTTGGCTTGCTCACTGGGGGCTTTGACTCAGACACTTGTAAAGCTGCTTTGAGATAACATCTTTTGTACAAGACGCTATATAAATAAACTTGATTTGATTTGAAATGTAGTTGAATGAAACTTACACCCAGCAACTACAAACTCCTCCTTTGTTTCAAACTGTTGCGAATTGACTCAAACTGTTGAGTCAATTCAAGACTGTTGTGTGATTTTCTTACACTGTATGACATGCTGTTATCTATAAAAATGGATACCAGTACAGTAGTTCTGGCTTCAAGTTTAAATATGGGTTCATGTTTATCATTAGAAGGTGTTTACAATATTGTGATCTGTGATCTGTGTGTGTTGTTTGGGGGAACATTCACATGGAATAAAGATGCAAATTACCATGATCAATAAATTAGGTTACAGCAACATCTTCACAGACATAACAAAGTTCACACATTTGAGAAGATCAGAATATAGGTTCTGCTCTTGGTTTGCAGCACTAATAGTTTACCAATTACTTAATTTTCTATTTTTTCTTTTGCTTATTGGCCCGTTATTTTTTTGTAAAATATATTGGAACCTAAGCGAGGTTTACGTGGAACATTAAGAGATGAGGATGACGTGGCACGTTCAAGACTATATTTAGATTATGGGTGCTTTAGAAAAAACAGCGGGGTGGGGGTGGGTTGGGACGAGGTGGGATGAGGGTGTTATTTTTAAACGTCATTTTGCAATACCGCTACTAACCACCATACATTAGGTTTTTGCCTGTCCTTGACTTGCTAGCGCTAGATGTCGCCAAACTACTAATATCCACGTAAGCATTTTCCTCCCCGAACACAACCCTTAAATAAACGCTCAAATTCTTAAATCATGTTTGAACAGGAAAAAGTATTTTCATATAGTGGCATCACCCACTCTACAAAAATTCTTCCGTGTACATTTGCGAAAACACTTTCAGTGTTACCCTACTGCTTAACCGGTCGCTTCAAGTACAATTACAGACTTCTCACTGAAACTGTAATGGCGTTATAATGGGAGAGGTGGAGAGCTGCAGTAAAGTCGGTTTTGAGAGATTAACGATCATGTAGTTCATAAACTGTAATTAACATTGAGACTGGGTGAGAGAAGGGAGGTAGAGGAAAAATAAAGAGAGGGTGTAGCCGAAATTAAATGACAATTAAAAAGTGGGTATTTATCAAACCAAATTGGAAGCTCAAAACAATAATCTCCAAGGAGTAAAATATAGGTGCAGCAGACAGAAAATATTAGTTCGTGAAAACCTCGTATTTCGGAAGGAAATGTTTAGATGGACTTGTTTTTGTCTCACCACTACAGCTGTTTGACTGTGACATTGTATAGTCTGCTGTTAATTATACTGCAGCATCTGGGCTTAGGTGTATTTTTATTATGTTATTTTATTTTTTAACATTCTGACAGTAGATTTCAAAGATATGCAATTAATCCTTTATTGTCTAGAAGCAGAGAGGGTGAAGTAAGCTGAGGCACAGAGCATAGTGGTGAATAAAACTGCAGTTTTCCCGGGTTTAACTGTGCTGTCTGCATATGCAATTCCAAACACACAAATGGACATTAGTGAAAGATAAAGCCTCCTTCAGTCCTCCCTTGATTTTTGACCTCAGTGAAATGGCGCTATCATTTTTATATTCTGACGGACGACCAGCTTCCTCCCCGTCTCCCAGCTCTTTTTTCGCTCGCTCATTCTCTCCCACACGCGCCCGTGTCTTCAAAAGTTTGCGCTAAAGTTTGTGTTTGTGTGTTTGTGTGTGTGCGTTTACAGATTTTGACGAGACAGGTCGACAACGTATTTTGCAGTTTATTTACTTTGTAATGGAATAGTAAGATTTTTAAGGCACTGTTTTCTAATGACACATTCTCCGAACAGTATAGGGCTATTTTTCAGTGACGAAGTGTTTGCAGTTTCTTTGTGTGCGATACTTTTTTATCATGTTCCCTCTGTAGGCGGTAGCTGGATGCTACATATGAGATAACGTGTGGCTGTTATTTAGCTGAAGATGTTAAACTTGACCTGAGGCTAAATTATGGTCAATATTAAACAGTCAAATCTGGATCGTCTTGTGTGTCATGGGAAAGCAACCTTAGAGTAACATTTTAAAAAGTTAACTAAAATAGCGTTTCCTCACAAAGCTCTGAGAAGAACCACAAGAATTCTAACAATTTCTTCGACACCACATTCGGGTTCTGTTCGAAACACTGACTCTTACTGGATAGCCTGCCGAGCGAAGCAAGTTCTGTTTATTACCTCGCCGGTAGCAAAATAATTACAGTTCGGGGAGCAAAGTAATGCTCAGCATAATGCATAAAAAAGGAGAATATTGTTTTTAATATCTGCATAGTTTACTTGAATAGCATGTAAGAATAATTTACAATGCGATTCAGTCTAAATATTTGTAGTTTACCCTAAAATACACAAAATATATTCCATGAAGGATCCTAAGGTGATGTCTAAATGATGCAAGTTTATTCGGTTATTTAGCATATTTTAATTTTATTTTGTATCTCAAAATAACCTGGCCGAGTACAAACACCCTGGGTTACTATGTGAACGTCTCACGCGTAGCAACGTAAGTTACATCCCTTGGAGCGCTAAAGAAGATAAAACCTGTATCTGAACGCCACGTGGGTCAGTTACCAGGTGAAAGCGGCAGTCAGCACAACCTACGCACTTCGCGTTTGACCTATCTGAAGAGAAAGAACGGTTTGTTCGCGTTTAACCTATCTGAAGAGAAAGAACGGTTTATTCGCCGAACGGCAGTGGATCGCTTGGCAAAGGAATTCAGAATTTGGGTCTACACAGACGCCGCAAAGGATTTTTGTCACCCTTTCAGTCATGTGGTTTATAAATCTCATACTGCTTATTCTAAAGTTATCGGTTTCGGCGAAGGGATTTTCTACTTGTCAGTCTTACGACTTGGAAGATCACAAATCAAAGAGGATAGAGGCGGTACGAGGACAGATTCTCAGCAAGTTGCGCCTTCGAGCACCACCGGACCGTGCCTCCAGTCCTCCACCAGAGTCGGTACCCGTTGAGGTAATGTTACTGTACAACAGCACTAAGGAACTTCTGAAAGATCGTGTGCGCCAGGCCGAGTCAACTTGCGACCGGGAGAGCAGCGAGGAGGATTATTACGCAAAGGAGGTGCAACGCATGGATATGCTTCCTCAGCGCGCTGACACTAGTAAGTAAAAACATAAGTCTTTGACTTTTGAAATGTGATGAATTCCAGCAGTAAAGAGGAGCCGTAACCCAATTATTTAATGATAATTACAAAAAGTGGTTCAAATGTCGGTATACGGTGAACATACCCAAATTGTAAAAAAAAAAAAAATCTAAATTATTAAAGATGCGCTTTTATCAAGAACTCCTTAGCTAGCTAACACGACAGCCACATGTTGTAGGTAATGGTAAACGTTTATGATTTGTGACTGGTTATTTTTTTTATTCATATTTGTTTGGTCAGTCAGATGCACCTTTTAATTCAAAGGGTTTCTGGGAAGCTCAGAGGGCGGTTTTTGGTTGTTTTGGCCCAGTCAGTGAATTTCTTTGAGGTGAGTCGTCTGAAAACCACCCAGACTTTAAAAGAATGCTCCTGTTGTTCCACAGACGCAATAAACACAGTGCCGCAGAGTCCCTACTTCAGAGTGGTGAAGTTTGACGTCACCGATGTAGAAAGAAATTCAAGTACACTTGTCAAGGCGGAATTTCGCATCTACAGAGTGCAAAATAGCCGGGCACGCGTCACAGAACAAAGAGTGGAAATATATCAGGTAAGTTAATAATGTGTGCCTTAGCTGCTACACGCAAGCTTGGACTTATCTCAACATAATCTGCAGCTTGAAGTAAATAGTTTCATGATAAAAGTATCATGACTTTTTTTTTTATTGTATATTATTGTTGGTTTAATTTAAAACTACATATAGACTATAACAGCATCTATCCATTTGTTTGTTTATCCATCCATCCATCCACCCAGATTCTAAAATCTGATGATGTTACAGCTTCCTCTCAGAGGTATATCGATTCAAGAACAGTACAGCCTCAAGCCAAAGGGGCATGGCTGTCTGTTGATATAACAGATACAGTGAAAGAGTGGATGGCTTTTCAAGGTCAGAGGGTTCATGAAGCTACACCACACAATCAAACAGTTATATTCACTCCCCTTTGTTGTCACATGACACCTGCTTGGACTGTTGCCCCTTTAAAAATCAATGAATAACATTAAAAAGAAAAATTTTTTTAGAGTCAGTCATTTTCTCTAATTATCCTCCCACTCAGAGAAGAACCTGGGCTTGAAGCTCAGCGTTCACTGTCCATGCTGCACATTTGATCCATCTACAAACAATATCGTGTTCAACAAGAGTGAGGAACTGGAAGCTCGATTTGCAGGTCACTTTTTTTTCACCTACCTTTTCTGCTTGCAGCTCAGTCAGGACTGGTCACAAGCTGCTGACTGTATTTTAAGGAGAACAGATTTGAATAATACCCTTTCCTTTTCTAATTTGCAGGTGTTGATGATGACCTGGTTCGCCAGAACAGGCGGCCGGGTCTGACGAAAGGCCAGGTTGAGTTTAGTACTAAAACACCGCACCTCATACTAACTCTGCTACCTACCGACCGTCTGGAGAACCCTAACAAAAAGAACCGCAAGAGGAGAGCAGCCAGTGACACTACAACATGCTCACGGTAGCACTGGAAAGGCATAAAAACACACAGGCCATATAGTTATGTGTGTGGCAGGTTGTATGAAAGAGCCACTGTACCCCATTCTACTGTAAACTAACTGACATACAGGGTATCCAGTGTTTTGCATGTATTGACCTGCTTAGGGAGTTGCCTTGTGTTTAAGTGTGGAAAAAACCACCCAGATGTGCATAAAACTTTGCTTTTGCCTTCTTATTCTGGCATAAACTATATCCAGTAAGGGAAAGTTAGGCCAGACTGCCTAGAAAACCTCAATGAAAATCCAAATGTGAGTCTGCTTAAGATTTTTTTTAATTATTTCAAATCATCCAGGAGAAATTGTGTTAGGGGTCAGTGCTTCACATAACCACTGGATTATTTCAGTATCAAAGTGCTGATCTAGATTCAGGTTTGTTGTCCCAAGACAGATCCCAAGGTAATGGTCTGTTTTATATCAATTACTGAAGAAGAGGTGTATAAAACATATGAGTGAACAGATGTGGACTTTAGCAATGAGGATAAGATACAGTAAGAAGTGATTGTAGAAATTTGTTTGTTTTTTAGACCAAAGTCCACACAATTTCACAGATTTTTTTATTTACTAAAATATTTTTTTTACCGTGGGTCATCAATATAGCAAAAAGGGCAGAGATAATAAATATATAAGTAGATAATAAATAGAAGTAGAAAAAAATCTATAATAAACATCACATTCATCTCCAATATGTTGACCTTACTATCTACCAGAAAATCAGTGTACAAATGCAGTATTAATATTGACATTAATCTTAGTGGCAATGTTGGTACTTAGCACTGTGCAGTATGCAATCCCAAATAGACTGTTGAAGTACAAAAGCAGAAGTTGCCAAATAAAAAAATATTTACTTGAAATACCCTGAATTTTGGTCAAGTTTTTAAATAACTATTAGTTAATATTACTGCTCTTATCGATTTTCCCACAGGAACGCAGACCAAGGCTGCTGTTTGAGGTCTCTGTATATTGACTTTCGTCGGGACTTAAACTGGAAATGGATCCATGAGCCGAAAGGTTACCGAGCAAATTTCTGTGCAGGGAACTGTCCCTACTTGTGGAGTGCAGATAATCATTACAATATGGTATGTGAAAAGAGTGTTTTATATGAATCCCACTTAATGCAGACTTGACATTCTGAAGACTTGAAATACCATCTAGCTGCATGTAACTGATTTGTGTCTCTTCCTGTGTCTCGTCTAGATTCTGCCACTCTATAACAAAATGAATCCTGAGGCCTCAGCGTCTCCCTGCTGTGTGCCCCAGGACCTTGAGCCGCTCACTATCGTTTACTTCCTGGGTCGGACACCCCGGGTGGAACAGCTTTCCAATATGGTTGTCAAATCCTGTAAATGTCGCTGACTGTTGCAGGTATGTGAGCAGGGGGCCACTGAAGAGACAGAGGTTCCATGGGGCCCCCAGGAGATGGAAGGAGCAATAGTTGACAGTATGGACAATATCTAAGGACACCAGGAAGAGCTAGCTAATCTATATGAGACCTTGGTGTGCAGGCTTATTCTCAGGTCTCACTTGCTTTGAGTTGATGCAGAGTATTGAGAAATGCTAAGAACATTTCTCAAAATGCAACATTTTTCAAATGTAATTTTTCAGGTAGGGCTACATGATGCTGTTCAGTCTTTTTCAGCCTTTTTTTCCATAGTTTTTAATTTTATACTTTTACAAGAGTAAAAAATAAAGTATTCAGGAGGTGGCGGTCCCATATAAGAAGAAAAAATAAAAGAAAGAAAATGCACGCTTGAGTGTGCAAGAACAGTTTGTTGTAGAATGGTTTATATTTTGTTTGATTATAGCAAATGTAAATATTTTCCCAGCCAGATAAAGGCTGTATATGTTTGCGTACGAAATTAAATAATTTTTGATTACATAAGTGGTACTTGGCCCTTTTATTGACAAGATTATGCCATTGAATTTTACTCAACTGTGGCCATATCTATTTATTACCTAGTTTGTTAACAAAAATCGATTTGTGAATCTAATTTTTCCTCACTAACTAGAAAGGTAGAAAATGAATGAGAAGTTTTATACGTGATACTAAACTGTCTCCTTTTTGAAAGAAAGCAGATTTGTTTCGCTGACTCGCCAGTCAGTTGCGGTCGAGACTTGAAAACCTTCGGCGTAAACAGGATGTGAACGATTTCCAGAGACCGACCACTCACGAAACGCCAGATTTAAATGCCTGGGGTTCAGGGTTTGCGGTGACACAGCAGAAAAAAGCTACGGAAGAAACGCAGATTTGAGCGCATTTTACGCAGTCTATTTTTTTTATCAATAGTACGAAAAGATCTTGGAAACCTCAACGCAAATTACGTAGTATTGTATGTTATTAAATAATACACCGGTGCCGTCCTCTTGTTCCGCTAGAGTTTATATTGCTGAATAATGCCGCTTTGGGTTGGTGGGAGACTATTTGACTTGGCCTATATAATGCGTTGTTTTGTTTTTTCTCTCACTCTCATAAACCTTGTGTCACAGTAGCCTCCAAGTTCACTTCCTACATATCTTGCCAATGCTTAACGGTGTTTGTTTTTGAAGGAGACATTACGTTGTTTAAGCTATTACAATTTTTAGTCCTATCTGTGTAGTTCTGCGGCCTGTAAGGACGATCGCTAGGAAGTGAGAGGCGTTCTGTGTCTGGCTGCCAGGGTTTAAAACCAGTGAATGCGTCCGTCTTTCTTGCCAAATGAAAACAGCTTTTTATATCTCAAGAAGGGGGGATGCTGAGGAACAGAGTCTGAGAGGTGTTAAATACATTTATATAAATGCTTAATAAATCGAATCAATCAAAATATTGTCTCTAAGCAACTGTTAAGTCATCGTGATTCACAGCTCACTGATCTGTGCATGTCCCTACACAAAAGTTACAATTGTAGAGTAGGGAGTAGAGGTTTCTTCTGAAGTAATGTAGGTCAAAGAATGTGGTTAAAGCAATCTGAAACAGAACTCATCTGGGACTGTTCTAGGCTGAGGCTATGGAGGGTTTTATGCTGAAATATCATAACATGTCCATCAAGTCCCCACAGATCCTTCCTGTGATGCTTCCTACAACTTCCCTAAGCCACAGTGTAAACCAGGGCAGTCCAAATTCAGATTGAGTCATACTAAGGGGATTTTAAGGACTTATAATGAAAATGTGCTTGGATTGGACTGGACATTTTCAATTGAAATGCTCCCAGGATCATGATTATAGCTCACCAAGTATTCAACTACACTTATTTGGGTTGATGGAGGCCATATAGTACAAGATGAATTGCCTAAGTGCACCCATTATTTAATCAATACAATTAATTTAATTAATTCCCAAAATATTTCCTTTATATAGTATTAAAAGTACAAAAAGAACTGTATAAGGATATCTTAAAATGAGTGAAACACAACTATATAAGATATGTATAGGGATGTTTTTTTTTCTTTGTGCATCAAATTTACTGTGTAATATATGTATATATTTTATATAACATTTTCAAAAATTATATTAAAATTTGAGTCATCAGCATAGTTGACATTTATTATATCAATTATATGATTCTCTTTTTTGTGTCGAATACATCACTTTTCTTAAATCAAAATTGTCTGCATTTGGTTAATGTTTGAGGGTTAGGAAGTTCTAAATGAACTTCTGATCAGTGTGAGATGAAAAATGGCCTGAGACGACCACCATCCTGTGCACCGCAAACAGGCCAAGAAAATGGAGAGAGAGTAAGAAATGCTCAAAAGCAGATTAGGAATTTCTGCATGTGACGAAAAAAAGTGTTGCACAGGCCCTGAAAACCAGTCATCAGGGTGCAGAGAGACTGTGTGAGAGGTGGGGCTGAGCTGTGGGCCTGCAGAGGCAGAAATTAGGGGAGCTCTGCCCTGTGGCAAGGTTTCTTCCTAAACCAACATCGTGTGTTTGTCCTCTTCACTCTAAATACCCCCTTCATGATGTACACCCACCACTTATCTCTGCAGCCAGGCTTTCCTGGGAGCTTACAAAAACCTTTTCTGGAGCTGTTTCCCGCTGGCCTGTAACATTTTTTCTCTCCCTTTCTCACTCTCCTCTGCCTCCCTGGCCATTCAGAACACTCATCAACACAGCACAGTTCAAGACCCCAGCCAGCTGGCTTGGACTTTTCCATAAACACGTTGTTTGTGTTTTGCAGTCTCTGTCAGGTTTTGTGTACACACTGTAAAGTGGGTGTTTGAGTAAATGTATAGGAAAGGCTGTAAAGAATCAAGTCACTGTGTGTGTGTGTGTGTGTGTGTGTGTTTAGGTAGATGTGTGTTTAATTTGCAAGGCAGTGCTCCAGCTAAAGAATAAACATTCTGCAGACTCGCATCGGGTTCAGTCAAGTTCCGAATTGAAATAATAAATGATCAGTACCCAGGCTTAGAGTTGAAACATATGATAAATGTCTCAAGACAGCCAACGGAACTTTGTCGACCAGCCACACGAGGGAGACATTTGTTCATCCTGGGTCAAAACCAAAAACAAACCTGGAATGAATGGCTTTAGAAAATTGTAGAAGTGCAAATAATAAAATATTCTCAAACAAACACCCAGACTCATATACTATATGACCAAAAAATCAATATAAATTATAAATTATATCTTTGCCAGAATGTGGATAAAAACTGTAGTTAATTTTTAGTAAAGTGTTGTGGAGTGTAAATATTATGTTTTATGTACATTATGTTTTAATAGTTGTATAGGTTTTTTTGGATGTCACAGAGTCTCGATTTTTCTGTGAACATTGAACAACTTTGTCCATTTACGCCTGATTCCTATTAGTTTATGGCTGCCCATTCAGTGTTTGAGGTTATGCTCAGTTGGGAGTCTATTAACTCAAGTCCCACAGTTCCTGGAAAGAGTAGCTACTGATTTGGTATCAGTCTTTAAGTGGGGGAGGTGTTGGGGGATTTGATGGAGGCTGAAGTTCACTGCTGCACTCTGTGTGTAGTCCAAGAGGACCCGTGTAAGGAAGCTGCCTCCTCATGCTCCTTCGCTTTGGCTTGCGTGGTCGGTTCAGTCCAGCTGGTTTGATACGGTCACTCAGAGTATCGGAGGACTCATCAATGTATGCCAGGTTCTCGCCGAAGAAGTCCAGGAGAGAGGGGCAGGGGGGAGAAGAGGGGCATGAGGAAGACGCAGGTGGAAGATGTGAGCAGCTCGCCGCCAGCGCACCAGGGATGTTCCCTTCGTTCGGCAGCTTTCCCCCAGATTCGGGCCCTGATCCAGACTCCTGTGAATTCCAGTCCGACTCGGACCAGGATTCCGATGGGGTCTCGGACCTTGAATCTGATTCAGAAACTTGTCTGGATGCAGACCGTGAGGCAGGTTTAGACTGGGATCTCAGCTCAGACTGTGAGGCAGGCCTTGATCCGTGTCCTGACGTTAGCCTTGATCCTGATCTTATCTCGTATCTTGGATATAATCTAGGCAAAGGCCACATGACATTATAACAGAGTTAGTAAGTAGAAACATTTACCTGAACGTTTTACAAAAGAAATCAAGGGAAAAGACTCTATATATTAAAATGAAGAAACCAGTGGAGAAGCCAATCCCACCGGGTATCGGATGCGGTGTTATATCGGGAACCAGGCCAGCTCACATACAGATGCCCATTTTCCCTGATGGCCTCATCCTCCAGGGAGGCACCATGAGGAAGGCTGTCCATGGGCAGCGTGGGGTTCCGATGATGGGCACCACGGTGGCGCCTCCTCCTGCGTCTGCGCTGGAGCTGGAAGGGGTCGTTCAGGTCCAGAGGAACCGGGATGCGGAAGTCCATAGACATGTTCTGGATGTTCTGGGTCCAGTCAGTGGCATGAGCTCTCAGCTCTTCCATCTTAGGACAAGAGAGGAAGATATAAATAAATACAATCAATGGAGAATTAGTTTTTTAAATATTTCATTATTTACATTTAAGCCCTTCAGCTTTTGTACTTGGGTGATTAGGTTTTCCACATTAGATTTTGTCCAGCAAAAACATGTACGGATACAAATATTCACACTATAAGCAGATCTATCTAATCTATGCAGGTATACGGTGAATTATTTTATACCTCATTAACTAGACCAGTAGGAATGAGACAGAAGTCAGCAGGGGGTTTAGTGTTTAGCATATGGTGGTACATGCAGCATCATTGTGTGTAAAGGACATTGACTATATGATATTAGGATTTCACACTGAAGTCACAATAAATGCATTTAGTTCCTTATTAAAATGCACAAGCTGAGTTGGACTTGTTTGTACATTTTTTATGTTATATTTGAAACACACACACACACACACACACACACACACACACACAGACACACACACACCTCTGCCCTGGTTTTCTTGGACAGCACCCTGAGCCAGTTGCCTATCATAGCAAGGATGGAAGCGAAGTAGGCCAAACCAAAGACGATCCACAGCCACACCAAGGGTTTGTACATAGGAATTCCTTCTCTCCGGTTATCTACGAGTCAGGAGGACGACAAGCACAGTGTGGGCCAGGTCTACCTTTTCAGACTTAAATATCCAATGAAGTAGTCATTAAGTCTGTAACTATTTAACCAGCTGTAACTACTTAAGTTTGCCAGTATCATGATATATACCAGTATCATGAATAACCAAAATATTTCAAAAATGAAATATTGATTTAAAGTTAGCAGTACATACATGTCTACTAACATAAATAATATCATAAATAATATAGTATCAGTAACTAAGGCAGATCACAGGCTTTAGATATTTTTGTTAATCTCTTCATTGGGTTCCTTTCTTCTACAGTTATGGTTGTTAGTGTATTTAATTTGCCAAAACATTTAAAGATTAATTTGACTGATTAATCGTGTATTATTTTGTTATAGTTTCCAACAATTTTCTACGCCAGTTGGGTATAAGTGGTATAAGTGGTCATCATCACCGTGTCAGACACGGGACTCTTGGTAAACACATGATTTACATGCAGGTGGTGACAACTGAGTTGTGCTGAAATAATACATTAACAAGATAAACAACAAAAGCAAAGCTATGAACATCATTCGCTTTCCACAGTATTAGCAGCCTACAACTTACAGCTGAGGACGATATTATTAGCCCCCTTACAAAATAGTCCTTGTTTTCTAAGTATTTTCCAAGTGATATTAACCAGAGCA
>JAOYMR010000009.1:13354267-13378162 GCA_025802075.1 Tenebrosternarchus preto | reverse complement strand
GCTAAAAAGGATCTTGCCAGAATCTTGAGGAAATTTAAAATTTCATAGGGGGGCTAATAATATCGTCCTCAACTGTAGATTAACAACTAATATCAATAAACATAGATTTACGATTACTTAAATTATAATCAGCCTAATTGGCCATGATAACTGTGCAATGCAAATCTGATATTGTGACAGCCCTAATCTGAATATATATCTTCGGATCAAATAATTTTTTCCCCAAGGTCTGCTTAATTAGGTTGTTAAAGCTGCACTCTAATGGCCCTCTTCCACAGATTCCTGGTGGACATTAGCTAAATTAGACAAATGTTGTGCATGGTGGAAGAAAATAACTGCAAGACTTCCTGCAAACCCAATGTAAATATAATATCCTCTCCCCCAAACAATATTAAGATGATAACGGAGTACCTGCTACATAGTCACCAAAGCCGACAGTTGTCAGTGTGATTACTACAAAGTATCCTGCCTCTAGAAGAGTCCACTTTTCCACTTCCTGAAACACGACGGTTGGCAAGGCGATGAAGATCAAACAGCCAATCAGAATGGAGAACACAGCAGATATGACCCGTATGCTGGTATGGCTCACACCCTTCTGCTGTTATTCAGGAAGATTATAGGAAAGAACCATTATCCAAACAAATTCTTAAACTCATATTCTTGGAACAGAAACTAGTCAAGAGTTTCGGTGCCCTGGAACATAATGGTTGTAATCTTCTAATCAATATAGGATAATGAGCACATCCAGTAATGAGCATGTTGTTGCCTTGTAAAATCCTTGTAAATATTATCTGTCCTCATGTAAAATAATAATAATAAATAAGCAACTTCAATTAAAGGTTTGTAAATGAAATTAAATTGTGAAATTAGAAAAATACTGCTCTTACCAGGAACAGGTCCTCTATCTTTGCCACTGCTCTCCTGAGCATGTTGCCCAGGTGATCTCCCACACCAGCTAAGAGGATCCCAAACATGGGAATCCCCACCAGAGCATAGAATATACAAAACAACTGCCCTCCTTCTGTCTTGGGGGAAAGATTCCCAAAACCTGAGAGGTACAAAGTGCAAGGGAGACCTTTATTATCATTTGAAGTACAACTTCACAGTGCCTCAGCATCAGCATCAGGTCTTCACTTTCGAAAGGGAAAGCTGGTGATTCAGAAAAAGCTGTTCCACTTTCTCACCAATTGTGGTGAGGATGGTTCCACAGAAGAAAAAGGCATTGGATAGATCCCACCTGCTGGTGAAATTGGCTGTGCTTCTAGCATCTACACCAGCCTCGATTGCATCAACCACTTTCTGCAAAGAAAAGCAGAGCAAAGAGGTGGTTGTATACAGTGTTTCAGATGCTACTAATAACACCGTATTGTGTGTGTGTGCTGTTCATTTACATACTCAGGTTAAAGGTTATATAACACGTCTGGCACTGTATGTCAGTAATGGTCAGCCATACATCCAAATGTACCTGAGTAAATTCACTGAGACTGTTCTCTTGAACGCATGTGTGGTTGTTCAGGAAGGCAAGGCGAGAGTTGAGCAGCTGGCCATAAGCCCACTCCTCCCTGGAGGCTTCCAGCCAGCCGAACACCAGTGCCCCCATCACCAGGTACAACAGCACAATGGCCAGGATCATAACCAGCGTTGAGCAGCGCATGGTTCCTCAGCCCTCTGTAGGGAGTAGGACACGTCGCTCTGGAGGCTTCTGCTCTTGGGCTCACATGAATGAACTGTGGGGGAGAGGTGATCGCTAAGCGCTGTCTTTTATTTTCTGCCTGACACAGTCAAGGAGGAAACCTAAGCAGGCAAACGAAAAGTAATGAGGACCATATGCACCATGTGTGTGGCAGTTTGTTAAGTATGAGACAGGGCTAAAGTGTGGGAGTGTAGGTCACCTATGACTCTGCGCTGTCATCCCAGTTGGTGGCCTCGTCCTCCTCCACGATAACGGTCAGTCATCTCTCTCTCTCTCTCTCTCTCTCTCTCCTCGCCTCCTTCTCCAGGACCTGCTGTGTCCTGTAGAACACAGCGGAGGAGAAAGCAAACCTGCTGGGTTGGGCTCCAGAACATGGCAGACATGAGACAGAGTATCATAAGCATAACAGCTCAGTGCACAACAAATGACGCCATAGTAACAGAGCCTGTAGCCATAGTAACAGAGCCTGTAGCAGAGGTCTGTGTAAACACAGTGTTCTAAAGGCTGGTGACAGCGTTCTGATGCACAGCAGGGCATTTGGCGCATGTTCGCACAGGGCAGTCTGCACGGTCCATGTGGGAACATGAAAGTAGCATTTTGCAGAGGTTTTAAGTTCAGAAATCTTGAAGAGGTAACATCAAATCCACTAGAATCATCAATCAATGATCAGGATGAATATGTTCTTGTTGCTCAAACATATGCCTTTCATATCACTTAGACTTTTGACTCCTAATTTAACCGTGCAAATGAAACTATGAGCAGATAACACGTTATTAATTTTTTTAGAATGGAAGCTTTATTTCACAGCAATAGAAATTACGCATTATTTGTGCAGTTAAACTATTTTGTACATGTATCTAAAGTCAATACACGCCAAACTATTGACACATCTTTAATTTCTCAGTATTACTGTATTAATACTTCTTAAGGCACGAAGAGTTATCACACTCTACCATCACAAGATCAGATATTTAGTAAAGGGCTGTTTAGTTGCTCCCTTGAACCTTAATCAAACTACAAAAAGTGCATCTATACACAAAACTCTGTCAAAGGACTGAAACAGGAGCAGACCTACATTTTTTATATAGTAATTTACTATAAGAAAATTAAACACTCATCCCTTTTCAAATTTAGTGAAATTTGCTTACCTCAGTGAAAAGCAAAAACGCAAGATTGTGAGATTCTAGCAAGTGACAGTCTGGAGTTCCCTCTGCAACAAAAGAGAGCAAGTGTGTTCAAATATTCGCCGGGTGTTTCCCCATTCCCGAACCTTTACATCAGCTTGTCAGTGCTAGAGGGGAGATAGAACAGAGAACGACAGACAGAAAACTGAGAGAGAGAGAGAGAGAGAGAGAGAGAGAGAGAGAGAGAGAGACTGAGTGAGATAGAGAGATAATGAGAAGACAAAGTATTGAAGACAAGGAAAGACTAGAATGAACACAAGATAGAAGGATCAATTCATAAAGGTAGTGACAAATGAAGATTTAACCCTTCTATCCATTTCATCGTCCTCCTATTTCTTGATCTCTCTTATTTCTGGTGTTTTATCCTGAATAGAGCTTTGCTCATTTTACAGTTAATGTCATCTAGAGCAGAGCATTAACTCTGGAGAATAACAGCTCTACAGACCGACATTTTCCTCACTTTAGGACATTTGTTGAGCTAGATAAAGTGTGTTGGGAATAAGAAAAGCCTGAAACTATAAAGGGCAGTGGGTCCCCAGCACTAGAGCTGAGAACGCTTCCCCTTACATCATTTCTAGAGGTCATATTCCACCTATAGGCTTATGAAATGGTGTTTGTCGTCGTAAATAATGGATTAAAGGACAGTTTCCTATAGTAACATGAGTTTGTCAATAATCACAATTCTACTCATTTCTGCTCAGGATACTAAAATACAACTGTCTAAACTTACACTGCAGAATTTTTATGTAAAATTGTTAAACGTGCTTCCCATCTTGCTCACTTAAAGCCAACCTCTGCAGTCTTGGCTGATAAACTTGCTTAGAACCATCTACAGGGTTTCTCTATAGCCAGCGTATCTGTTCCACAACCACAGCGCATCTGTTCTCAGTCTCAAAGCTGCACAGTTCAAACTGGGCTTTTCAACGATCAGACACAATACATCTTTTTTATTCCCGATCTAGTAGTGACTAATGTCCTGCTATGGAAGACATCAAGCATGACGTGAACAGGTAAACAAACCCAGCCAGTTTACCCAAATACAGCGCACTGTATACATTATTGAATAAGTGTGCAAAGTGATATCTGGGATCTCAGAAAAACTATTGCAATGCCTTCCTTAATGTTCTCAAATAAGAGAAAGACCTTATACCCTAAACAAAGGTGCACCCATTTCATAAACAATTTATGTGAACATTGAGAGCTGTTGAACTGCAGACATTAAATTAAGTGCAAATTACCACCAGAATTCATGTAACTTCTCAGATTTTAATGGCAGACATTCAAAATGCACAGTAGGCTGCTACAGGTCAAAGTACTAGATAGTGAAAAACAGTACACAGAAGTTCTGAAAACCTAAAGAAACTTCACAACTAAGCTCAACAGATTTTTAATTCAGCTTTACAAATCCTCATTTATCTGACAAAAGAAAAATATTTAATTCTCTCACACACAAATAGCCTAGTTAATAATATTAACCTCATTTAAAAAAAACAAAAAACAAAAAAAACCCAACACAAAAAAAATCAAATGCTTATCCAAAACGAACTGCACAAAACTCTTGCTGAAACAAGATCAACTAGGCACTGGAAAGTGCACAGTGTGAGTACAGTTCTGCACAGATCACCATACAAGGAGCGGAAACAGGCCCAGGTTGGTCAGAGACATGTCCCCCCCCACTCCACCACCTCTCCACACACACACTTTTTTTGTACCATGTTCACAACAATTATCTACTGCATTAAAAGTTAAACAAAAAAATATAAATAAGCATAAACAAAGTTTTTGAAAACTGAACATAAATCTCAAGTCTATGTACATAAATCTATGTACAGTAAGGCCTAGCTTTTCATATGACCACAAGCAAAATGTGAAAATGTTACTGTGCTTCAGAAAGCTGCAACAGTTAAATCTACTTGTCCAAAAAATTGAAATTCAATGCCGAGTCATCCCTGTGGCCGATGAGGAGACAGGCAGGTTCCTATCTGCTGCCACCAATAAACCTACAGAAGAGCAAAATCTAAATTAAAACATTTAAAAATATGCAAAAAAAAAAAAAAGTAAATTTGGCAGGAACACATGTACACATGTGCACGTGTATGCATAGGTGTATGTACATACGTACGTACGTACGTGTGTGTGTGTGTGTGTGTGTGTGTGATTACCAGCAGCAGTGTAAGGCTGTTAAGGGTCAACCTCTTCCTCCATCTCCTTGAGTGTGAGCTCTCTGAGTGGCTGGGGTAATGCGTCGGTGCCCAGAAGGCCCCTTCGCAAGACATACGGACAAGCAGGTCCCATAGGGATATCGGCAAAACCTAGACAGATGCAAAGAGAGAGAGAATGTAAACTTATGAACTCATATCTGTTTCCTTAAATATCAACCATAATTAAGCAAAAACCCGACTGCTGTTTAACCAGATTTGAGGAAAGGACGCGCAACCTGAATGAATCCAACAGATCCGCCTGAAGCTGGAGTTCATTTCACAGAGACTCTTCACTATGAGCACTGCCACCAACAGTAAGGCTTCTTAATACAGCAGGCACCCACCTCTCATGACGACCTCGGGCAGGCCGTAGGGCTCGTACTCAGTGTCGTCGTACGCTACCGACATGCGGCTGCGGCCGCGTCTGATGCGCTCGGCCAGGTGAGCCGGGTCGGCCGGGATTGGGAACGATCCGGAAAACAGGAGCTTCTCCGTGTCCACCGGTGGGCCTGGGGAGATGGGAGGAGAGTTGGTAGCACAGCCCCGCTCTTCCTCAGCCTCCCTCTGCTCTGGCTCATCCGCGCAGGTCTGGGTGCTGGCGTGGGTGACGGCCCCACAGCTTGGGGTACTGGAGCCTCCAGGAGCTTCCTCGCTCTCCATGCGCACATCTGTCTGAGTGGACACACACTTCACTTCTTTGGTCTTTTCTTGGCTTGGACTCTCTGTAACATTTATAACTGCTGATCTTTGAGTTTGGTCTACAGCAGGACGCACTACTGTAGCATCCCTTTCCGTGTGCAATGGTTCGCCAGTCTGTAACCCAGAAGAAGCAGCATGCTTATTTTGGCGATCTGTTGTGCTTACAAGAGCTTCTCCATGTTGTAGAGAAGTAAATGTGTCATCATGGTTAATGCTAGGCTTCTGGGAATGTATCTTGCTTGATGCTCCTGTATTTAGATTTGGACTCATAACTTTGGTCTGAGTTTCTGCTGTGGCTGAATCATCATCTTGGCTTTCTGTTCCAACAGCATTTTCCTTCACTTGGATGTCACAGTTGACCGAGAAAGCTTGCTGTGCATCTTCTCTTGGTCCTGTTTGTTTAACCTGATCAGCCAAATCAGGCGTGCCATCCGAGTTCTCCGTTTCAGAGGATGAGGCTGGACTAGATAAGAACGTAGTGTTGACATTCATGCCTCCGATATCCATTTTTAGGTTATTGTTTGCTTGTATTGTGCTGTTACCATTCGCAGTCAATTCCTGGGGGAAAAATAAATGAACTACATAAGGAAAAAGAACATCCCAGTTACAAAAATAACTCCTCGCTAATGGTTTGAGGCTCACAATGAAATGTCGCTCTTATTTACCTTGGCATTAGGTATGGGTTGCCAGTGCACAGCTGTCTTTTCTGACCAGAAGTGATGCGTTTGGCCATCTCCAGTCCCAGAGCCAAAGCAACCCTTTTGCTTCAAGATGCCTCCCTTCTGTACCATGTTCCTGAAAAAGACAGTACAGACTAATGTGGAGAGAGAAAGACTCTGTAGTGACAGTAACATAAACATCTCTCACCCAGCACCTGTGTTTACTGTCCCAATGTACCACCATTAACTTCAAGTGCTCCACAGCTCACTTAAATACATGTCCTAAATACACACACACACACCATCACTGTTACTGTGTGCTTATCTATAACAAATGCCAGTCAAAAGACAGGGTAGGTACCTGCTCTGCCCGCTGCGAATGTGTGATATATCGGGGCTGCACGGGAGGATGAGCTCATCCTCGCGCACCAACACTATGGGGCGGCCATTGCCATGGTGACCCAAAGTCTCCTCTGGTGACATGGCAGAGAGCCTCCAGAGCTGCAGCTCTTCAGCTTGCTGTCTGCTCTGCTCAGAGAGCATCTTGTGCTGGGCCTGCAGAACCTGCAGCTGAGAGCGAGAGATCAGAGGACAGGCGGACAAAGACACTGAATAAGGATTTGACACAAGTTTGACCAGGGACCACTGGTAAACGCTACTCCCTCATGCGGACTCTGTGATGGGGCCATCACAATTTAGTTCAGTGCAATGCTACATCTAGTCTTGAAGCACTGTTGCAGAAATATCTAACACAGTCTTTGCAAAAAAAAAATAAAAATGCATAATTTGGATCATGTGTAAACTTGACAAGGCTTAAAAAGCTCACTAGGTGGCAAACACACTGTGCAAACCACAATAGAGATGCTTAGACTTGCTTCTGGTTGGCCACCATGATACAATTGACCAGCGATGTTCAGAATGGATTTGCAGATCATATTTTGAGTCAGAAAGCTCACTGTAATACTCTCAATGGTATTTTTTAAATCAATAACCTATTTCTGATTAAAAAAGCTGGTATTAGTCAGGGGGTTTGAATAGGCATGCATAAATGTTACAAGAATATAAATATAATTCAAGTAATTAAGAAAATACAGAAAAATTAAGGAAATAAACTACATGCTTAAACAAGTAATCCCACAGCATTTTATCAATATAAATTGCACATACATTAAATCTTTAGACAGTCTTGCCCGTTATAGCATTCTCTGTGGTGCTGACAAATACTTATTCTATAATGCGTCTATAAATGCCTGGATATGTAGTATTCATATCCTATGTTCAGTCTAGTTTTAGATATATTAACAGCATACAGTGTGGGATTAATCATTGGTTGATTGTGGACCATCATTGGTTGGGGTTGGAAAGGCAACTTTACAAGCTTATAAGGAACTTGTACTAAAGCAGTGAAACTGCTAAGAAATACATCACTGACGAAATCTGAACATGAGAATGTACCTGTTTCTGTAGTGAGGGAGCCTCTGCAGAGGTGTGTACCTCATTTCCACACTCTCCATTTTCCTCCCCACCTTCCTCCCTGCCATTTCCCAGTTCATCTCGAGAACTTCCATCAACTTCTATGGTTGCCTCGAGACCAGAGGAGGCACTGGTACAGTGTTCGGCACAATCTTTACTTGACGGATCCTCTTCTTTGGTGTTTGCCAAAATAGAAGATTCTTGTTGTCTTAGCAGAAGTATTTGTCCTAAACTTTTTTCTTTGTCCAGTAATTTCAACTTCAGCTGTTCATTCTCTTGCTTGATGGATAGGAGATCCTCTCTTGTTGCTTCCTCCAGCTGCAGAGTTAGCTGCTTGTGTTTAGCTTTCCACAATAATAGTTCATTTTGTGCTTCATTGAATTCATTTATTACCCTCTTTAATGCACTGATGTCATCTGTGGGGTACTCCAGAAGTCTCTGTAGGACGTCTGATGCATCACACAGTCTGTCCAGCTCCTTGGAACTTGGCACGCTGTCGCACTCTGGATTTTCTGTGTTCTTAACAACCAGCTCTTTCAATGGTGTGAAGAGGGCAGAATCTTTGTCGTGTACATCTAATGTAGGTTGTGACATATGGACCTTAGTGCCTACGGTAACATTACTAGTGTGTGACTCATCTGAGGTAGGGCCGACACTGGCAGGGTTATCATTTCTATCCACTTCAATAGAAGAGGGTAGTAGTGGTTCAGAGTGTAGTGGGTCTTTAACAAACTGAGCAGCTTCTTCTTTACCAATTTCAGTAGCTGCAGAAGCACAGCTAATTACTAATTCACAATGGGAATCCTCAAAAACCTCTACAGATTGTTCCATGTTTAAAGGCATCTCAGAGATCTCTTTCGATTTATCTGATTTTAGCAAGGCAATCTCCTCTAGACCCTTCTGCAGTTCCACACCTTGCCTCTGGAGGGCATCATCCCTTTCCTGTATCTCCCTCAAGAGGTCTTCAATGTGCTTGCTCTGGTTTTCAAAAGCTAGGGTTAGCTGCTGGGTTTGACTAGTCACCTGGCGCTGTAGAATGTCCAGCTTTTTCTGGGTGTTTTTTGCCCTCTCTGCTTCTCTGTCTCTCTGTGTTCGCAAACGTTCCACCTCCAAGACTAAAACAGTAGTGTCCAGGTCTATAATTTCTTTGCTCTTTGCTTGTTCTTTAAGGTTCTCTGCTATAGTGTTATCCTCTGTATTCTGTTGGTAGCAATCGGAAGATTTTGTTTGAGTTCTGCCTTCTGTAATCAGTGCCTCCCTTTCCGTTTCTTTGGAGGACATAACATTCTGAAGGTTCACAGATTCACAGAAGGAAAGAGGTGAAATAACATTTTCAAATGCAGTAATGTCATTCGTGGTGTTAGTTTGGTTTCCAAGCTGCAGGTATGTTAAAGGCATGTTGTCCTTTATAGTTTTGCCCTCCACTTTATCAGACCTTTGTAGCCGGTCCAACTCTGCCTGGAGCTCCGCGATCTTTAGGCCCTCCATTTCACGGATTTTGAGCCTTTTCTCCTCCTCCTCTCTCTCCCTCCCCCTCTCCTCCCGTTCTTGCAGAAGCTCAGACTGAAGCGTCTCAAGATCCTTTTGCATTCTCGCCCTCTCTCCCTCATGCTCTCCTACCTTTCCTTCCATCTCGGCCAAGGCCTCTTTGAGCTGCATGTTCTCCTCCTGCCTCTTCTCCTCTTCTCTTTCTTCTTCCTCCCATCTTTTCTCAGCTGCCTTCTCCAAGGCAGCCACCACTTCCCTGAGCCTTGCGCTCTCTTTTCTCTCCATGTCCAGCTGTGCCTCCAGTTTCCCACCTCTCTCTTTGAGCTCCATGGTCTTGGTGTGATGTTGCTCAGTTTGGGTCGAGTGCTTCTTACTCAGCTGCTTCAGTTTGGTTCTTGCCTCTGCTTCCGCCCGCCTCTGAGTCTCCAGGTCTTCCAGACGTTGCTCCAGCTCCCGCTTGACCTCCCGAAGCTCATCACGAAGAGTGGCATTCTCCTTCTTAAATTCCACAAGAGATGTGTCCCGTTTCTTTCCCTGACCCAAAGCTGCTGACTTCTCACTCTCTGAGTCACGACGGATCTCTGTCTGAGGAAAGGAGTCATCTTTAAACACGAACTCGCTGATCGAATCAGACGTGTAAGACTCTGTATCCGTGTCTTCTATCCCCGTGTCTTGCTCGGTCACTGAGCTGTCCATGTCCACTACACCAGGGCTTCCTGCTTCATGCTGACTACCTGCCTGTTTGATGCCCAGTTTCAGGGTGTTTTCAGACCCATAAATACTGATGTGCTCAGAGTCAATACCCTCACCAGGTTCTCTGTCTGGGGGATATGTTAGCACGCCCGGTCCATCTGTCTCTCTTGGTCGTTCAGCTTTTGGGGCCCTGTTCCTCTGGGATGAGTGCTGGCGAGGAGAAATGCGATCATGGTGGATGGAGCGAACAGAAATGAAGCTATCCCCAGCAACAGGGGTGAATGGATGAGAGACTTCAAGACGAGAAGCCACAAGCTGGGCTGAAAACAGTAAAGAGTATGTGTGTAAGAGAAAGAGAGAGGTGCAATGCAAGTTAACACATGCATAAAACATTAATTCTGGCAGGCTTCCTAATTAGATGTACATTTCCCCAAAATTTTGCAGTTTGATTTGTTCTATTACATATTTGCTAACATATGGTAGCAAAAACATACAATACAAATGCATACGGCACACAACAAGCACACACACAAATACATTCTTTCTATACCCTGAAGCTCTTTGATCAGCTTCAGTGCTTCAGCCAACTCTTCAGTCAGCCGCTTCACATCTGCTTCCAGGCTCTTCTCCATCTTTTTCAGTTGTTCCAGAGACAAACCGAGGCCCTCACTTTCCTTCAGCGACTCCTACAGGCAAGAATCGGAGTTGCAGTAGGACAGGACTTAAAAACAGACTCATAAAGGGTGTTAAATAATTGATAATACTTCATTACTGTGTATCCTGCTGTCATAATGAATATTTAATTTGTTCGTGGAGATTACGTAAAGTGTCTAACATCAGCAAGGCAGACAAGGTCTTGGAGATCAAAGAAGATAACCTGGGAAAGACTACAGACCTGGAAAAGACTACAGACAGCCTAAAATTCCATCACATAAAAAAGACCCATACATGCACACATACATAAATCAATTAGACAGTGTTCAATTCAAACTGGAACTAAAAAACACAAACATTAGAAATATTGGGCAATTACAGTCCTCCTGTCATAAGACACTGAACCAAAGTTATGTAACTGCAGCAATCATTTATAATCCAAGCCCTGTTACTCTGCAAAGCAGATACACTGTACCAAACACAACCCAAGAGCTGAGCAGACACAGAGAAAGCTTAGCAAAACAAGCCACCGTTATCTTGGCATTATCTTCTCAGTCATGACACTAGCTGAGTCACTAACGGCAATTCAACAGTGACACCAGTGCATTTATGGGGAATGGTGGCCCAGTTTACTGTAGAAACCAAACCAAAAGAAAAAAGGGAAACAGCCTCAGTCATGGGTTGACCTCACTAAATGTCTCCACTTTGTTTAAACCATAATGTTAATGTTGGGTTTTCTATTTAGCTATTTATAATTTTAACAGTTTATATCCATGTTTATGAGAGGAAAAACTGCAACATTCATTGCAACAGCAATGCGTTATCACATCTGCGGGTGGAACAACTCCTTAAACTTACCTGCTGGCATTCAGCTGTTTGCCCATCCTATTTTTACTGAGGTAATAAAAGAAATCCAGCTTGTGCTCAATCACAAACGAACGCAGGCTGGCGACGTACCGCGAGTTTGACCAGCGTCTGAGCCTCTCTCTTCTGACTCTCGGTCAGACTGGCCTCAGTGTTCTTTAGCTTGGTATGCACTCCTTCCAAATCCCTCTCCACAGCCTGCTTCTGTAGTGCCAGCTAGAGAGAAAGGGAGAGGAAGTGTGAGGCAACGGAGCCTCGTCGGGTGCTGGGGGGGTCGGGGGTGAAGAAAATCAAACGGGGAGCGGCGGGTAGAAGGAAGACTTGGTACAAAGATTAATGCCCAGAAACTCGTACATATTCAAAAGCAAAAACAGTGTAAACGAAGCATTTATTCAGGAGGTGTTTGAACATCATGACCTTTTTTGTGAAATAGTTCCATATCTCGGGTACAGAAAACTAATAACATCATTCCTTGAAAGTAGAACCTAACTTCACTTTGCATTTCATAAATCCTGAGTAGATCATTACCATGGTCTGTGGGTTTACTGCCATGGTCATTACTCAGCAAGATCAGCACAGATGTCAGGACAAACAAAACAGCACGAGTTCTGACCATAAATCACACCATGCATTATACATGATGACATTATTAATGAAAACAGAAAATCTCCACTTTATCCAGAATCTCCAAATCATGCATTAGAGGTGTGCTTTTATAAGCAGGCTGATTTATCACATTCAAAAGAATACCCTGAACTAAAGCAAAACAGTTACATCAACCCTTTGTGCACAGATAGGGGAACAGAATGCTCCCTCTTCAAAAAAAAAAAAAAATGCTCTAGAATATGCTGCATTTCAAAATGCTTACATAATTTGTTGTTTCAAAACAGCACATTCTACACTTTTAGGTAGCACTGGACACTTACTGTATGAGAAAAACGTACTGATGTTGACTGATATGATTTACCACCTGGTTCTAACGGACACTTAACACACCGCCTTTCAGCTGAACGATGCGCAGATGGCCAATGCATAAGGTTTGTGCATGCGTGTCTCTGTACGTGACAATTTAATCACAATCAGCCTGAATTAAAATGAGAAACATTAATGAGAAAATAAATATATAAAGGCTATAATCGACATTGTTGCGATTAGCCACAGTTAGTGGATCCATACATACTTTATCCATACTCTCATTTGGAGAATGATGGAGAAATCTGTAACCATTACTGGGAAAACTAAAAGGCCAAGTGACCTTTAGCCAAGAGCCTTGCAATGGTAGTTGCATCATGAAGTCATCATGTTTTACAGATGAGCAAACAAAGGCAGATAAATGAGTTACATACACGCTCCTCAAGCTGAAAATACAAGCAGTTACAGACAGTATACAGAGTCTGGTGGGCATGCAGCCTGAAAGCCTCCGTTACTCCACTCACTGATCTCCACGTCAAGCCCAGCCTAGCCAATGAGCTCCTCGTGCACCCTTAATTCATTACTATGGGAGGGATGAGTGTGAGAGAGAATGGCGTAAACTATAGAACATAATTATGGGTTTAATCAGACAACACACAGTACAACACTGACCTTGACCCAAGTGCCTTCTGTCAGAAAGCCATGAGGCAGAGGAAAGGAAAGTGAGAGAGAAAGAATAACAGTTGGGAGGACAAGATATAGAAGAAAGAACTGGTGGGAAAAGGTCACATCAGGACACTGACCAGCAGAACACAAACTGAAACTGCCAGAAGAGACAGAAAGAGAGAAAGAGAAACTGACAGCCAAGAAAAAGAAACTGGAAAAAAGTAAACATTTTCATAAATGCTACAGTAACAAAGCATCATCTCTCAACTAAGCTTTCTAACACACACACGGGGGCATGGTGAGTAAGAACAAACAGGAATAAAACTAAATACAAGAGAAAAAAAAAAGAAAAAAAAAGGTCCTGTTTCTGCAATACATCACATTGTGTATAAGAAGTGAGTGTGAGTGTGTGACACTACAAGCAGAAGTCATCGTGTAACACTTGTCCTACCTTGTCATACTGTGCCTGTAGTGTGTTCTGGAGCGCCCTGGCTTGCTGGATCTCCTGGCTGAGTCTGTTGCTCTCTTGAAGGTGCTGTTTCTCCAGCGACTGTCTCTCTCTCTGCAGCTCTTGCAGCTCCTATAGAGAACCACATGTTTAAAGCTTGGACACTCAAAGAGAGAAATTATAGAACACAGTCTAAGAAACTGTAGTAAGAGAATCAAGTACCAGAAGACCAGAGCAAGCAAGTGAATAAGTTTGGCTGAAGTGGATGGAGCCGTGCTGGGCTTTAGATCAGTAGGACAAACTGGATGTGCAGTAAGACAGGGATGATGTGTCAGGAAGGAACACAACAGTCCACACACACACACACACACACACACTCACTCTCTGGTGTTCTCTCTCCATGTCCCTCCTGCGCTGCTCAGCATTGCAGCGACTAGTCTCAGCGTTCTGCCTCTGGCATTTCAGTTCCTCCTGTAGCTGCTTCACACGCTGTTCAGCTGCCTGAGCCTACACACACACACACACACACACACATTGATGGCTACACATGCACACACTTTTCTGTTCATTCTAAATAAGCTGCAGTGTAGACAATAGGGGAGAAAATTATAATCATTTCTGCCTGTAGCAGCCAATTTCCAACACACTGTGTGTGTGTGTGTGTGTGTGTGTGTGTGTGTGTGTGTGTGTGTGTACACACACACTCACCCGGTCCCCTTCCTGCATTATGCGAGTGTTTGCACGGGCGAGCTCTTCTGTAGAGCGGGTCACGCTGTGCTCCTTGATGCTGAGCTCTCTCTGAGCCTGAGTCAGCCGGGTCTCGGCCTCCTGACAGCGCTCCCTCTCCCGCTGCACATCTCGCTGCAGGCCGGACACGCGCGCACACGCCGCTGAGTGTGGCCACAGTTACAGGGGTTTGAATTAGCACAATAAGTGAATAGGTATGACACTCATGAATATGCATAAGACCTGACAGCTACTTTTATGCCATTATAGAACTACCATGGTATTTGGAAATTATGCATTCAAATACTAAACTGGAATGTTTCATGGTTCTCAAATACAGCAACTTGAAGTCTATGGAGCACACACACACACACACACACACGCACACACGCACACACGCACGCACACACGCACACACGCACACACGCACACACGGATTAAGCACTTTCAGCCATTAAGTGCTATACTAAGTATTCTCAGTTTTAGTAAACAGTGTTCGTCTTCCAACTCCCCCCCCCCAAAACAGGAAGCCACCATGGTGTATCTATAGGAAACTGAAGCCTCAGGAAAACAACGTCTGTTGGAACAAATATAGCACCAGAAGGGGAAACCCATAGATGGGAACCAGAAGCATCTCAAAACCTTCCAAAATGGTTCCTCCATGTCAAGTCATTACTACTGTTACATCTGTCCAGTTATGTTTATTTGAAAATCTTTCAGCGATCTTAAATGCTCCATGTTCAAAAATTATTTGCAACTAAATCAATCCCCCACACCCCAATCACATATACATAGTTCAGTTCCTTATTTACAGTTAAAAGAAAAATGCCAAAAAACAGTAATGCCAAAAATATATTCATGAACCCAGCTGTTAAGAGTCCACTAAGTTACACAACAACAACAACCACCACCACCTATGGCATATTATTTATTAGCTCTAAACCTAAAACCATAATCTTTCCAGTCTATGACATGCGGTCCTTGAATGCAAGCCTAACAGTCCATATACAAAGACAGCTTAACCCTGCCTATGTGGTTCAAATACAAAAGCAGGACACACCCGCAGCTGAAGACAAGCACTCTAGTGTTTAGTTCAGCTGGACAGGCCCAGCTGCAGCAGGGCTGTTTTTCTTTCCTCTAGTCTGATGACATTACAAACACAGTTCAGTGCGTAGACCTAAAGCACACACAGCAGTCAGGCTCCTATGTGCTAGTGCTAGAAATCCCCATTATTAAAATAATATGCAAGAAATACACAAACGTGCTTCAGCCGCAGGCAGGGTTGACCTACCGAGTCAAATATGCTACCATAGAAACCCATCCGACAACAGAGAGACCACTAGCAAGCTAATGGCCTAGATTCATTTACTTCACAAATGGCTCTCTGGGTTAAATTAAATTAGTACTTATTTCTTGTGCAAGTGGTTTTCTACAAGCTACTACTGAGTATATGTGCATCTTTCATGTTATTGCCGAGTCAGTATTTATCGCACCGTTCTGTGGAGTCTACAGTGATGGAGATGCTTACCATCTCGCTCTTTTTGAAGAGCCTCCTCAGTCCCATTATCTCGTGAATCATTGCTCAAGATGATGACATCATTCGACGAGATGGAGGAAGAGGGGGTGGATGCTGGTCTCCCTCTAGGAGTGGACCTTGTGTCATCCCGTTCCCACGGAAACACAGAGGAGAAGGGGCGAGCCTCGGATTGGCAGATTCTGGGGCGGAGGGGTGGAGTTTTGTGTGGTTGCTGTGCGAACTCAGATGAAACTCCACCCACTGAGGGTTTGGGGCTTTCTCCAAAGAGAAGCTGTTGCTACAGAGGGACAGCACAGAAGAAAACAGTAAGAGAAACATTAAGGCTTAATAGCAACTAAACAGCAGTTCTTGTTCTATTAGACACCTAATTCAGGTGAGTTTGTGAAACTCAAATATGTTGGAAAACTCACACGGACAGGATGAGCTTTGGTATCACCCTCTCCTCCAGTGCTGCTCTTACCACCTGCAAAGAACAGAGAATAAACATGCATAACTCCTGTGTAGACATGTATGTGATGTCTTTAAACATAGATGTTACACACTGTAGTGTTCCAATAAAGGCAGCTTTAAAATCAAAGTGACTTTTATTTGGGGGCCTTTTTGCATTGATACTGCTAAGAGTGCACAGCAGTATCATGAGGAAAAGGAGAGAGAAACTGAACAGTGACAGAAAAACAACACGGACAAAAATATGGAACAGAGGTACCACTTTGGTCCCATGGTGAGTTCATGTTCCAACAGGGAGTGGAAAACAACACAGAATCCGCAGAGGCACTTCCCTTTCGCAGCTTCTCCAGTTCTGCCTCAAGCCTAGACAAAAAAACGAGAAGGGAGGGACAGGAGAAAAGCCTTAAATCATTCAGCATTCCTGTCGAAATTCACACCTCTGTCTAAATTAGCAGTACATCACATTCACCTAATTTTTCGTTCATTTACCTCATGCTGATCCACACAGATAGGCCATTTTCATTTCCAGCATGCAGTTTTGATGCAGCCGACATGCAGTAATTTAACTGTGCTAATCATGTTTGAGTACAGTGTGTATGCACTACTCGTCAGTTGAACTGTATAACCTGTCATGCAACTGCACACATGCCATGTGTTTGTGTGTGTGTGCACACGTGTCTCACCGTTTAACCTCCTGTGTTAGGTTCTGAGCTAGTGCTCGGGCTGAGTCCAGCTGGCCCTCCAGAACACACACCTGAGCCACTTTTGACTGCAGCTCTTGGGTCAGGCGCTCCCTCGCCCGCGCCTCCCCCCGGGCCTCCTCACGCACCCCCACCAGCTCCCTCTGCACAGCAGCCAGCTCCACACGCACATCCTCATACTGGGGCACAAAAGGAGAGCTATGGTGTAAGAGCAGGATCAAAGAAGCATTACAGAGTCAACACCAACAGATCAGTTGACAATAAGTAAACGTGGAATTACACCAAATTGCCTGTTAGTCAAAAGATGTTGGACAGTTTTGGTGGATTTGAGGTAGAGCTTTTTAAAACATATTGCCCATCCACGCATGGTAATACGCCTTTAAGTATAATTTACTCTCAGAATAGGCTTAATTATGTTCCAGGAATCTACTACTGTACATCCAGATGACTCAGCTCAGTCACCCACATGCTTGATTTGGCATTAAACAATAAACAAAACAAGGATTGCCTTATTTATTGCTTCAACTCCATTAAACACTACCAGAGCACTGTAATCAGCACAGTTAACGCTTGTTTATTTAGAATCCCATTACACTGCCTGACTTTATGGTACGAGACCTTGTTTAATCTAGAATAGCAAATGCTGCAGCATGCTACCAGATGCATTATTATAAACAGTGAAACTGCAACAAAACCTGAAGCCTACTCATATGGGGGAATTAAAGCATCATACCGTTAACACTTTACCATCAAACCAAAAGACTGTTTACACTAAAAGGTCCAAATAACCTTCCAGTATTAAACTGCATTATTAATCAGTCAGAAGCTCATACAGGGAGCATCAATGTTTTGGCCTTTACCAGTATGCAGTTCGAAAGGGTTTAACCAGGAAGTGCATGTTGCCAAACTATATTTACATTATACCCCAAGGAAAGCGAAAAACATTCTTGAGTACGTTGCACATATAGGCCACAATTTCTGTCTCTCTTGTATGCAAATGCAAGCAAAAAAATGCAATTTAACACAAGGAAGTCTTTTGGGTTTACTGGATAGTCCAAGCCACCTTTAAAATAATGCTCAATCTTTTAAATTATTCAAACCAATTACTCAAGTGATTTAAACCCATTCATAAATTCGTTTTTTTAAATGCATAAATAAAAAAAGGACTTTCACTTTAAAACAGCTCCACAACAATGAACTGTAAAACCTTTTTCTTCTGTTTGTGTAGCGCTGCATCCGAGTTGTCCAGCTGAAGCTGCCTCTGCTGCCTCTCTCGGTTCAGCTTCTCAACATGTGCTTGCAGCTCCTGAACCTTCTGTAGGGCCTTACTGGACAGGCCTGCCGTCCAGTCCTCTGCAGCCCAGCTCATCTCTACACACAGCAGCAGCAGCGGAACCAGAAGTGCAGAGACGTTTCAGAGACCATCCACTGGGTCGCAGTCAGGTCATTCTCAGTTCTGCAAACAAAAAAAAGGGGCAAGGGGCTGATATAACGTTGGATAATATATATATATTTCCAGTGGTGAATAAAAGCAGTCAGTGAAGAACCCCTTCTTTGCATCAGGAAAGTGGCTCGGTTCCCACTTGCTCCTGAAATAAAACGTCAGCCAGAGAATGTGACTATGTAGATCATCTACTGGCTTTACAGAAATAAGCTGGTTCGTCCGGATGTCTGAACTGAAGATATGAGTGACAATGAACTGGCATTTTTTTTCCCTTTAGCTTTCAACAAAACATGCTCAAGGGAATTCTGTTGCCAAGACACAAACACAGCAACTCGCATAAAGAGCGATGTATGAACTATGCAAGTCACTTGTACTAAACTGCATCAAACAATCATTTGGCAAATATTGAATCTAAATTGGGTTTTCAAAAGGTCTACTTTGGTGCAACAAAGAAAGTTAGGATGTTCATGTCAACAGAACCACCATTAAAAGGGGAGAAGACGGAAAAATCAGGTATGGCACCGTGTGTTTATGGGAAGTCCTCTTGAACACTTAATACATTCCCAAGAGGCCATGTAGCACTACTTAGTTGCTTACTTCCTTTATGTGCGGTTGATACCTGACAGCAGTCAGCAAGCAAACAACTACACGTCCCACGGGACAGCAGAACCGGTTTATTAGAGTAGGAATATTGTAAGCACGGAAAAATTAGGAAATGTTCCATTAACATTTATGAAATAGGAGGGAAGCACAGCAGCCCACAAGCAATACCTGAAGCTAGCAATCCAACAACCGAAACAAACGAGTCACTCCGCACAAAGACTGGGGTTACATTATAAATTAACATGGTATGGTGCTAGCTAGGTAGCTAACTAGCCCGCCAGATGGCTATCTGACCGGGCAAATATAGCTAACTAGCTATTTGAGATCACTTACCGCGACGTTTGGGGTTTGATAATCACAGTAATTCATTTTATATTCCCAGTGATGCTTAATTTCGTATTAAACAATTTGATAGTAAATATTTCCTCTGTAGACTTGGTACCAAACTAGCGGAATTGTAATCACACTGAACCCTACGATTATCAAATAAGCTCGCTAACTATTGATTGTGCAGTCGGCGTGTCTCTTGCGTTTCGTCAACCCTCCTAAACTTGATTTGACCCGAGGCGGAGTGGATGACGTATTAAAGGGGCAGGACAGCACGGCCTGTAGTTGTTATTTCAACCACTGGAGGGCAGGACACAACGTTAACGATGCAAAACATGACCTCCTGTCAAACTCGATTAGTCTATGTTCTACACTAATATAAATAAATTACTGCAACTCTCTCTTTTACGGTCTTCCGGCTAAGCTATTAAACCGCCTTCAGTACATCCAGAACTCTGCAGCTCGAGTCCTCACATCTACTAAACGCTCAGCACATCACACCTGTCCTGCAGCAGTTACACTGGCTACCTGTAGGATTAACTGCAAAATTCTGCTTCTCACCTTCAAGGCTTTTCATGGTCTCGCTCCTCCATATCTCACTGAACTCATCCAGGTCTACTATCGCTCTCGCACTCTTAGATCCTCTCACTTTACTCTTCTGTCTGTCCCACATACTGAACTCGCTACCATGGGTGGCAGATCTTTCAGTGCTGCTGCCCCGAAGCTTTGGAACTCTCTGCCTCAGTCTCTCCACAACTGTTCTTCTTTGCCTTCTTTTAAAATCCAATTCAAAGCTTTCCTCTTTGCTTATTATTGTGTGTGTGTGTGTGTGTAAAAAGCATCCTTGGGTTTGTGAAAGGCGCTTATATAAATGCAGCTTATTATTGCTACTCTTTTATGCCAATTAAATTAAATAGTTAAATGGGGAACTGTTATACACTGGAGATCAAAATTAGAGAACAATGTATGAACACTTGATTTTTTCAGAAATAATGTAATCTACATTGATCAACATTTGAAGTAAGGGGTGCACCATGCCACTAGAACAGTGTTTTACAAAATAACCGAAGTATATCAACAAAACCTTTATTCAGCAAAAAACATGATCATAATTAGAGAACAGCAATGACTGTAGCACAGAGAAAGATTACAACTACATTTTCTGAAGGTTGCAACAGTCAGTAATCAGTAGGAAGTGTAGAGGTCTTTGCTTTGAATGACTTCCGCACATCTGCGGCCACAGGACATCACTAGTCTGTCATACTGCTCTGGTGTGATTTTGGTCCACTCTTCTTCTAGTCTCTTCCACAGTTCTGCTACTGTTGTGGGTTTCTTGGCCATAACTTTGTCACCAAGGATTTCCACAAGTTTTCTATTTGGTTTAGATCAGTTTCAAGGAGCTGCTTTACCCATTTTGCTGTGTGACAGGACGACGTTGTCCTGCATGAAAATTGCTGGCTGATTGAGTGATGAATGCAAGGAAGGAACAACATGTTGAAGGTTCTGATACACACTTGCATTCACTCTTCCATGTAGCTGTATGAGCGGTCCAATTCCTGTTGCCGAAAACATTCCCCAAACCACGATACTTCCTCCTCCACATTTCACTGACTTCTTTACACACTTTGGATTCAGTCTTTCCTCAGTTTGTCGACAAACATGTTTCCCATCAGATCCAAATAAATTAAACTTGCTTTCATCACTAAAATGAACTCTGGACCACTTCTCTGTCCACACAACATGCTCCTCAGCAAAGGCAAGTTTTGCATTTTGATTCTTTCTGCTAATGAGCGGTTTGGTTACTGCAAAGTGGGCCTTCAGTCCAAATGCTCTTAAACAGAGATATGACGAAACACTACAGAACTGACGAGCGATTCCAGCTACAGTGTTGAACCAATTACCCATGGAGATTCTCCGCATTATCCTGTCCTCTCTTGCATTTGTCTTTCATAGGTGACCAGCATCTTGGGGGACTTGAATGAGTTTGTGATGTTGTAAAGATGCAATATTCTAGAAAGCACAGACTTGGAAGAACCAACTTCTCTTGCTATGGCTGATAGGGTCACCCCTTTCACCTTCATCTGGACAACCTGCTGCTCTGGGGTTCAGTCACTTTGGTCACAAAGTCAGTGAAAACTGGAAAGTTAGGCTGCCAGTTAAATAGGGTTTGTCAGATAATTAAGAAAATTAGCACCAGGTGCCAGATTAACACCAATAACTTGCAGGTATCTGAAAGTGTTCTCTAATTTTGATCAGTGTTCTTTTTCAATTATATCATTTAACTTTGTATGCTGTGCTTTGGAATATATACAATTTATGAAATAAGCTTAAAATACTGCTATTTCACTCCTGTTAGGATAACTTCACATAGACCTACACAATGATGTATATAAGATGCACTTAACAATAAATGCATCCCTTTTTTACATAACCCATATTTGAGCAACTTAATTCATTGTTTAAAAAAACTATCTAGAATCCACTACTGAATGAATGGTTATTTGTAGGGATATTATCACAACAAAATGCTAAGAGATTATAAACTACTCTAAAGTTGTCTGTGGTGTATAGGTGTGTGCTGTGGATATATGCTATACAGCGGAACCACTGTATAATCCCAGTTGATATAAACAGAATAAAGACCTTTTAGTGCTGAGCTGAGTGGAAACCATCACAGAATCCACAATACTTTCAGAGAACCACCAGCCAAATTTACCAGGCTATCAATGACAGACTACAGAGGATAGGACTATAGAAATTATGATTAGGATGATATTTAGATTATGTAATCTATACAGGGATTATAGACTTGGCATAGTGAGTGTGCCATTTATATCTAAAGACAGTCTATTGCACAAACATGTCAGTCTTTGATATCACAAACTGTCATGTCTACACAACTGCAGACTGTAACCAATTTGTTGTCATGCACAATTTACCAACTGCTCTCCACCCAATTCATGTCGTTCATTACAGAAGATGGCAAACACAAATTGTGTGTATACAAATGGGCTACAGACTACAATTAAATACTAACAACACAAGAGTTTCTCATGATGGTGTAATTTCTTCAGTATTAAATTATTCTGGAATAAATTATCACTATACAGATGTATTCAAAATGCTTCTATTAAATGTAACATCATCATAACGAGGCATACTCTTCCTGAATAAAACTTAAGCTGTTCTCACACACACACACACACACACACACACACACACACACACACACACACACACACACTCCTATCCTGAAAGTCTTAACTTGTTAGGTAAGATGTCTGTCAATATGTATTTAAACAAGATTCTCCTTTCAAACTGATTACAACACGTCATGCAAACTGCTTTGCTGTAGGAACTCATGGGAGCACACAAGTTTGGATGTTTATTTTGCTAATAATTTCTTCTTTAAATGACTATCAATGTACACAATGAATGAATATAAATGAATATAAACTTTGCTGACATATCAGTTGGAGTACATCTACTTTTGCAAAATAGAAATCAACCTGGACTCTAAGGTCAAATACATTTCCATTAACAGCTATATTATATTATCAATTTAATTGCCATGCAACATATAGTTTTCCTATGGAGCAGCACTTATCTAGACATTTCTAGATATTTATGTTTCTATTCCTATAAACAGGATTCAAAGATGAATAATATATTTTATTGAACTAAAAACTTAGTAATGAAAAAGGCTGAGTTTCCATAATCTGTGAAATTTTACATTCCTATCAGATGGTCTGCAGTGTTTTCCATGGAGACGAAGGTGCCAGGCCAGCGCACTGCTGAGGAGCTGGTCACCAACACTCTGATGCTGGAGCTGGGAGCAACGGTGAAGCGCGCTGAACTCGTGCATGTGGTCAACTGCAAGAAAAATCTCAAACACCATCATCTAAATCGGTGTACAGTGTGAAACAGTACAAAAAAACAATTATTTAGTTCGGTATCTCACTTCTCGTGTATGGTTTTCAGATTCCAACAGATTATGAGCAGAACAGAAGATTCACGAAGTTCCGCGTTTTTTTTCGCTCTGTCCTGTGAAACTGTCTGGACGAAGCACAGCGGAATGCAGAGCTGTACGCCCGCGTAAACTGTTGGGAAGAACAGCGCAGCAAGAACCGCTTTTCGATGTTCTGCATGTTTCACCGCGTTAGAGTAAGTATCAGCAGGTCCTGCTGTAATCTGAAGGAGGGAGAGTGGTCGGATGCGGAGAACGAACACGACCGATGAAGAGCAGGAGCCAGAACGTGCCGGAGATCATCCCCCTCGAGCAGTCTTCTTAAACTGACAAAGCATTATCGACGAAGCAAAGGTCTAAACATGTAAACATTGTTCACATGTGCTCATCATAAAGACGTACGGAAATCGGCCTCAGCTAATAGTCTTTCAATATTTTCTTAGATTTGTTATAATTCATATGTAATCTTTTTGAAGTTACGTCTTATTAAAAAAATAAATTATATAAAA
>JAOYMR010000009.1:13341567-13354167 GCA_025802075.1 Tenebrosternarchus preto | reverse complement strand
GAGCCTGGGTAAGGGGGCGGAAAGGTCGACCCGGGCCCTAACGACAAAGCGCCCCGGCTACTTCACCTGTCGCTGTACCTTATTAAAAAAATAAATTATATATATATATATATATATATATATATAAATAAAATTCTATAAACGTAAAAGGTGTATTATATTCATCACACATATAAAACAACCGCATAGGTTATTTGCCTACAAAGAAAAAAAAAATCAGCTTTGCAGATGTTTTTAATATGCACTTCCTTTCCAGACATCAATTACTACGTTTAGTACTTATACAAAGCAAGGCATTCATCTTAAAAAAGTCAGAAAAGGGTTTTGATAAAAAGTGCTTATTATATTATACACTGTACATTAGTTTTTAATCATTTTCAGAGAACAAGAACAATTTGGATTACTTATTGATGTACTGTGCAGACACACTGAATCTATGGTTAGTAACTCAACTCCCTATTCCACTTTCATTCATAGCCTAAGTCTCTCTGTTAGAGGACTACCTTGCCATCATTGCATAAATAGCAGTCAAACTGGGAGAAATAACACAGACGGAGCAAAGGTTTAATGGTTTACACTCCAACGTTACTATTGTGAAAGTGACATGTGTCCGTGGACAGTATACATTGAGACTAGGGCATACCTACCTTTGCATTCAGCTATCTCCATTTGGCAAAATAAAAACTATGAAAATAAGCGTCTCCATGATTTACAGTAAAAAGCCACTGAAAGGCTTTTTCCTCTATCAAAGAACTCAGTCTCCTTCATATAAACAGGAGAGAAAATGATACCCAGAGATTAATATAAGATGGAAAGCTTATTGGAAAGTCACATTAATTTATCGTAAAAGTAAAACTTTTACTTCGCTCATGTTACCACTGATTGCTGATAACACAAAAAACCACAAATCAAACTAGTTTGCAGAATCAAACCATTCAAAAAACTGTCTTCACCTCAATGCAAATATGATAAGTGAAGACTTTTACTAATGGAGATGATATCTAAAGGTAGCAAAGGGAGAGTACGAGTGAAATCTGAGTCCCCCTCTGATTTAAAAAAAAAAAAATGGAAATGTTACTTTTACCTTCAACGCCTTGATCTTTCCAGAGAGGAAGAATATTTGACAGATAGATTCTAGATTTTAACTGGCATCAGTCATTCTCAGTAAAAGCATACAACCCATACTTGTTACAACTTAACCACCTCGGCCACATATGGCAGATCTATTGTCCAGTCTATATCAGATCTATTGTCCAGTATATATCAGGGATTTTTCCTTTTGCACATTGCCCACTATAGTTCATAATTTCTCCATGCTTTCCACTCCTTTCTCTTCTTCATCCCATTTTGTCCTCATAGCCCTTCCCTTTCAGGCAAGGAAGACCACAAAGATGATGAAGAAGATAACAAGTACAAGGAATATCTTGATCATGAGCCAGCGGTTGGAGGAGACGGACTGGAAGTATTTGAGAATCTCTGTGTGGGCCATTTCCACATTCAACTGAGTGTCCTCCACATTGGAATCAATCCTATAAGGCGATAAGGAAGAACATCTTGAATCCATATTCATTAGAGACATTCAAAACAAATGTCCATATCCCGAAAATTTCCATATCCTGCCCTATCCGCTGCTAAAGACAACAGTGTGCTAAATCAAACCAACACTAGTCTCTGATGTCTTTGTGACTCAGTTAGTAAACTTATGAGCTGCTCACTAAATAATGTAGTCCACATCTTAACATGAGTAATGTTAAATAATTCAAAGAAAGGGGATGAAAAGTGTTACTCTAACCAAATTTTAAACGGCACTCAGACCTTTTCACAGGAGTTACATTAATATGACAAGAAGTAGGACTGAGTGGCTTTGGAACCAAGGAATTTAATAAAAAATGTTGAAATCTATAAACTTATAAAACTATAAACTTAAAACTTATAAAAATCCCTTAATGCTACTCAATATCCAACTTCTGTCTGACACTCCAACATGTCTATACAACAATATAATTCTCCTTGTCACCTCTGTATGGTCTCCTCCTGTTCTTTGACCATATGTGCCAGCTGTTGGAAGATGGAGCCCAGCTCCACGATGGTGCTCTCAATGTTTTGCATGGTATCAGCTCGACTCTGGATGTACGAGTCCTACAAATGAATGAGAATTTGTTCCACTTTTTGCAATGGAAACGCATCGACACTGCTAACAAAGAACTGAACATGTATCACGAATGTTTAGCTCCTGTATGCTACAATAACTCCACCAACAGAACAGAACAAACACATTGCATCATCTGATTGCACAACTTCTAAACAGATGCAAATAATACCTGTTCATCAATGAGTTGTAATTGAAGGGGGTTGGTTCTTGAGTCCACATCAATGGCAACTTCCCCACCAAGGCTTCTAGATTCATCCTGCATCAATACGGAGCTGTCTGAAATAATCGCATAGAAACTTTTAATAGGGCAGACTGGACAGGTAAAAGTAATAAAAAAAAAAGCACAGTCTTTGGTAACCTGGTTATACACATTTTCCCACCTTTACTTAAGAGTCAGGTGTGATAAATCATCTAGTTAAATTAGTAATTAATTTATTTGTTTCACCAGAAACTTCATTGGTGGTTTCATTCTTCAAAAGAAGATCAGGAAAACTTCTGTGAGCAATTCTTTATGTTTATATAAAAAGGTTTCCTCAAAACATTTTGTTGTTGTTAGAAGTGGTATTAACTTACTGAAGTTGTTGGCCATCAGAGGGGAGGCCGACACAGGAGCCTGGGAAAACTGCTCTCTCCTGCTGCGCTGCTGCTTCAGATTCTACGTAGAATGTGTACAAGTCACTAATACGTCCCACAATAACGAAGCATTAGGAGTGCAGGTGTACAAAATATGCTACATTAGTGCTGACTAAAGTGCATAATGAGTAAACAGTACCAAATATATTCCAAGAATAAAGGTATGTGGACACCTGACCGTCACACCTACGTGAACTTGTTGGACTATGGAGCTTAGGCTTATGTGCAGCTGACCAGACATGGAAACCCATTTCATAAAGCTCTCAGGAAGAGCCAATATGGAACTCTACAGTGATTTATGCTACAGAGAATAGACCATTTTTATACTGCACATGCTTCACCACTCAACTGCCTTTTTCTGTGAGCTGGCATGATCTACCCCTTTGCAAGTGAGGAGCTGTGGCTCCTGAATGCTTCCATTTAACATAAAAGGCACTTACAGTTGTAAGTGTATCTAGCAGAGCACAATGTTTGGGTATGGAGATTACACAGCAATGTGCCTGACAGCAGTGGGTGTGGCTGAAACACATGAACTTAATACATCACAAAAGGTGTCCACATACTTTTAGATATATAGTGCATACTGGTATGTACCATCACACAAAGAAAAAAAATAAACCAATGATAAAGAATAGAAGAAAAAAAAAAAAAAACAAACTAAATGAATCTTACCTCAGTTCTCACTTCCAACACAGACTTGAAATCATTAGACATCGATGCCAACTTTGACTGCAAGCAAAAAAAAGTCTGTTGTTGGTGTCAAGAGCAAATGCTCTTTACATAACTGTATTACATGGTGGGGAGACAAGCCTAGTCAATGTACACAAAGATAAGAGAGATGGGGATCACTGAAGGATTTCTTTGAGAAAAGCAGATAAACATTCTAACCTGGAGGGAGACGACAATCGTGTTGGAATGTGTCTGGATGTGGCGTCCCTTCAGTCCACTGCGGGAGCGCACCAGCTCTTGCAGCTGTGCTATCTGTTTATTCAAACTGTTGATGTCCTGAGAAACAGCAGACCATGCATCACTCTAGGCTATAGTCCCCATCAGTATGGATTAAGCTTTAGTCAGCAGGAACACTGAGACACATACAACTGCACAAATCTGAGGCATGTTCAGTACTCATACACTTCACTCTAAATGTGAATGTATATGATGAACAACTTCATAAGTTGCCACTAACCTGCTTTATAATATATGTTAACTCTTCAATCTCCACAGATTTGTCATCAAACAGAGACTTCCTTTTGGCCACTGAAATGTGGAAAAGTATGTTACCAACAAAATTGTGTAGAGAAAAAAAAAAAGTGTAGGTAAAATCTAAATTTGTAAAATCAGATAATATGTGGCCTATATCAGCCCAAGGGTGCTTACAAATTGTGAGCTTTTCCAGTTTGGCAAAAGTGTTACTTAAGTCTTTTCCAATTCTCCTGGTGGAAACAGAAACAGAAGAAAATTAGATGGAAGGAAAACTTCCAGTGAGCTAATAAATCTAATATTATCAAGTAAAGTGATTCCTTAATAAACATATGTCTTACTTTGCCATGAGTGTGAAGTCACTTCGTTGTTTAAGAGCATTAAGATTGGGTTTGGTATGCATGCCATTCTATCCAATGTAAAGAAAAGGTGGGAGAAGGAATTAATATTCTAAAATCCTGACATGATGCCAAACTTTATGTAAATTAAAGAATACTACAGCTGCAAAATAATACAATAACTACAAAACACCATGCAGGTTTGAAAGTCCCCAGGTTAAAAAGTCTTAGTTGGTTGAACACAATGAACAAGTCGATTTACATGCTTGCTGGTGGTGATGTTTTACACATAAATGCAGAATTTCCAGGAATCTTCAATAACAAACAATGACTTCTTTTGGACAGCGTTAAGCCATTCCAGAATATTTTAGTCTATGTTTTAGTATGTCTTAAATAACATGCAACACATAATGTATCACACCAGTATTAAACATAGGTTCAATTTAATATTAACCTGCTATAAATATTAGGGCAACGACCAATAATCTTTTGATGGGCAGCTGTGTACATCTATACAAAGCCTTACTGTCAGTTACGCAGTTCCCTCTGCAACCAGCTAGGCCTGGAAAATAACCAGCTAGAGTATAAAACGTTTTATATGTAATGTCGTACCTGTATCTGCCTCCCCTGAAGAGACTTACAAGCGGATTGGAACTCGAGCGTGCGATCACGACACGTCATGATGCTGAAGACGAACTACCAGGAAGTGGATAACAAGCTGATTCCAATGAAGCGTTGGATTTAACCTCTTGCGTGACTTGAATCAACTAGGTAAACAGACTATCTACAGGTAGCCTCTAGGAACTTGGTGGAGATGGATAGCCTTGAACGGTCCCGCGCTTCATCTGTGGATAAGGGAATACCAGTTGCTGTTGACTGCCTGATTAACATAAGTAGAAGTCTAACAAGACCAAAACGAGTAACTTTCTACAGCAATACTATACTACGAACTTCACAATTTCTTATACCCAAGCGCTGAAGCAGTGATACGTAGCTAAATAACATACATAAACTATTGGCATGATCCAAAACGAAAGGGCAATATTAGGCCGCTTAGAAGCTTCTAGCTCAATCTCACTATTAGATACCCATACAAGCCATTTAAGTACGTGTAAAAATATTACAACGGACATCCTTAACTATCCTGCCGGTTTAAGATTTTTTTTTGTTATCGCTAGCGTTGGCTAGTTACCTCTATCTAGTAACGTTACATGAAATAGAGACATTTAGCTAACTAGTTAGCTAAATTCGTTGAACTTCTGAATTCTGACACTTTTCCGCTAGGCTTATAAAACACTTGAGATGCTAAAATATGGCAATGAAATATCTAGGTACAGAATCACAAAGTAATATCTGACCGATAACGTATCATCTAACATCCTAGCTAGTTAAGCTATCTACGTCCAAAAATTCGCTAGCTAGATATGCTGGCTAGTTCGCTAACTAGCTCAGTTAGCTTCTCAGCTGGTTAGCATTGTTGCTAATGGACAAGACTCGACAGAAAAGCAAGCAATACGGCGTGTTGTATAACGAAAGCTACCGTAATCTTAAACTATTACAACAATTAACATCGCGTACATAAAGCATATACATTTACTCACTGTTTAGTAAAAAAAAAATCGAATTTTAGCATTCCCAGATTGCCGATGATTCAGAGGTTGGTGTTTCAGTTCAGTCCTGACCGCTTCCGGCGTAAAACGTCATTGCCACGTCCACCAACAAGCATGCGCCCAGCACCTTCCCACAGTATGACTAATGACGTAAAATGACGCAAAAATATTAACGTCCAAATAGGTAGCTATTTATAGGTAAGTATATGGCTAGCAAAGTATCACAGTATTTTAGAGACATTGCTTTTGACTTTTTATATTTTACTTACGAGCCAGCTACATAACTGCTATCAAATAGTTTAATAGTTCAAAACCCACTTCCCACCACCAGATGTCGCCGCTTTGCTAAAAAATATTATTATTATTAGGAATAATAATAATAATAATAATAATAATAATAATAACCATCATCATCATCATCATCATCTCAACAGTATGATATATTGCAGGGATTCCCCACTCTGGAGCTAAAAGTACAAAGTCCAGAACTCCAGAGCAGTCTGGTGATTCCCTGATTTAATTCAACAATTAATTACTGATTAGATGTAGGTCACAGAGAGAGAAACTATGCTGCACCTTAGGGCTGAAGTATGGATATTTAGTTCTTTTCAGCTAAACACATAGATTAAAGATAAGCAACGGTGCTTGTGTGGTTACAAGTGGGAGAAAGAGCCTTTAAGATAGCTGTCACTTCTTATAACTATAATGTTATCACTCTCACACACACACTTGGACCCGTATGATGCATCTCAGCAAGCAGCAGCATGTTCAGTCTATATTGTGACCCCCTCTTCTCATGTAAGTGTCATTATGTTACCACATTCATTTCTCTTCAGTGATGATGGAGATTTGCGTTTGTCTCTTAAATTCACGTAAGAGCATGTTCCTGGAAAAACACAGCCTGTATTCTTTATTTCTTAATTTTCTTTATTTAATTCTTTTAATTTTTAATTTATTTTTATATCTCCATTACTTTTCATTCCTCTGACATTTATTTGATAAACACATCAGAACAAAAACATCATGCGCACACACACACACACACACGGCTGGTTTTGTCGTCTCTCGGATGCCATCAAAACATGCATGCACGTACGTTCATGTTGTCCAGATACCATCCAGAACCTCCCTGAGCACAGCTGCTTCAACAAAGAGTCATAGTATAAACACATGGCTGGAGTTTTATCATTACTGCCACAGAGAGAGACAGAGAGAGAGAGACAGAGAGAGAGAAAGAGAGAGAGAGAGAGAGAGAGAAACAGAGAGAAACACAGAGAGAGAAACAGATACATGGATAGATGGAAATGAACTAGACCTTGTTTTGAGATCAAAATATAAAGGATGAGTGTGAGAGAGGAAGGGGGAAAATCTCTGGGGAGAAGAAACGAGATGATGATAAAGCAAACAGACCTGTTTGTTTTGCAGCTTAAGGGAAAACCTAAAGAATCTCTGTTCTTTATAGGCAATGGGGGATACTGAAGAAGGATTTTCGCCATGATATATCTCACCAAGATTAGGAGACTAGAGGGTGAGTGCTAGCTAGACAGCAACAAGAAAACAGCATGGAAATGTACCCTAGCTTTTTTATGGATGACTCATTCTGGCTCTCAATTCATCTCTCTCTCTCTCTCTCTCTCTCTCTCTCTCTCTCTCTCTCTCTCTCTCTCTCTCTCTCTCATTCACCCTCACTCACTTTCTTTCTCTCCCTTCCTCTTCTGTCTCTCTCTCTGCTTTTTCCTAATCTTGTACAGGGTGCTAATTTTAGTCCTGGCACAGAAGCCTAACAAAGAGGCAGGCCTGCATCAGTCTAGAGACATGGGCTCTTTACAGGCCTTACTCACACACACAAACGTGTATTAAAATAAGACAGTTCCCATTGCTACAAGTGATGCTGGCCTTTGATAATGTTATTAGAATCAGGCATCTGGGACTACACTAAAGTCAGTCCCCCACCCCCCGTGAGCAAAGATCACATAAAAACAGAGTACTGCAGGGCCAACTGGCTACATAACATGCTAACTATGAAAAGTGACCTTTACAGAGTGACCTTTACCAACAATGCATGGCAGTGAGAGCTTCACACTAGTCCTGATCACACTAGTCCTGATCACACTAGTCCTGATCCAATGGCAGTGAGAGCTTCACAGTAGTCCTGATCCAACTGCAATAACTTCCAGAAAGGTTGGGAGAATGCTAAATGAATGTGTAGTGGGTGTGTGGCTGTGTTTTAATATGGCTGAGGACAGGTGACATTGGCAATGGTTCATTCGCTGAGTCACGTCATGTGTGTGTATGTGTGTGTTGTGTGCTTGTGAGTCAGAGAGACTGACTCAGCAGCAGTGAGGCGAGAGGAGGGCATGTGATAATATTATTTCTCACATCACTATGCTGCTGGCTGCAGCCTCCCGAGGTGCACGATAATTATCAGCATGTTTGTCTTTCATTACCACTAAACAATGAGGATAAAAGAGAGAACGAGAGAGGGATAGAGGACAGAACATTGGGGGAAGGCTGAGAGGACAGATAAGCACACTGAAGCAAGGATGAAAGACAGGGCCAGGGGCACAGGTGTAATATGGAGGGAGAGGCCACTTTTAGAGCCACCAATAATCACAGAGCTTTCTCAAAAATAGGACATTTAACTTTAATAATACCATAAATGGAACATTACACTAGGGCTGTTGCTTACTGGATATCTACTAAATATACTGTAAGTCAGCTTTATATACATGTTGTAGACATAATGCAGATTATGCATTGTAACATATTCAGAATGTATACTGTAACACAAACAGACTTTTTCTAACAGGAAAATTGGGCACAAATGGTGTAGCAGCAGTAAGACTATTGATTGTTACCATTAGACACATACAGTATGGATTACACAGAATATAGAGTGGAGCTCTGTAGAGTGGCTTCTAGTTTGGTTTCAGCTCTCTTTCAAAGCCTTGGATCTTGACTCACATACTAGTGAGAACACAGCTAGATCCTAGAATATTCTCTACATTACTAAAGGTGCACAGAAACAATGAAGAAACTAGTACATTCTTATACAGTACATGTAGCTTGAACTTGCTTATCTAATACCCATGATTTCAATTATACATTTGTTTATACACTTGTACATTTAACTAACTGTATAGTGAGTGTGGTAGTTGATATTACCATTGCAGGACTACGTTGAGAATAATTTACTTTGACTGAAGAAAAAAATAAATTGGCAAAAGACAGGACCCTTTAGTGTCTGGACACACAGGACACTTTAGTGTCTGGACACACAGGACAGGACACTTTAGTGTCTGGGCCACACAGGACAGGACACTTTAGTGTCTGGACACACAGGACACTTTAGTGTCTGGACACAGGACAGGACACTTTAGTGTCTGGGCCACACAGGACAGAAACTTGACATAATCCAACTACACAAATCCACAGGTTAAGAAGTGATGGAGCATGGGGTGCTATATAAAATATAACAAGTAACAAGCAACCATATCCATAGCTTAATGAGAGGGGTGGGTCAGGGATCTGTCTATTTACATTATTGCATATGTATAATCAACAAACCATCTGTGTAGGGGCTGTTCATCCTAACATTATTGCAGAAACCTCAGTATCACTCGGTTGATTTCAGGTGGATAAGCTACATGATGATTCTTTAAGTGCCTGTGGTAAAGATTATACATACTATCCGTTGCCTTCACCTAAACAGCATATATTTACAACTTCTCATAGTTAAATTCATATTTATGGACCTGAGCATTGAAAATGGATATTAATAATGTATAATTCTTGACAAAATACTGAACTACATCACATCTAATTTTCTAACAATATCACAGTTATAGTATACACACATTTATTTACGTCACAAAATAGACCCCAAAGCAACAGTGAAAAGCCTGATATAAAATGCAACTCAATATAAAAATAAATACATTATAGTTTGGATACTCTATAGTCAGTGCAGAATGCAACATAATCATGTTTTTTAATCACATATTTGTATATTTGTACAACTGAGATCTGATGTTGAAGTTGATTCAACAAATTTCCCTCTCTGTTTCAAGGCTGGGTGCCCCCCAGGGTACACCGCTCTAAGGTGGGGCAAAGAATGTGCCTCAAAACAGGCCACCCAGGCTGATTCTTTAAGACAGATTAACAGAATACAAAAACAAAACAACAAACATTTTCAAATGAACAAAATGTGAATGCAATAACATTAGTAGAACTTACATAACATTTGAATATAAACTTATAAAATACATTTTATTTCTTCTCTCAGTATTAAATTGGATTTCTTCTGTCAGACAAAGCTTATCTTTACCTGTTTGTGTGTGAGAGCATGAGAGACACAGAGAGAGAGGTAGGAATATTAGAGATTTAAAAGAGTATTAAGAGTGAGTCTGTGTGTATTGGTATGTTAAAAGAGAAAGAACGTGAAAAAAACAGGAGGGGGTAAAAAGCAAAGCAAAAGATGAAAGGGAGAATATATGAGAAAAAAATAGTTGTTTGTGTTTGTGTTTGTGTGTGTGCATTGCAAGCACCAGTGGAACAAATCCAGGTCTCTTTACCATTGACATTCTCCTCACTGCCTGGTCTTGGGGAAAGATTCATTCATCCTCCAAAGGACAGAGTGAGACAAAAAGCCAATCAAACAAACACAAAAAGCCCCATTGATAAACTCCCTGCGTCCACATTATAGGCTCATGAGAGCTGAGAATAAATCAGGCCTGACAGGCTGATCCTTATCATTCATATGCAGACCACACAGACGCCCATCCATCCATTTGGAACATCTAAATACGAGCTTCTCTCCAGACACAACACATGTGGCTGAGGCAGATGGGAAATGCCCACTGAAAGTTGAACAGAAAGGACTTTTGATGTCACTTAAATCTGGATATCTGAGTTCTTTGAGTTTCTTGGGTTCAAGTTTTCTGTTCTGGGTCATTTTAAAAAATAACATTGCCTCTTTTCTTTGACTGTTGTTAAAACAATGAGTCAATTCTGAATATAATTTTCATTACATTTACACTAATGATTATTAGTGTATTAAATTCTAAAGAAATCAAATCCAGTAAGATAACTGATATCATTCAAACCAGCAACATGTTCATAAGGATAAATGTCCCATACTTGGCAATACTTGGCATTTTGGGTCTAGTAGCCACATGGTTAATCCACTGCATGGATTCTCACAGCAGTACACTCAGGCCAGCCAATCAGGAGGACTGATGTTCTTATTTGAATCAGGTATATTATCCTCAGGTTAAAGTTGAGCAAAGACAGAGTGAATGTGTCATTAAATACATCATCCTTCTCCTGTGACTCCACTCACCGCACTTCCCACTCTGCATCACAGTAGACATGGTGGTCTGTTGCGGTATGATTCTTTAGAATTGAGGAGATTTTGATGACACATGGTACACACACACCAGGGCGTAGTTACCGATCTGAATACATGCATGTAATACTGCGCTTCATTTGTTTTAGAGGGTGATGCGGAGCAGCGGGGAGGGAAAGGGTTCATGCCCTTAAATCCATCTGCTGTTGATGTGCTAACCCTTCCTCCACAGCTCCATGAAAAAGATACGGAGCCTGGATAAACCTTTCCCCTTCCCAAAAGATAGATGAGGTTGTGCTTGTAACCTCAATTCATCACAGTCATATGGACTCACATCTGAAATAATAAAAAAGAGTAAAATGCATGCTTTTAATTACCATAGGTCAAACAATAGAGTAGCAAAGTTGGGATGACTACAAGAGAGGCACAGTGTGTGTGTGTGTGTGTGTGTGTGTGTGTGTGTGTGTGTATTTACCTGCAGCTGTGCTGGTTGAGTCTCTTGCCTCTCTTGGTGCAGCTCAACTCCCTTAGGGTGCACACGCATGCACAGTGTGGAGGCTGTGATGTCATTTTGCGTGCAGGGCAAGGGGGGCACTGGGCTGCATTAGGGGAAGGAGGCGGGATGCTCGGGGGGAGGGGAGGAGGGGGAGGAGCACTAGGGGCTAGAGTCCTGTAAGGAAAACAAGACTGGGTAAATATGTCACTAAAGCCTGTAAAAAAAAGAACTTTATGAGAACCAAATAACTGACTAACAAGGGAAATATAAACAACACAATCAGTTCTAAATAAGCTGTTTGTCTGAAATATGAAAACACTATAGATCCCAGGGTGGAAAGAAGAGGCCCTGCTTTGATAACACAAATATACTGAAAATATATTGTCAAGACAGAGCCAAAGCAACCATAGTACTAATCCCCACAGAGCTCAAAACTATCAACAACTGCAAAACTGATGTCAAATTACATGCATTAGCACTGTATAAGAGTCTGAATCTCTCTCATGCTCAGCCCACAGTCCATAGAGCAAATAGGACAGCACCAAAGAGGCAACATGGCCACCACAATAAAACCTCTTGGGTGCCTAGTAGCTCCATAGCGCCCTATTCGTAATGCTTTTAATGTGCCGACAGGCTGACGCGGCTGCCTCTCTCCCCGTGCAAGTAAACTGGAAGGCAAGAGCGGAAGTCCACAGCTGAGGAAGTTAATTATGGAGGAAATCTGTCTTTGTCGGAGTTCAAGTGCTTAAGGAGGCAGGGAGCGAGGGGGGGGGGGGGGGGTCGGCTAACTGGCATGCAAAGTAGACTTATTACACACCAGACAC
>JAOYMR010000009.1:13309040-13325215 GCA_025802075.1 Tenebrosternarchus preto | reverse complement strand
CCTTGGTGTTAGAGCCCTGTGAAGACCAGTCTCACGCTACCTTGGTGTTAGAGCCCTGTGAAGACCAGTCTCACGCTTCCTTGGTGTTGAATATTACTGTTCTCTTAAAAAAATATGCTGTGTTTTGTTACAGTGAATTAGCATTACCAAAACTGTAGCCATAGGATGCTTTGAATGCTACCTGAATCCAAAGAAGTGAACACCAGAGCTGAGGAGCATGGCAATGATGCAGTAGCCCACCAGATGCCAATTCTTCTTCCTCCTTCTCTGCCTCTCTTCTTCTGTGTAGTCCTGGGACTGTCGGAACTGCCCCCAGTAACGTTTATGCTCAGCTGTCTCTGCAGTGCTGAGAGAGAAAAAGAGAAAGAGAGAAAAGTCAGAAAAAGCAGGACAAAGCCAAAGCACATGCACACAAGCAAACACAAACCACATTCATCTCCAGATGTTACAAACATGAGGAAAACCATTGATTAAATATAAGGTTAACTATTTAAAATTAAATGAAACAGGAGCTAATTGTTGAACAAAGACCTAGAGATATGTGGCTATTCAAATATTCAAAAGAAATTCAAATGATCCATGTTCTGAAATGCTTTTTTTGTTTGTTTGTTTTTATACTTATCTGATAAAGTGCGACACTACAAGCAAATTATTACTCAGTTCTAAGCTTTTTACCCCACACTATGGGTAATAGTGTGGATAACAACTCAGCAAAGTAATGATGAATGCCCATTTTAAAAAGCAGGAGACAGCTATTAGTAGAGAACTTTACCTGGGGTTGTGTGTATATCCAGAAGAGGATGTGAAGACAGGGTTTCGAGGGATGTGATGCCTCAGCCTGAGGTCATGCTCCTTCCTGGTTTCCTCTTTGCTGAGCACCCGGTAAGCCTCATTCAGATTCACAAATTGGGCATGCAAGTTTGGGTTTGATGGATCACTGTCAGGGTGCAGCTAGATGGGGGAAAAAATTGAAAGTCACATTTTCACATGAAAGCTTTACCAGAACAGATTACCAGAGTTTAAATCCTGTCTAAACAAAACTATGCTATCAGTTGAGATTAATCATTGAGAACCTTTGTTTAATCACACCCCCCCCCCCCCCCCCAAAAAAGTGAAGCCTTAATCCGAACTCAGAAACGTGACCCTTGTAGTAACTGGTACACGAATAATTATCACAACCAACTGATGGATATATTGAATGTGACAGTGAATGTTAAGTTAAATGGTTTTGTTACTGAAGTACTAAAAATGAAAACAATCAAAAACATAAAACATAGCACATAAAAGTAAGTTCACTGAGACACAATAAAGCATTTAATTTGACTTTCATTTTCTCAGCTGTCCTTAGCTAAGTAAGATCTATCATTCTTTTTTCTACATTCTCCTTATGGACAAAAGTACCAAACCTACACAGACTCTTCACACAAATACAAAGTCATCTTTTACATTCAGCCATACACACATGCACATGTTTAATATGTTTCGCATGAATAAAAAATTATGCTGAACAGATATGCACACATCCAAAAATCATATATAGAAGCAGACTAAAACACTAAAACCAACATGTTCTGTGAGACAAACATAGCTTAAATACGCCTGCATGTACAGTGTAGCAACTGAAATACTTTTAAGAGTGCAAAAACAGCGCCCTGTCCTTCAGCGCCCTGACCTTGGCTCACATGATAAAGTAACTCCTGTAAAAACCATGACCACAGTAGACCCTGCCGTGTATAGTTGAACCCAGAGGGAATGTAATCAAATCGATTGAGCACCAGAAAGCAAGCTATTTAGCCCAAAGCCAGAAGCCACTTCAATAACCATTTTCTCTGACACTTTCAGCTAAGTGGGATTACTCACTAGTATTGTATTGCCCTACAATCCCCCCTACAACATGATTTCACACATTCTCATAGATTTTTATTCTCAAAACTTGCATATTAATCAATCCATCCTAAATATTTTATATTTCAAATGACAGAATCAAGACTTTACATGAGTACTGTAATTCTTTTTTTTTACCTTTAAACCTCAGTAATAAAGACCAGTGCTTTACACTGATTTAATTGTAGTTAAAGTTTTTTTTAAGTACAATCAAGTACAATTAATATAATGGCAGAAATGAACCTTTTTGGACTTGTCAAAAAATGCATTTTTTATCTCTTCCAGCGATGCATCAGGCTTAACTCCTAGAACATCATAATAACTCGTAGATGAACTGCAAAACATACAGACGAAAAATATAAAAGCAATATGTACTCTGTACAGGAGCCATTATGTATATGGTGAAAATAATAAAATCATTATACTATATTATTTTAATTACATTGGAGGACAAAGGCCTTTCTGTTACCAAGTCAGCAAGAGAATTAAGTCCCATGTCTTCTAGTCTAACTAGAGTTCTGATTATGTAGATTCTGCACTATAAGCATAAAAGAAGAACTGGTCAATCCCATATAGTTCTATAAACAAAGATCAGTGAGAAGGACCAATGACACTGGGACATTATGTAATATGAAACATAGACTAACGTACACAATAACTGTGTATGAAAACTTTGTTGGAGGAGGTAAAAACTAGCCTGGTGGCAGCAGAAAGTGACAGCAGGCGCTGCGTGCACTTATAGTGCCACAGACAGCTCTGACAAAGCAAGTGTGCCTCCAACTTCATAATGGCACCACTACCCCCACAGGAGAACCTAGAGACAGAGATGGTATAAACTAATGAGAACCACACACAGTATGCCTAGACCTTTAAGAAAGGACAAAATCACGTGTAAGAAAGGACAAAATCATGTTTAAATGTTTAAAAATCTTAAGTTTTTTGTTTCCAAAAACAGGTTAGATTAGCCAAGTACAAGCCTTCATTGTTGTAGCATTCATATTATTAGCTAGCTAACTATCAAGGTTAAGGTCTGGTGAAGTTCTGCCAGAAAAACGGGAGGTGAAAAGAAGAAGCGAAAAGAAAGAATACGTTATCATTACAATCAAAAAGGCTAATATTAGTTTGCTTGGTATTCAAGTTAAAGTTAGATAGCTAGAAACTAGGAAAAGTTTTAAGTAATCAAACCAGCTAACTAGCTAATTAGGTCGAAATACAACACGTTTGCTCGTTATTCAGTAAGTTAAGGATTTCAAAAGATATCGATGATGAACTATAAATAATGTAACACTACCTGTGCGCCAGTGACCAAAACGGACGGCAAGAATAACTTATCTTAGCTAGCTAGCCTGTCGTGATCTAGCTAGTACAGCTAACTGAGCTGTTCATGAAGGGCAGGTTTTGTAAACCAGCCCTAACACAGTTCATGCATACGTAAGTTACTGTATATTAAATCTTGTAGCCACAGATTAGTCGCTGGAAATAACAACAGCTACAAAAATAGATAGTTATATAAGAATAAAAGTTAACCGCTTCAGTTTAATGACAAATGTAGTTCGCTACCAAGAAACAGTTGCATACACTTCAGTCATACGATCATATTATGATACCCTGCTTCGCGTTCTCGTGTTTCGAATGAATTAACCCTTTGCTGAAGTGAAGTTGGAGAGTAGATCGATTGTTCGATTGGAACGTTTGCCTTTATTTGTTGGTACAACGTTACAACCATAGAACATATACAACTTTTCCAAAATAAAAGTCTAAATGGCTCGATTATGATTGCTATTGCTGTTGTAGTATCACAATTTTAGGCCTTATTTTTTTACACAGCATTAGATTTAAAAACATTTATTTACCGCATGTTTTGAAATTATACAAAACATATTAGCATAATGTTGACAGTTGATCATAAACTATTAACACTACAAATTCTTACTGTTAAGGAATCAATTGAATTTTGTCTCAAAATGTAAGCATCAGTAGGCTTATTTGGTTGTCTTCAGTTCAGAGTCATGACTGATGGTCTGCCTTTAAAAACAGCGGAGAGATACAGATTAATCACACATTTTACTGATGAAGCAAGAATCAGATTAAACAACCAAAGAATAAGATGTATATTTCATATTTCAAATACAAGGTCTTAACAGGCATATAGTAAATAATTCCATTTTGTAACAGAAAAAATACATATGACACTTCATACCTATTGAGCAAACATATTGTATGCTTAAATACTTTAATTCCATGTAATTCCATTTAATTCTCAAATTAGTTGGACTTACCATAGTGTGTGTATGGAGATAATGGTCCAAGATGTAGGATGCTTTTACACGTTGCTCTTTTACATTATTATACTGAATTGCCTCCAGCAGAGGAACACCATTCAGCCTACCAAACTCTTCAGCTACCTGCAGGAAGAAGAAAGAGAGGAGTTAAACTGGCTTAAGGACATACACCAATCAGCCATAACATTAAAACCACCTGCCTCATACCATCAAAACAGTTCTAACCAGTCAAGACATGGACATCACAAGAACTCTGAAAATGTTCTGTGGTATCTGAAGGTATCTTGCCTTCTTCTCACAGTACATCCTGATGACATCTCTTCTCTGGATAGGCGACACATGCACCTCAACACCCAAAAGATATAACACAAAACAGACAAGGCCACCATCCAGTCCTGATGTCCAATTTTAGGCACTCTCAATGGAGGACAGAAATCAGTATAGACACTAATTTGTCTGTGGCTACAATGCTGCATGTACAGCAAAGCTGCGATGCACTTTCTGACACCTCTCCATCACAGCCAGCATGAACCTTTTCAGCAGTTTGTGCTGCATTAAGTCTGAGGGATCAGCCCAGAAGAGCTTCTTTTCCCACACACATCAGTGAGCCTTGTGCTCCATTGACCCTAATGCTTGTTCTTTCTTGAACTAGATATTAACCACTGCATACCCAGGAACACCCCAGAAGACCTGTGGTTTTGGAGGTGCTCTCAACCAGTCATCTTGCAATACCAATTTGACCCTAGTCAAGGTTGCACAGATCCTTAATGCATATCCATTTTTTCTGCACATCAATTTCAAGAACAGATTATTCACTTCCTGCCTAACCCATCACATGATGGGTGCCACTGTAAAGAGAGAATCAATGTTATTCACTTCACCTGTCAGTGGTTTTAATGTTCTTTCTGATTGATATATAAAGATAATTACAAGAAAGTAGACAAAGCTACAAGAACCTTGTCAGGATTTTGGACGTTCTGTGTTTTATGTCATTGCCTAGATAACAGATGGATTCTGGGTGTCTGATGAGACATTCCATTACCCTGACCCAAATGTCACAATCCCTTCAAGCAGGACTTAGAAAAGAATGCTCACACATTCTACCACCTTTGTGCTTGACCCGTCTGCTAAATAAAGTCTTCCAAAAATACCCATAATGTTGAAACTTCTTGCGAAGATAGGGTTTATTTTCTCATCACTCCCAATCTTTCTTAATTACATTTCCAAAAGCAACACTTATGTTTCAGCCAAGATCTTTGGGTCATCCCCAAAAAGGACTTAAGCGTAACTGAAATAGCACATTTTAAAAGGCAAGACTGCTATTATATATGGGAAAAGACTGGCCTGCTCCACCTACACCTACCTGTGGGCTGTAAGTGCTCAGTAAATACAGCACCTCCAAGCTCAGGGTCACCACATCCTGATCAGCCATTCTAAGTGTAGTACAAAGGGCAGGAAGCAGGCCTGCGTGGGTCAGCTGAACACAGTATCCTGCCCCTTTATAGGCGATGTTTCCCAGAATTCTCAGCACCTGCTCAAAAAGAAGAGCATAGGAGCAGGTAACAGGCAGATTTGGTGGGTTAGGCTTAGAAAGTTCTAGTATGGGGAACAATAGAGGTGAAACAATCAGGGACCACATCTCATAAGTATAAGAATTACAGTGCATTCTGAAATTGCTTAATGCACTAATTTCTCAACATTTGCCTGCATGTATAAGGTATTTCTGTCTCTTTTACCATTGTATTGATTCCCTTGGAGAAAGGCAAAAGCTGGAGCAAATGTGGCACAAGATTGAAGAACAGCAGAGCTGAGCAAAACACAGGCGAATCAGCTGGAAAAACAAACAAACAAACACAGCATGTATACAACATGTAAAGGTTAGTTATTGAATTGTTTATAATGGCTTACATTTAACATGCTTTCTTTGGTTTCAATCTTATACATCAAGATTATATTATATTTATTCCTTGAATCATTCACATGTTATAGTACCACGGCATTTGACATTAGCATTACCTGTGAGGTTGTTGAGGACCCACAAACTCTCCCTTGTCAGAGCAGAGTGGGAGGAAATGTAAGTCTGACTGAAAACACACAGGGCAACTAAAAGACGGGCGTCCTTTACACCTTCTGGGCACTCAGAACCCTCACTCACCCCAGTGGCAAGTAGGTTACCCAGGCAACGCAGCAGGGGCCATATTAGCTACAAAGCAAAAATAAATGCAATGATTTCAAACTACTAGTGATGTCCATCAGCTATATGTATTTTAAACAGTATAAGACTAGAGATCTTAAATAAACATTAATTGGGGGGGGGGTTGGTTGGTTAGTTAAAAAAAAAAAAAAAAGAAGACTGGCTGGGTTAGAATGCGTTATGGAAACTCACTAGTTCCAGGCCCTCCTCAACACTTCCTTTAACAACAGCTCCCCCCAGTGTAATTAACAGGTTACTACACTGTGAACCAACTCCATGAGTTATCAAGGCAGAGGTATCAACATCACTGCAATGACAAAAATAATGTTAACAGACAGAGCAGGTACAGACAGGCTTACTTATTGATTCAATGTAAATAAATGTTGGGAAGCAACTCTGTACTTGTCAAATAAAAATAGTTTTTGGTAATAGAACATTAAAAACTAATCAAAGACTGGGAGTAAAATAATGTATTAGTATTGGAAAATACAATATATGTGAGAAATAAGCTTATATAAAATGTGGAAATGCCATACCATGATACTAAATAATGCAAACACCAGGCACATTCAATTGCTGGTCCCAAACCAAACTCAAGATCTGGAGTCAAAACAGAAATCAGGTGTGGGACCAAACCTGAGGCCATTACCAACCTGAGAGACATACAAAACTCAGTATGATTACAAATACTTACTGTACAACCATTTATCATCTGTGACATTTGTGTACTGAAGAATAAACTACAAGATTTATTATATCTCTAAAATCTGGAACTCACGGAATAACTTTGTCAGCCACATCTTTTTCCTGGAGGAGCTGTGACAAGGTAAATCCCACTGCCTCCACTACTGCCAAGTTACATAACTGATTCTGGGATGTAGAAAGGTAGTTAGTATCAAGTTAGTATACAATATTATCATAGTTTCATCATATTCTTCGTCCTATTCATCATCCTATTCTTCGGGTCCATTGGCTCAGATCAGTACAACAACCAGAAACACTCAAAACTGACAAAAATACAAAGTAACAGTTAGGTCTAGAATTTACTGACTTTATAGATAGAAAGATAAACATGAACTCAGCTAAAACTTCCATGAGGACCCAAATGTTCTATCACTACGGCCTTCCATAAGAATGTCAAGAGAATCAGTGATTACCTGAATGCAGGAGGCCAGGGCAGGCACTATACCTTGGGCTAGCAGCTTCTCTCTCACTAAAGGCCCCTCAGGCCACAGATTCCCTAATGTGTACAGGCAAATCTCCTGTAAGTAATTCAGAAATGCCCCCAGACAAACCCAGAAGTAAAAAAATATATGATAAGAATGAGTAGGTGAAATCACATCAATAAGCATCACTGAGCATGAATCCATGGCACATCCTTGTAGCACAACCTACTTCCACTAACCGTAAGCTTGGCACTCGGGCTGGAGAGATATGTTAGGAGGTAAGGCGTGGCAGGTAAACAGGCCTGGCCCACACCAAGGTGAGGAGAATTGGAGAGCTCATGCAGACACTGTGCTGCTTCCAGTTGGCACTGGGCATTGTGTCCACTCAGCTGCCCAACCAGCACATACATGCTGTTTTCCACCCTTCAGAATGAGAGACATAAAGATACTCTTATATACTAAAAGCCAAGCTTGGCACTTGGGCCATTTATACAGCAAAAGTAAAACAATGTGTTCTGGCAAAATATCATACTTAAAACAATGTGTGTTCTGAGGAAATATCATACTTAGTGAACATGAGATGGGTCTGAGGGTCTCTCAGGGTCTTCCTCAGAATAGCCAGATGAGTAGCTCGCTCCTCTCCACCATACTGTACACTGCGTATCATCTCACGAATCTGAACATGTGCGCGCATGCACATACAGACATACACAGTACTTTCTCAAATCAGTTATTTTATTATGGGAAACAATTCTGAAACTCGAAATTTTTCTGGATTTATAAGTGTTTTTTTTTCTATAACATTTACCTGGTCTGGAGAAACAGGAGCACCATCTGTTTCCATAACGTCTTTCTCTTGCTCATCTTCATTTAACAAATGCCTCTTGCTAATAAGTTGTCTGTCTTTCCTCGCCTGTCTCAGGACTATAGGGTTTGAACAGAAAGACGAAATATCAGTTTCTCATTAATATGCGCATATATCCTAGAATAAATATGTGTTCTTATACAAACACATCATACACAAAATACTAACTAAACAAACACCTTTTTCGTGTTCTCTCCTCTTGTGCTTAAACTCTTCCAAGTCCTTGGCAGAGCGGCTTGCTTTGTGTCGGACCGCTTTTAGTCTCCACATTTTTCATACAGCATTAGTTCTCTGAACAATAAATCGTTCCTCTAAGAACATTACCTTATTAAACCATTAATGATGTAACAATATTGACTTTATACACATATATGAACAGATGAACACACATTCACTTAGACAGAAACGTAGGACGCTTCCAATTGGTGCAACAGGAAATACCCATGAAAATTTCAAAAGTAAAGTCTCGAACGAATAAATTAATGCCTGTAGTCTGGGTTTGTTCGGAAATGTTATGATATTTTATTATCATAAATGCAATTCACTCTGTAGTCGAATAGTTCCATTCAGAGCCTGACAAAAAAGAATATTTTACAAAAGGAACACTAGTGACAGATAATTGTAGCGATTTAGGCTAAAGTGTGGGATTATTTCTTTTATGAATGGCAAAAATAAAATTTTCATGGAAATCAATAAAAATTAAAAAAATATAGTAATTATACTCTTCACACTTCTTACAAATCGCTTAAAAGTATTGAGATGAGTTTTATTGTTTTGAATAACATAGGCTATTGTAAAAGCCTAACATTTACCTAAATATAACTTTAGTGACATGTGTCTAATTGAAATCTTGCACACATATGTAAGCAAATATCTGAATGGAAAGAACAAGACCTAGAAACAATAAAATGATTTAAAAATAAAAAACAAAGTGTAACGAACATAAGACTTTTTGTGTACTGACATATAAGGTGATGTAAATTAGTTTTTATCTTCTTTTTTTGGCCAGAAGAGGATGGGCTCTCCCCTTGAGTCTTGGTTACTCCCAAAGTTTCTTCCTCACCCTCTTAGGGAGTTTTTCCTTGCCACTGTTGCCCTTGGCTTGATCACTGGGGGCTTGAACTCGCATTTGTAAAGCTGCTGTGAGACAACATCTGTTGTAAAAGGCACTATATAAATAAAACTTGATTTTTTAATCTACTTTTTCTGTTGCACTCTTGTTGCTGTAAGTAATATCCCATACTTTTAAACACAATTATCTATTACTGCAGACTAAAACAATAGTTGTTGTCTTTAAATAGAAATGGTTGCTTCAGTGGGGTTAATGAAACAGATGTTTCTCACTGTTAAGTCTAAATCAATATATATATAATATAAATTGTCACATAGATTTTACTACTTGTAGCATTATTTAAATCTGTTCTGTACATCTGTGCATGCCATTGTTTATAAAACCTGCATGGTTTAATTAATGTAGTCTCTTTTTCTTTCTTTCTTCCTTTCTTTCTTTTTTCAACAGGTGTATAGTTCTAGAGAAATAAATGAACAGCAAGAGACATGATTACAGCAGAACTTCCGAGGAATTTGGTAAGGAAGAGGACAGCGATTAAACGAATGTCACAACAATACAAAGCATTCATAATAAGTCATCATTACATACTACACACTACTGCTGATTGGTGGAAACAAGAAAGTACCCTTTCGACTGATTAACATTCATGGACAATTCAACGAGAAACGTGCACAGGCTTACACTTAATAGAAGGCAATTTACAGAAACTTGCGAGATTGGTAACAAGGATTAGTGACTACTAAGAGAGAAAATATTTCTATCAATGTTTTAATTTGACGTACGTAGTTCTGTCTGTTGGGGGTAACATCTGAATCACTCTCAAATCCTCCATCATTTTCTTGAACGATAGAGAACAGAAGCGGATAAAACGAGCAACGAACACCATGCCTGGTACGTACCCGTCAATTACACAAATAAAATATTGTTCTATGTTTACGAGACTGAGAATTTGATTTTGATATGATTCATTACGTAAAGGACGCGGAAGCAGCGCAGATGACCGATGCTGGTATTTCGCCCAGGTGAAGGGTCCGAATGAATTAAACGCAACAGAAGGTAAGAACTGATAGGCTCATCTCGTAACTCCATTAACGTTGGTTTTACATCTGTATCATATATCAGCGTTTATGAATATTTAAATATGAATCCTATCAGCTCTTCTCTTTGCATTAAATAAGTTCAGGAGACAAAATCGGTCTGTTTTTAAATCCCAGCCAATTAATTGAAGCTGAAGAGAAAATGCTGTTTGTAGCTGTTAGTTATAGATACCTTGATTAGTGAAGGCATCTATAGACTTTGTAACAGTTTTGGGGTACAAAGAAAGTAATTAATATAGGCCTCAACAATAAAATAACAGGTTTCTTATATGCAAGTTATACTATTAAGGGGTGCCGTATGGGGGAGAAAAATTACTACAATTCTAATGACCCAGCATCTGACAAGAGCCCTAAAATGATTGTAGTATTGTGGTGGTTGGGCCCAATGTGACATATTTTCATAAGACCCAAGATCTCTGGGGGCGTCACTACTCATGAAGTCAGATGCAAAGGCAAATTATCCCATTATCGCTGATTAAATCATTCCACGTTGTGATGACAACTCTAACTGGCATAATGTATTAAAATGGTCCTGTTATGTTTCATAAGAATGTGTCTTGACAGGCTATGTTTTATAAACACTGAAAGATATGCTTAGACTATTAAACATAAAACTAGAGCAAAGTTGGAGGTGACAACCATTCAAGTCGTTCTTTTCTCAACTCTATGTGTCCCTGTCTGTAGTTCTATATTTAGAAACCCTTGTGGCTCATAAATATTCATTGAAGTTTTAATACTTCCTTTAAAAAAAGCGTGAGCTCCCAACAGTGAGTCAGACAGTGTGTGTCAGAGTGAAGAGGAGGGTAGAGAGAGGGAAAGAGAGTGTGTGTACGAAGAGAGAGAACAGAGAGAGAGAGAGTGAGTGAAAGAGAGAGAGAGAGAGAGAGAGAGAGAGAGAGAGAGAGAAAGAGAGAGAGGAAGTCAACTCTTTGATATGCTGATACTCTAGGGATGAGAGCAGATGGCACCTGTTTCTAGAGCCTATAGGCACTAACATGGCATCACAAACATTGTATCATTTTATTTCTAGGATAAATTATGGCTCGTTAAAGGCTAAATCTTTTGATGGGAATAAAGTAAAAATAAAAGGCAATGTGGAAATTCTCAGCCTCAGACAACAGGACATTTAGAGGGAACCTAAGTAAGCCTAACATAGTTACTTTTTTCATCAAGTTCAGCAGTGTCACAACTGCAAACCTTTAAGGTTGTTGACATCATGGTTAGTTAAATTATGAAAATTATTAATTCAATGTCTTAAAAACATGTACATTAATTTATGTATGATTAATTGCTTTATTTGGTCAAGATTTGGCCGTTATTGAAACCATCGCACATTAAATTAATTTCCAAAGGATTGCTTAGGTGTCTGTTAAGGAAAGACCAATTCAACTACGACTAGCTGTAAAAACGGCATTCTGATAATAACCACGAGAGGGCGCAATTAGTTACATTGTTGACTACTAAGTTGCAGAAACTTACATGTTTTGTATTTAATTGCCTGGTTTGTTAAGTAAGCTTCCTTCTCAATTTATAAACGTATGGGTTTATTCTAGATTATTTAAAATAATCTGATGAAAATAGCAGATTATTACTATGCCTCACAGTCCAACTGGCTAAAGACTCAATTTATTGGATAATAATAAAATCTACCAGTGGTGGATGTTGTTTGATGGTTAGGGGCATTCGACTTCTTAGATGCTGTGTCACGGGACAGTCATTGCTACAACTCTAACCCCACGACCGCCCCTCCCCGACGCTCGACAAACAGCCCAACCTCCCGTCCTAACACCGACAGGGAAGGAAAGGGAAGCACGGCCAACAGAGCTAAAGCCGTCCAGGCTACGCAACACAACACTCAGCTCGCCGCGCCAGCGAGCAAGTGAGACTCAGTTACAATGCTTTAGTAACTCTCTAAACAGGGAGACTAGTCCCTATTCTCCACCGGGTGTTGTCGGCATCAATACAGTGCAGCGCGAATGTGGAATACACAGCGGGACGTTATCCAGGAAAAAAAAATCCGGTAAAAAATGAAATGTTTCTCCCGTTATCTGCCTTATCTCTTCCGACCTCCGAGCACAATCCTTTCCTCCACTTGCCACACCGAAGGTAGGTTATACATCCGTTTGTGTGGGCGCACGCGCGCGCATATATGTACGGTCGTTCGTTCAATCCATGTTACAGTCCGCTGAGGCCAGACAACGCTTCATGTTGTCAACTTTAGAATGAATGGGTGAAAGTGAAAAAAACCAGGGAAAATAAGGAAAACATCTTCTTTGTAGTTTGATGCTCATTACACAAATTCCCTTAATCTCAACTCATGAAGCAGCCTAGATCATAAATATCTGAGAAAAAGTGAGGTACGTTATTGAAGTTATTAAACCCAAGATAAACGACAAAATAAATGTTTTTCAGTTCCTGGTTTCTTTATGTTACTCGAGTGGCAGATAACTGTACTTAATAATTTAGTAACAAATACTTTGCATTACTTCTTTGCATTTGGTCTCACTGTTAATGGGCATCTTGAATGTAACACAATGATGTGTACGCTACCTATATAATTGAATCCTGAATTCAGAATAACTTGAGCATTTTGCATTTAGTTGATATATTTCTAAGCCTGTCTATGTCTCATGCTTGTAAAAAAAAGCTATTGTCAAATAGCTGACTTGTGAGCATCAAATTAGAATAGAATATGAGAGTAATTCTGATGCAATCTTTTTTCTATCATGTGACTTTTACATGTGAATTATTTAGTAACAACGTGTGAAAAGCTGTCTTACACTTTAATTTAGCAAAACCTTTGCAGCAACCTCCTTTAATGTCTAGATAAAAAGTCTTGATTGTGAGTAGAAGCACCATGTCATTTGATTTCCACCCAGGTTTGATGAGCTACCAAACTACTTATATGTTTGATCATAAAGACGAAGGTCATTTTGAAATCAGCTGTGATGTCCGTTATGTAAGACTGAGTGGAGTGGATATTAGATTACCGTACACATTGTTTGCAGTGGTGCATTCAAGACCAGGACATACCAGGCTAATTTGCGTCTAGGAGTCATTTGATGACCCTGTACACCTGCATTTATGTGCATAAGAAGGAAATGTTTTAATAAGATTGGTTAGATTCATGAAAGCTTATTCCAGTTATTTCTATCTAGAGCATACTCAGTTTAATACAATCTTTCACAGGGAAATAGAGAGAGCAGGTTTATCAGGCCACTAATAAACCCAATGTACAGCTGATGCACAGTTTGCCAGTTTTCTAAGTGTCTCGTTCCATCAAGCACCACAGTTGGAGATAGCAGCACGGCACAGGAGAAGATGAGCAGCAGTTAACTGCAGTCATTGAGGTCAGAGGGTGAGGACACGGATGGCATGGAGTATTGTGGACGATCAGTTGTCCATTTTGATGGAATGAGGGAGAACTGTGGGGAAGTCCTCTGTCTCCCTGGGCAGGCTAATGAAGTGCACTTTAGCTTTCTGCACAGGAAGCAAATGAACTGTGTGTATGGTGTGTGTGTGTGGGGAGGGAGCTGACCTAAATTGATATGCTACTGCTGTAACCTGGTCAACCACAACGGTCTGGGCTGACAGAGTAGCCTGAGGTTCAGGCTTCAGGCTCACACTCACAGAGGGCTTTAGAAATGTATGGAGTTTTATAGTGGTTTACTGACAAACAACCCAGGGGTCTTAAAAGCTGATTTGGGTGTGTGAGCTTTGGTCAGCAATCCCCCAGGTGCTTATCTGTAGTTTGACCATTATTCTGGATAAATGGCTTGTGTAATGAATGTCTGGTGCGTATCCAGGCTTGCTGTGTGTTTTTTTTTTCTGGCGTTGTTACGGGACCTGGAACCATAACTGTGCCATCTTCAACTGTGGACTAACAGAGGCCAGATGAGGCAGTTGGTGGCTTAGAGCAATGTGATTTCACTGAGCTAGCTATTGTGGAATGAGGGGGAGAGAACATAATTTTAGTCAAGTTAGGTATGTGTGTGTGTGTGTGTGTGTGTGTCAGGGGAGGCATAAAAGGAAGTAATTACATGGACTCTGATGGATTAACTGTTAAAAGGCACTGATTTCCTTCTTGTCTTTTGCTAGAGTCAGGAAAAACAAGCTGAAGCTCACACACACACACACACACACACACACACAGATCTGCAGTGCATGCCATGTCGCTGCTTCTGTTGGGCAGACAGTGACTGGCCATGTGTGAGTGAAGTGAGTGTCATGTGGAGAGCTCCCAGGCTTCTCATTCTTTAAAAAGAATCAAGTGCTCTTTTAGGTCACCCACATGTGACATGGGTGAATGCACAGAGAAGAGAGTACATGCTTCACCAAAACAATACATGCTTTGTGTGTGAACATGTGTTTGTGTGTGTGCATCTTTCTGTCACATATATGAAGGAGAGATACTGGGGCACTGATTCACCCTGTGATGTTGTGAGAGATACGGTATTGAGTTTAAGTGTTTTTTAAAGGAACAGTAATCCATCCTGCAGCTGCAGAATCTGTCTGTTCTTGTTCTCCTTGTGCTCTGGATTTGACAGTTCAGTTTGTGTAGCTGAGGATCGTTTCATGTACAAGATTGAGGAAAACCAACAACACAGATCCTGCTTTATGATGAAACTGATTCGCAACAGGTCAGCTGATTCAAAAAGACTCACAACAGTGCAAGAGACAAGAGAGAGATAAAGAGGTAGAGTGAGACAGAGTGGCTGTTGTTTCATCTCTATACATACTCAGTCGTTTTGCAGTGTTCAGAGATGAGGAGATCTATCGTTTCTGTTAAATCCAGACAGGTAGCACTCAGTTATTATGCTTTACTAAAAGGCTCTCCTTGATCATTGACTTTTCTCCTCCAATTAAAGGTAAAGGCAACTAATGATCGAAGCAAATGAATCAGCAAACTTAAATTTGACACTCCTCTGTCCCACGCAGTCTATTTTTGTCATTTATAATGAGTTTGCTCTCTACACTACTGCAGACAGGTTTTATAAGGTGCAAAAGGTGCAGAACATCCTGAGAGTGCAGCCTAAGAGAGAAAGGGAATAACAAATTACACAAGTCATGGGTGGATGAGGTGTGTGTGTGTGTGTGTGTGTGTGTGTGTGTGGAGAGACAGTCAGACAGACAGAGAGCATCAGACCTGCCTTCCCATAACTGATGATACACATAAGCATCTTTTGCTTTTCTTCTACATTAAGGCCTTAAAGAAAGAACAAGCTTTGACTTTTATGCCCTATAGGTCATTATTATTTGATGAATTATTGTATTTATATGTTCACACTTTTCACAGAGGGTATAGAATGTTCTTTTAAGGAGCCTCAGATGTACCACTCAGATCTCAGCTGGTTCACATTGGATGATTTCAGCACCGAGGACAGGGGCAACTCTGTGCCCTGGAGGAGCTCTACTGTATGTTGTGTAAGTGTACATAAAACTAGTGAGGAGGTCTACTGTATGTTGTGTAAGTGTACATAAAACTAGTGAGGAGGTCTACTGTATGTTGTGTAAGTGTACATAAAACTAGTGAGGAGCTCTACTGTATGTTGTGTAAGTGTACATAAAACTAGTGAGGAGCTCTACTGTATGTTGTGTAAGTGTACATAAAACTA
>JAOYMR010000009.1:13291770-13308940 GCA_025802075.1 Tenebrosternarchus preto | reverse complement strand
GTGAGCTTTAAGAACACTAATTTGGTGGCTGTTGTCCTTTTCTTTGGATATGAGCTGTACAGCTTTGAGTATTTCAAGAAGGGTGAGAGTCCCTTAAGTTCCTTCTTGTTCCACACTCCCCCTCTCCCTCTCTTTTTTTCACTCCCTGGGTAGATTAAGGAAAGTAGTCCAAAGAAACCAAATGCAACCAAAAGCAAAATCCATGTGAGAAAAAAATATTTTTTGCATTGAGTTTGTGTGGCTCTTAGTTTGGGGGATACAATGATTCTGCTGATATTCATGTGTTTACACGGTATGTGCTACTGTTTATATTTTGGTTATTATAGGCAAATCCAGTTTGTTTAAAAACAACCTTAAAGCAGTATTTGTTAATTTGTTAATTTTACACCATTCTGGCCATGTTTAGTGCTTGTACAGCACTTGCACTTTAAGGATTAGCTGTGCTTAACTGAATGGGAATTGGCATATCAGATCAAAGAGAACATCTGAGTTGTATTAATCCTCCATGGACACATACATGAGCACATAGACCTAACACAGACATATCTCCACATTAAATACAAGTTTTTTATTCACAAAGCTTTTCAAAACATTCCTAAATAATCCTAAATCAGTTACCAATTTTAGCCTGAAGTGACATTAGGAATTAGAAAGCTGTCAGGGAGAGGTGGAGGAATGGGTGACCACCTTTAAACCTTTAAACGAACTGCAGCAGTGGGGAATGGAAGCTGAGAGCAGAGGTTGTTGGGGAGTTCAACAGTACCCTCCCACTCAGGCCTCTGAGGTGCCAGGCTGCGGACCAAAGCAGCACACGAACAAGAACAGCACTGTGTGCAACGCCCTCGCTGCCTGTGTTCCACAATAGCACCACTCGACAGAGTTCCCCGTTGCTGCCTAGTTGCCCTTTGTGTCTCTGCATGCCTCTTTCAAGCATTTTCGTTTGTTCCTCAAAGAAAAACTCCAGGAAAAGGTGCAAAGTTTTGAAGTGTTTCAGCATTGAGGAAAATGCCCGGGGGGGTTGGGAGGGGGGTGGGATTAGGCCAATTTCTACCCCATTAAGACTATGATCTTTAATAAAGTCTTAGATAAAGCACTAAAACACACAGCAATAAAAAAAACAACCCTCTCTGACAAGCACTGATGGCAATGATAAAAAAAATTAATCTCGTTGAGCATCCTTGGAAAGCCCACTTGGAAAACTGGGAAAATTACACCAAAATACAGACCAAATTCTCAGGCTTTAACAGAGAATGTCAGTTGGCACAGTATGAAGTACAGACTCTGTAACAGCTAGACATAAAAATGGCCAGGTACAAAGGTCTAGTGGTGAATTTGAAGTCAACCTGAATGGGAAAATGCCCTTTACCACTTCCACTGACAACTCGGAAATGATCACACACGTGTCCATTTACAGTAGGAGGGGAGAACGAGGAGTGCATTTTTCAATCAGAACACACCCTCTGCAGTAAACACGAATATGCATCCCACGGAGTTGATTTCTTTGGTTATTTGCATGTTAGTTATGGACTGTTTACAGCGTCATAATAATACATATGTGACAATTGTAACAAATGATCACAAAAGCTGAACCTCAGGTGAGTTTTATTTATTGTTTCATTGTTTATAACCTAAATGGTTCTAATTTGGTCACACTAAGCCAATTAGCTGGCTAAATAACCCTAACATTAACTGTACATAAAGTGTGTTTTTTTGTGAAGATTGTTTGGTTTCGGCTTACACCTTTAAATGGCTTTGCAGTGTTTGCAAGCTCTGCTTGTGGAGATTTATGTTTACTTGTTCATTCGTACCTTGGAGAGCTCAACTAACATACTTGAGTTAATGCTGTATAGGAATGTCCTTTAGGATGGTGTCTTGAGTTCCTCTAAGAGAAAATGGCAAGGTGAAGTGGGTGAAGGCATGTTAAAAAAACTACTGAAGCAGAGCAGGATGTATTTTACTGCCTTAACGACATGACATATTTCCAAAGAAAACAAGGAAACAATATAGGTATGACATGCTTTATCAGCATTTGATTAGATTGTCTGAGCAGGCATTTAATGACAAACATGAAATCAGATCTGGAAGCTAGCAAGCACCCATTAATCCATGTTTATACTCATAACCATTACACAGTACTAGATAATCAGGTAAGGTGAGGAATATTAGTTTGATTTTATAACTGAAAAAGGCATAGCATAAAGGGTTTCTGTATGCAAAGTTTTTTTCTGACAGAATTTCCAAATCCGTCAATAGCAGAACTGTAAATGAACTGTATAATCTATTAAAAGATTATATAAGGATAACTAGTCAAAACTTTACAGAAAATGTAAAAACACTACATTTTCAGTTCAGAGTAAATGTAAAAACACTACATTTTCAGTTCAGAGTAAATGTAAAAACTACATTTTCAGTTCAGAGTAAATGTAAAAACAAGAAACAGTCTCTCACCTGGGTGAATGATAATTTAATTAGGGAGCAGGACAGTGCTCTTAAAATAGCCACAAAATCAAATACGTTCCTCAATAGACATTTGCAATGGTAACGAAGCGGTTTCTCTCTCATCTGTGTGCACTGCATGGTTATTTGTTTGTGCTCATTCTGCTCTGTGCTTTGTGTTTTCCTTCCTTGCCTCTTGTATGTTGCTCTACCCTCCTTCAGGTGAACCTTATCCATGTCACTCATTGCCTCTCATTCGTTCTACCTGTGCCTTGTTTCAGTACTTCATGTTCTTATGTTTTAGTGATTGATGTAGTTGTCACTAGTATCCTGTTTCATTGTCCTGGATTCACCATTACTTTGTTTGTTAATTCTCAGTAAACTCGTGGCACACACCTGCATCCATCCTCTACACCTCACTTTTGCCACGACACAGAATGACCAACTAACACTAACCAAAGAATGCAGCAAGCTCTCTGGAGCCAACTGGACCTCAACTCTTTGGAAGAACATACAGAGGATACCATTGAGAAATGTTGGATTAAACAGCTAGCTGAATTTATAGCTAAAGGACAGGTTGGATCAGCTAGTAGGATGCCATGGTAGAGCTGATCCAGGAGGCAGGTTACACCCCTATGCTCATCTAGGAACAGGTTTTAGCTCTCCAGGGACGTTCGCCTCACCCCGGTGCCAAGCCAGGAGACAGGCGCTTCCAGTCAACGATGTGGAAAACACTGCAAAAGGAGGGCTTACCAAAAGCCTGGTCTGGTGCCAGATCCCCAATTTCCTGATACAGCAGCTGCTGTGAGGACCGAGGTCTTAATGACCGAGACCCCCCTTGTCTCCCAAAAGCTGGAATTTTTCTGGGAGGCTGGGATCCTGGGTCTGGCCTTCCTGTGGCTGAACAGTCCCTGCCTGATCCCTGTATATGTGGGATGGTTGGCCTGAGACAGCATCCAAGAGTATGTTTATGTGGCTTTGCTTCTCTAGTTCCAGGCTCCAGTGTCATAGACGCCTGCCGCCAGCCTGAGGGCGCCACCTCTGCTGCTCTTTGCCCTCCAGCGGACACAGTCATTGTGCCCTATTCCCTGGAGGGCACTGTTTCTGCTGCTTCTGCTGCAAGAGTGCTTTCAGGACAACAATGACCCCATCAATCCTTGCTCCCAGAACAACACTTCCCCCACCATGCCCTGTTCCCAGGATGGCACTGCCTCCACAGTGCTCTTCTCCCAGTATGGCGCTGTTGCTCCCAGACCCACCAGCTGCTGTGCCTCCAGACCCACCAGTCACCACTCAATCAGATCAGCCAGCTTCCACACCCCCCAGACCTGCTTATCGATGCAGTGCCTCCAGACCTGCCGACTGCCAAGATGTCCCTCTGGCCCTCCTCCCATAACTCCTGCCCATCCTGTTCCTCTGTACACTGTCTGGCTGCCCATTCAGCTCCCTGTCTTTCCAGTCCAGTCTGTCCTGTTCCTTGTTCCTTGTGTTGTATTTGTCTCTGTCTCTGTCCTCAGTCCTGTCACTGTCTCCATCACCCTGTCTATCCCTGTTACAATTTGTCTCTATTTCCCTGTTCTGTTAAATGTCTAGATTACAGACTGTTATTCTCTGTTCCTGTGGTTTTGTGGTCTCTCTTGTCCAGTCTGTTCAGTCTCCATTTCAGTCTGTCCCAGTCCTGTGTCTGTCTCTGTGTCCATTTCCCTGTCGTATTCCCTGTCCAGTTCACAGAGCTGTGCCCAGTCTTAGCTTCAGACTCCTCCTATTCCTCACCTGACCATACTTCTGCCCTTGTACCTGTTCAAGTGTCTGTACTACTCATACAACATGACCCCTGTAGGGTGGGTGGAGTGGGAACTCTGTAAAAGACCACATGGCATTGTCCATCAAATGGGTCTTTGTTTGTTTTTGCTCTGCCCTTTCCATGTACTTTGTGTTGTACATCCTTGCCTCTTGTATGCTGCCCTGTCTTCCTTCAGATGTCCTTTGTTTCTGTGTCTGTCATTGTCTCTCATTTGTTCTACTTTCATGTTCTTGTGATTGTTGCCACCAGCATACTGTTTTGTCTTTCTGAGTAAACTCATGGCTTGCACCTGGATGTTGCCACTATGTCTTGCCTTTGTCTCGTAACTGCTAAGCAACAAGGGAATAATGTAACTGAGAAAAGCAAAGGTGGACATGACAATCATTGAAAATTCTCATGGTAAAACAAGTAAAATTTTATGGAGTCAGATTAAAAAATCAACCGGTCAAAACAATATAATAACAAAGCCACTTGAATTAAAGATTAATGATACAATTTTACAGAATGAAGCTGATGTGGCACAGGCCTGGTTTCACAAGATTCACAAGTTCAACAAAGTGATACATGTACTGTCAATATTAGTGAGCCGTCACTATTCCAAACACCAGTAGCTGAGACAGAAGCTGTAGAAGTAGTTGCTTCTCTCAAGTATTCAAGGGCTAAAGATGTGGTATGGACACACTCATGCTGAAAGAGCTACATTCCTCAATATCATATCAATAATAATTCATTAAGTCAAGGGATATATCTCAAGGAATCCTGCTGTTGTGGCTACACTCAGTATGTTACCGATAGTATAAAAGATAGTTGAAAAACTGGTTGCCAAACAAATCACTGACCATCTAAACAATTGTTCCTTCCCACTGCACTGAATTAAGATTAAGACATAAAAAATTAAGGAATCAACTGATAAAGATGGGATGGTGTGGACCCAGTTCTTTGATTTACGGAAAGCTTTTGACACCATTAGACACCATTAGTTTTTTCACCATGAAAATTCCTACCTCTCTTTCTATTCCCATCTTGTCAAAATTGATAAATCTAACTTCCTATTTCAACTGGTGTCCCTCAGGCCTCTCTACTAGGACCAGATCTGTTCAGCATGTACTTGCCCTTTGTGTGTGGACAATGTAATGTCTTAATATATGCTGATTATACAGTTATTTTTACTCATGGTAAACTGTGTAAACTGCAGAAAAGGTCGTAAACAAGTTAACAAATATCAAAAGATTATAAAACAGTTTGTAACTTAGATGAAGAACAAGATGTTCTCAGTAGAAGAGCATTCACCCTGTCATTAGGATATCATGAGATTGATCCTCAGTGATGCCACAGCTATCTGTGGCTGGGAGCATAAGAGAGCAAACTGGCTGTCAGGGAGGGAGGGAGGGCATACAATGACAGTGGCCAATCATGGGTGTCTGTGGACTGCAGCTAGAAAAGATGTGGTGCTTGGCTGTATGTGCTGGGGAGGACATATTTAGCAAAGCTGTCTTTTCCTTCAGTGGAAATCAATATGACACTCGATTAGAGAATCTTCTATCATTCATTTTAAGGATATTTGCTTATTGAGAACCAATAGTGTCATCACTGATGATGGTTTTATCCACCTTTAACATGTCTGTATACATGTAATATTTATTTGCAATCATGCTGTATTTATATCTGTATTTAATGGAATTGTAATATGCGTGTATCTGTATTGCATATGCTTTTATTACAATGTTTAACTATTGTAGAGATTGTACAATTTTTATTATTTTTAGAAAAAAATTAACATTTACATTTATTTGAAGGCTGATTAATGTACACTGTTTTTGTCACACACAAACAAAGAAATAAAATAGAAATAAATAAAACTGCTTCTAGTAGGCCTAGGATCTAGTATTCTGGGATGGGAGAGTTATTTTAAAAATATGTTCCTTTACAGATTACTGAATACTTATTAAAAATGGGTTCTATATTATATGAGTATATAATTACTTATATTATTTATAACTACTTTCTGATACTTCTGGATTATGCTCATTTTAACCTATTAATTGCCAAACAGTTTCAGAGCACTAGTCCCTTATAATGCCAATGGCCAATGGTGCTCTTTGTCCACCATCAAGTTCTGAAAGGATTACTACCCAGAAGACCTGTAAAAGTTGCAAGCCCAATCCCTACACAACTGTCAAACTGGTCAGTTTCATCAGTGTGTATAGAAGATTTGAGATTTGATATTTGATAGAAGATATACAAGATTTGGTAAGATTTTGATAAACAAATGTTGTGACCACATGAAACAAATCTCATGTTTTTTGATCAACAATGCAATTAGCACTCAAACTGCATTGTGTATTAATGAAACCACAGGCATTAATCACACCAGAAAGATCTCACAAATGCACATCTCTTATAGAGATGAATAGAAGGAAATTGAGTAAAAGATCCAAAAACACCCAAAAAAAGGCATATGAGCAAACCAAAAGGAAAAAACAGAATGTACCTTGGAGTTTCTCAAAGAAACAGGATCCATTTATCTCATCTTTCAGAATATTACATAAACAAACCCAATACTGAATAAAATTCCAACAAATAGCACTAAACTATATTCAGAGTATCACTTTTTTGACTAAAAACCCATTTTCCCAGGGTAGGCACAGGAAGCATGGTTTATATTGTAAACCTTTCTTTGGTATGGTTTATACTGTAAACCTTTCTTTGGTATGGTATATATTGTAAACCTTTCTTTGGTATGGTTTATATTGTAAACCTTTCTTTGGTATGGTTTATATTGTAAACCTTTCTTTACAGGTAGGCTGTTAGATGCAGGTCGACAGCAGTCACAGGAACCACTCAGTCCATTAGAAACATTAAGAAGCATGGAAAAGAAAGACAAAAATTAATAATCCTTAAGTTAAAATGTAATCCTGCTAGAATTACTTTTTTGAGTATCTTTATATATCTGTAAAAATCCTGCATAAACACAGATAAAGAATATTTGTGCAGTAATTGGTATTTTGGTTACAGACCTCATGGGTAAGGAAATATAAGACCAGTCACAGAGAATTTTTTTAATCTTTTTTTTTTTTTTTTTTGAAGGGGGGGCTGTTATTACATCTCAAACACTGCCTTAGCAGTCCTATATTTTGGTTATTATAAAGTTACTCTTGCTATCCAAAGGAATGTCAATTTTGACAACTGATTTGTATCACTGCATATGAAATAGATTTTTAAAAGATTATTTTCACTGCTGTAATTAGATGATAATGACAGCATATTAGCAGAGCTCCCTCAACAGGTCCCATGTAAAGGAAGTAGTCATGGGAGGTCAGATTCGATTTCCTGAAGAGTTTTTTGACTGTCCATTTCACTGTCCATCTCCGTCTTTATCGGTATTTTGTTATTAAAGTTTTCTACTGTTGTCTGTGTTTATGAATTTAAGCTTCCATCTCTAATTAACAGTAAGCTACTAGCTTAGTACATGTACAATAAACTACAGTAAACTCAATAAACATCTGATTTGGTTGAACATGACAGAAACCGGTCATGGTGAGGTTGTTTAGGACTGAATCGCTTGTCTCAGTTATGGGTTCAAACAGTGTGCACTGGCTCTTCAGTTCCATAGTTAGAACTCAGCTCATGAAGCCACCAAACAGACAGGCAACACAAAACACACACACACACCTGCACACATGTGTGTGTGTGTGTGTGTATTATATGGCAAACCCACCCATGGTCAGAGCAAAGAAATGTAGAAGTGAAGGGAATTGAATTTTGGCTGACACTGTGCAACACAGCAGCTATAGTACAAACAGTGAACAGAAATAAGTAATGAAAGAATATTAATTTTTGTGTGATTAGAAATAGGTTCCTGATATGTAGCATAAGTGTAAAATTGGTCTTAGTTTCCTGTCATGACTTTATATATAAGGCACAGTCCACAACAGGTTCTAGCTTGTATCAGTTTACCAAAACACTCTAGGACTATGAACCCTCTGGCACCTTCAACTACAAAAAACTATTAATAAAATGCCTGTGTAAACAAATAGGTTTTCAACCTAGACTTTGTCTGTTTTGATCTCTGAGATTGTGTCTGATTCCTAAACACAAGTTGGAAGGTTGTTCCATAACTGTGGGGCTTTGCAAGAGAAAGATCAGCCCCCAGCTGTAGTCTTCATAATCTGAGGTACCCACAAAGAGCCAGGACCTTTTGATTTAGGTGAGGCAGGTCATGAGAGACCAGAAGTTCACTCAGGTATCTTCTAGCTCTAGTAAGGATTATAGACTAACTTAAGCTTGTTTATCCTCTTACTGGGACATCCAGACAAAGCATGACAATAATCCAACTTAGCAGTAACTAAAGCATGAACTACTATTTCTGCATCATGTTGCAAAGTTATATTTCTTATCTTAACAATATTCCTGTTGTGAAATAAGGCTATTCTAGTGATATGGCTTCATATGAAAGGTCATATTAACTGCTTTTTTATTTTACTGCTATATTTGATATAACTGCAAGAACATCCAGTTACTTTGCAATCAGAATGATAATTTAGTAAATGAAAATTTCTCAGCATCCAATGCCTAATGTTCTCTACATATTTCTCTACTAAGCTGGTGTTTCTCACCTGGCTTTTCTGAAATGCATAGCTACATAGCATCAGCATAACAGTGGTGGTACCATGTTTATAAATAATTTCACCCAGAGGTAGCATATACAAAGAAAAATTCAATGTCCCTGAAACAGAACCTTGAGGAACACCAAACTTTACATTAGCCTGTGCAGAAGATTCACCATTTAATTCAACAAACTGATAACGATCAGTCAAGTAATATCTAAACCAGAAAAGAGCCATTCCCTTAATTTCAACAACAACAATAAAAGTGGGCTTAGTTTTGAGTGTTGATGACAGCTTCAAGACCTGAAGGGATCCAGGAGTGATACTGAGTTGGCTTTTACAGGATTAGCCAGATACAGGAATGATAAGGTGGAGGAGCAAGGGCACATGAAGAAATGCACCTGACAAGGTGGTGGAGGACTGCTGCTTAAATAGCTGAGCTGACAGTAATGAGACCCATGCTGCAGGTGTGAGTACTCAGTTGAGGTGGAGCATTGGGTTCACACTCCTGAGGCTGAAAGGACCTGCTCAGCTGGCTGACTGACACCTAACTGATGTTTCTTGGGGTCGTGTTGGGATACTGGCTCATATAAAGCTACATTATCTAACTTTTAACAGAATTGTGGACTGCTAATTGCAGTTAATGTCAAAGCAATAGAGTGGACTCAGTCTTAAAGCTAGTTTCAAAGTGCAACAAATAGCCTACATATTGTTTTAAATGTAGAGTTCTACAGAACAGTACATTCTTCTGGCTAAACCGTGTACAATCCTGATGATAGCAATCTAGATAAAGATACGCTGTCACCAGCAACCCTTATAGCTAAGATTTAAAAAGTACACAGTGAATATGACTGCTTTTATTCTCATGCATATCACTTGAAAGGTCTTAAATTCAAATCTAACATTATACATGTACTGTGCTAGTCTGCCTGCTGTCTTGGCAAGCACAAGTGCTGTGGGGTCTTTAGTATCACAGGGCCTCACTGTGTGTTCAGCCTCCTAACCTGCAACAGTCTCTGTTTTATGGAACCTGTATGGACTGAGTTGTTCCCTCAACAGTCTGAAGCCCTGCCAATATTTAATACCACACATGGCACCTAGACTTTGGGGCAGCGTGCCTTCCTGCAGTGTGGGTTATTTCACACTGGCATTTTTGTCTTTGGCAGTGCAAATTATATACCCATTGTGGGCGAGTGGTGGCATTGCTCTGGTGGCCTCTAGTGAGCTTTTGCATGGTATGGAGATTGTGGTGGAACACCCTGGCAAACCCATCTTGGGACACACTGTCTTCCTGTGATACTGGTGTTAGCAGCCACAGACAGCTTCACACCTCTCCTCTTTAAGACTAGCATTTCCTTATATTGATCCAAGTATCTGAGTATGCATGCATCCTGTACAGGCATGATCCAGAACTTATGCTTCCTTTTCAGAAACTCACCGTGACTGGAAGCCACTTCCTTCCTCTCGCATTGACTTAGCTGCTTTAGATGGACTTGATCTGAACAGTTGTTGCCCCCCTGTTGTGTTCTGTTTTCAGTGTTGAGTAAACTTGCTTGGTTGCAGCCTGCTGAGCTTGTGTCAGTGCGGGCAGTCTAGGTTTCACTCAACGCAAAGTCAGTGGCAGCAGGCAATCTTCTTAGCTGTGGGGGCATTGCTGAGGACAATGTCTGCTTGGGCGCTGGCCAGTGTGGTGAGATGTATGTGCTACCTCATCTCTCGGGAGACCACTTGCAGCTGTGCAGAGTATGGCGGATGTATGCCATTGTCTCTCCTTGCCTAGCTGCCTTTCTCTATCTTCTCCAGCCAGTCACCTTGCTCCCAGTTGGCTGCTCCCACCTGATAAGGATCAGGCCTAACACTTGGTGGCACTTCCTTCAGGCTACTTCTGCCTTTAGGTCCGCTGATGTGCCGCTTGATTTCTTTCATCTCATCGGCAGCATCCCAGTTCTGACACCAATGTAATGTGGGCACCGAAGAAGAACCAGAGAATTTCTGCTCAAGAATAGGGCTTTTATTTGAGTATGGTCTTGAAAAACACCCACACAGAACAAGCAGAAAAGGGAACTATCAGGGATAAATATGAGGAGGATAACAAAAAAGTAAACAAAGAAGACAATAAACTCTACCAACAGTAAACTCCACCAACTAGCACTAGTAAAACCAAAAAGCAGGATTAAACTAAAGTCAAAATGTACACATCATTCAACTATAAACAATCTTAAGCATACATTTACATACAGCTTAATTGAGTCAGCGGAAAAGGACAAGGGTGTCCGTACTGTTCTCTCCTCTCCTCTTTCCCACTCTCTGCAGTCTTGTAGTGGTGGCATTTTGTTAATTCTTTTAATATTTCACTTTTCAGGTTTATGTTTCATGTTTTGGTTGTATGCCACGCCCCATTCCATGCCATGTATATGACATTAATATATAACATTATGTTGTTGTGTTTCCTTATAAGCCTTTTCTGTTATGTTTGTCATCGGTTAATGTTACATTGGCATTACATTTAGTTACTTTTTGCATGTCTATGTTCCTTTTCATTTTTATTAAACTCTTCATTTACAGACTTCCATTTGCTTTTTTCCTTTATTGCTGTCATGGGCGAAGAACGTACAGATAACGAAAAAGAAAGGGAAGCTCCATACAGGTCTCCAACTGAATTGTTTCATGAACGTAATGATAATGAAACTGAAATGAAAAGATATAACTATAACAAATGAGGACCAGTGACTTCAAAGACCAACAAGGTCTTAACAAAAACTGGGCCTTTAAATAAGGGATAAACAAATGCATAATGATCCTCAGGTGGTGAGCTAATTAATTAGTGGAAAGCATGGACAACAAAAACTACGAATGAAAACAATAATAAAACAGTCCATGTGCTTTGCTGCTGCCACTACAGGAAAATACCAGTAGGGGGGGTTTCTGCATCATGACAATTGTACATACTATGCCTGTAACACTGTCCAGACGGTCCAAAGGCCATGTTATTGTTATATTTGTATTATGTTACCTGTTAGCCTATATTTATGAAGTATATCCAAAATTGATTATTTTCTCAAATTTTAGCTGGAGGCTTTTTGGATTAAAAAATTTTTATGTAGCTATTTTTGTATTGTTTATGTAGCGATAAGGTATTATTACCTTATCTAGCTAATGACATTTTCCGCTTTAACCATAAGGTAGGGTAGTTAATGTTACCCACCTAGGTATAGAAGAACAGTCACATTTTAGCTGTAATCTTGTCAGATAAACCTATTTATCAGGAATTGCAGCTAAGTGTTTTGAGGAAGAACTTCATGTATACTGTTTGTACCTGTAGCTAACAACACAAACTGGACTAGCAAGACAGCAATAGAATGGCGTACAGATTTCTAGGACCATTTTTCTTACATTTAATTACATTGATAGCATTTGACAGATGCTGTTAACCAGAGTGACTTTCTTATTTATAGGTATAACAGTATGTGTGCTCCTTGGGAACCCTAAGCCTTTGTGTTTCTTGCATCCTAAACTACCTGCTGTTTCTCATAAATAAGAGACAAAACTATACTTCCTTTGTTGTCCTGTTATTATTATTATTGTTGTTGTTCTTAGTACTGTTATTATTGTTGTTGATGATGTTCTTAGTACTAATACTATTATTACTTGTGGTTGCTTTGGCAATGCTGGGTGATAAAGATAAAATATTAATTTTAATATTGGTGTTATTTTAATGTAAAAGGAGCTCTAAATAGCTCTGCCATTAAGACTAATTTGAATTTAGAGAAAGTTCCTTGGATGTGTTCCCCTCTGTTTCCAGGAGACTTGTGCAGCCAGCCAATACAGCCGGAAGCCAATACTGCCAGCGCTTTAAATCCATGTGTGTGTGTTTTTATGTGTGTGTGTGTATGTGTCTGTGTGTGTCTATGTGTGTGTGTGTTTATAGGTGTTTGTGTCTGTTTTTTAATGGGTGGCCTAATCAAGTTCCACAAGAGAGTCTTTAGGAATGTTTGTTTGTATGTGTGTGTGTGTATATGTGTGTGTGTTTGTTTGTGTGTGTGTGTATGTCTTGTACTATTAGAAAAGTTGTTGGTGTAAATGTGTCTTTTTGTGTGTTGTACATTTTGTCATGTTGTGAGTATGCACAGGCATGTTAACTTAAAGCGTCTTCTAATACAGGCTCTTCAGCCAACAACAGCTGCTCCCTGTCTAAAGTTTCAGGTTTATTTTTTTAGAGGAACACAAAAGTTATGAGCAAAGCCTTGTCCTCTGTTGTACTACACTATCAAAACGCTGATGTGTTCGGAGTAAATTATGTTTTTGGGTCTTGGGCCAAGCTGCTCTTAAAACTGTCATTGGTTGGATGCATTAAAGCAGAACAACTGGCACTGTTTCCTGCTTCCTGTCAGTAGACTAAGCCCAGGCAATTGAGTAGACCATGCAGAGTGAGGGAAGTGGTTGAAATGAGAAGTCTGTATGTGGACTGGGCCCTCAGCCCTGTCCTAGACAGTGGTCTGTGTCCTCTGTGTGCACTGTGCCCTGGAGAGCAGAACCAATTAAAGCATGTGGTTCTCTGGATGTTTGATTGATAGCAGATCCAAGTCAAGCCATGTTGTGCAATACTGTAATGTAACACAGCGAGGGAGAGTTCAAGTCAAAGAGAATGTTAGAGCCAAAGGGTTGTCTGGATGAGTGTGTATGACTGTGTTTACGGGTATGTTTGTATGTGTGAGTGTGTGTTTGTGTGTGTGTGTGTGTGTGTGTATGTGAGAGAGAGAGAGAGGTTGGCATGTAATATGGGAACGTGCTGACTCAGTGGGCAGGACTAGGGCTCTGAGAGCTTCTATTTAAATCTCCCTAAGGACTCAGTTCAAGGACAGTACTTGTTAGATCACAAGTAGCCTCGCAAAGGGGATATTTTGACATATGAAAGTGCATATGTGTGTGCGTGTGTGTGTGTGTGTGTGTGTGTCTATGTGCAAGTAAGCACATATCTACTTTCACTATTTTTTATGTTTTGTGTATGTGTTTTGTGTGTGTGTGTGTGTATGTGTATGTGTGTGTTTGTGTGTGTGTGTGTGTGTGTTTGTGTGTGTGTATCTGCAAACCATTCAGTAGCTGTGGCCTTTAGAGATTGCCTTTGACATACATTTAGACAGGGAAGTAAGGCTCAAAGTAAATATAGCAGCATCAAAGTAAATATAGCAGCATCAAGCACAACTTTTTATTTATCGCTCTTCTTAAAATTCAACGGGCAACGTGCCGGAAAGAAGCAATATCGCAATGTTGAGCATATAGCGCCCTCTTGAGTTTAAATTAGTTATTTGTTCATATTGAGACTGCTACATCAAACCAGAAGATGGTAGTGTTACATAAGCTCTACTGTCAGGGTAAAACTGTCCATCTTTATGTATTAATATTTATGTAAATCGTGTTTTTATTGTGTAAAGACGTGGTCACAATGGCAAGTATTCATACACATTTATATTAAGTCTATATAATTGATATATGATTTATTAATGCAGTGTGTGTAGACTATATTATATATAAATACCAAACCAAATCACATTAAATAATACAATATAAAAATGTGCCATTTAGAAAAGATTATTTATAAATTGTAATAAAATATTTTGTTAATAACAGATGTATAAACATGTTCAAATAGAACACCTGTGTCTCAGCAGAGAGAACGATGAGTTATGGGGATCATCTCCTGCTATAAATCTGCAGGCTTTCTCTAAAGCACTGACTGAATGAGGGAACCCTCCCGCCTCCACTCACACCCTGCCACCCCTCACACACTTACATCCACTCACACCCTTTTAAAATGACCCCTTCGGTCAGAGTTGCTCCTCTGTAAAGGAGAGGATGGTTTATCTGGCTTCTACATAATCAATGCCATATGGCCCCGCCTGTTCCAATCCGTCAGTCATGCTTACAGCAGCATGGCTTCCTGTTTGCAGCCCAACACCAGGATTGCCCTCACACTCCAAACTCACATATGTCCTTCTTCTGACCTAAATAATGGTGCTTCATCCAAAGTCAAATTTTAGGTTGCCATATTAAGGTATTGCAGTCAAAACTTTGATGATTACCTCATCACTTTGATGATTACCTCATCACTTTGATGATTACCTCATCACTTTACTAGTATAGCATCAGCAATAGATGTTTTAGATTTAGAAGTTTAGATTGCTAAAACCCAAGGTGCCTATTGTGTCTATATTGTGTTATTTGATATCGTACATTATATCTGATTAATTTATGTCTCATATGTAATAAACTGTCAAGCTTTGTTCATCTGCTGTATGATTAATATAATACAATATAATAATACTGTATAATAATCTAATACACTGCTTCTAATATACCTGCTGTACCAGACACCAGTCTTTGCCTGTTTTTGAGAGATGGAGCTCTGGGAGGCTACGTCGCTGAAATGGCCCCTGGGTTTGGAAAGGGTGGGCGGGATATAGGGGTTGAGAAAAAAGGAGCAGAGAAGAGGTCAGAGAAAGTAATAATAAAAAAAGACAGACAGAATGAGGGAAAAAAGGTAGAAAACCCAAAAAGAGCAAGAGAGCCAGGGCGGGTGGCCTGCATCAGGTCGTCTGTCGACAGCTTGGCATCCCTGCAGGTCTGGCTGCAGCAGCCTTCCTCCCCTGTGATCTCGGCAGGCAGCTGCTCGGCCAAATGGGATTGTCCGGCAGATTACAGGGTGTGCGTGCTGGGGACAGGGAGGATGGTGGGGGCTGGGCCCCGCGAGAAAATGTAGAGTGTTATAGTAGTGTTTGTTATGTCTGCTTTAACATAGCTGTGGGCATATACACTGTTATTTCTATATCTGTCTTCGCACTGTTGAAATATTCATCATTAGAGTTGTTCCACTGAATCCAGAGGGATTCTTTTTTTTTTTTGACTGTCAGCATGAACAGCAGTGTTTTTTAAGCTGTAATTGCTGGAAAAGAAAGGAGCTTTGCCTCTACAGACATACAAAATAGCAGTAGGCAATGGGTGTAATTACAGATAATTGCTACAGGAACCCTAGCCATAATTAAAAGATTACTGCAATGCTGAAAATTTAGACAGTGGGCAAAAAAAAATAAACAAACTTCACTAGTTATTTTCCTCCTTTTCCGTGATGCTACATGCTTTTTTTTTTACTAGTTTGATAGCACAATTATTAAAATTAATCAAATGTATTGTCTGTATATCCTTTGCACATTCAAATGGCATGTTGAATGGAGCTCTCCAATGTGCTGAAACGTGGATGGGTGCTGAGTACCTTTACCTTCCATTATCTTTTAACAATACTTTGCAGCTCAGTCAGAATATTTTAGTAACGATAGAAAAATGTACAGTCCACATTGATGAATAAATCAAGCATGTGCAATTCCTGTTTTTTTCTTTGGGTAACCATTGTTCATTGTGGTTCATAAAACATATTTACAGCAATGTCTGTATTGGCTCTCGTCTTTATCCTAGTTGTAGCTCATACCTACGCTTCAAATAAGCAAGTAATTTCTGGAGTAATTTTTGGTGTTTGCACCATTAACCCGTACGTTATAAAAGGTGTTCTGATCTGCTTAAACTGCATTAGGTTAAATACTAGATGAATAGTGATGTTTAGGATTTCTAATGATCCAATTATATAGACAGCTGTTGTGCTGCATGGCAGTGCTGCACCACAAGCAGTTTCCTAGCAACCAGTGTGATGGTAAAGTATTTCCCCTAGAGCAGTACTATGTCCAGTACAGTGAGAGCTGGGAGAGTAGCTATAGCACACTGAATGAGATTTTAGGAATGCCTTTTTTCAGTGCAATTCACTATACTATATCACTATACATGGTTCCCTTTGCATATGGATGGGTGTACGTGCTTGTATATTTGAGGTGTGAAGCACAGAAAGCAATGTGTGTGTGTGTGTGTGTGTGTGTGTGCGTGTGTGCATGCTCGAATGTCTATGTGTCCATATGTGTATGTGTTAATACAGGAATGCTGTGGAGAGCAGCACTCATGCTTCACCTCCTTTACCATTTGAAAATGACTGCAGTACTGATGGTTGGATGAGCTGTTTGCGTTCATTCATTGGTTGATGCATGTAAATGTCAGTGAAGAACAGAGAGATGGAACGAAGCACTCAGTAATTTAAACGGAAAAGCATCACTTGTAAACCTGGCTGACAAAGAGGCTTGTCTCTGGGCTAGGGTTAAGGCACTCAACCAAAACTACACATCCATCTGGTCCAACAGCTCGCTCTCTCTCTCTCTCTCTCTCTCTCGCTCTCTCTCTCTCTCTCTCGCTCTCACAATGTGTCTCACTGTCTCTCAATGTATAAGAT
>JAOYMR010000009.1:13279626-13291670 GCA_025802075.1 Tenebrosternarchus preto | reverse complement strand
TCTCTCTCTCTCTCTCTCTCTCTCTCTCTCTCTCTCTCTCTCTCTCTCTCTCTCTCTCGCTCTCTCTCTCTCTTTCTCCCTTGCCTATTTTTTCACAATGTATCTAATTTTATTCTTTATGTTTTCTCGGTGTTCAATAGCCTGGCTCTTCTCTTGCAGTTTAGATCCTGGAGGATTGTGTCTGTATTGTACTGCCATGTGAGAAACAGGTCATAACAAGACTACACAATGGATGCCAGTATATTTTAGGATTCAGTTGTTCTGGCTGCTGAAATTTTTAAATGAGTGTTTTTGTGGGTTTTCAACTTATGCATGTTACACATTATTAGTCTATCTACCAAAGCCACAATCCATCCACAAAGTAATCCATCATAATTGTGTTTACAGTTTAAGAGATAGTTCCACATTTAAACTCTGTCCTTGGTTTTCTGACACAGTCAAGAAACAGTTTGTTCTTAAAACAAACAAGCAAATAAACAAATAAAAAACCCACTTGCACCCCATGTCATATCTGTCACCTGCTTTGATAGTGTCAAGGCCAAGGCATTAGGGTAAAGCTATTAGACCAATTATTGCTTAAGTCTAAACATGAAATAATATACATTGCAAAATTTTGCATAGTTATGAAAAAAAAAAGCACTCTGCATTTGCCTAAATCTATTAGGAACATTTGGCTTCTACAACTGTTATTTTAAGACTGAAAAAGAGATTTTCCTTCTGTTCTATAAGAGTGTGTGTTTGTTTGTCTTTCTCACAACCTGCTGATGGTCCCTCATGCAAATCCTATTACTGCGAATAACACAAGGCTTCTACTCTTGTGAATGTGAAGGCTGTGAAGGCAGCTCTGCCTGACACACATTATGAAAAAAAAACAAGCAAATACAATTTTTGAATGTGTCTTGCACTGGAGCATTAGTTTGATTTAAAAGTAATTCCTACCCCAGTTATGCTTGTTTTAGTAGAAAATACCATTCAGAGCAAAATCAATGATGGAGTATTGATAAGACATGCTCTAATGCTGTGGCTCTTGTCAACTGAGGTCTAGTTCATTTGGCACTCTGTAATATCTGACTGGTTTTGGATGGTGTTTGCATCCAAAGGCAGTATGGAAAGTCACCCCCAGGTCAGGCAATTTCTACACATCATTGCAAGCAATTGGCCATGACTAAAATATCATGGTGGTGTAATTGTTCCATGTTTCATGTAGCAGTGTTGATGGACATGTCTGCATGGCTTAAAGTGCATAACAATGCGAGCCCCAAATCCACAAGTACCTACAGATTCTCACATAAGAACATCTGTGTCTGCACAGTGAAGGAGTGATGGAAGACCCACGTTTTCCACCAGTATGTTACATTATATTGCTCATGTTTTCAGTCAACAATCACCAAAACAGTACCTGCAGAATCATAGTGAAAAAGTAATAAAATGTTTTTAACGAGCAAAAAAATGTGATTGGCTAGAACTGAACTTGTCATGCAGTTTATGACAGAGGCAGAAACTGCATTCAGACAGGGGATACAGTAAAGATAGAGATGATTAAGGAGTTTTGTAATTAAAGTGTTACCTCTGATCTTAAGACTTTACATTTTTTTACTATAAAGTGCTGTAACCTGCATTCACTCACTTTTCATTTTCTTCATTCTCTTTTTTGCTTCTTCTGTCTTCTTTCCATTTCCCTGCTCACTGCACCCCCCTCCCCCCAGTTCCTTCATCTTCAGACAGACAGATCCCAACCTGCCCTGTTGATTATGAGAAGATGCAAGGTGGAATTTGTCATCAGCTCCAGCCTCCCCCTGTCCTGACAGAAAATTATTGATTTTTTGCCACCCAGTTTAAATAATCATAAGAGCCTTGTTCAGGGGAACGAAAGCATCTGAAGCAATGGTATGTTAAAGTGAGGATTCTTCCAGCATAATGCCATCCAGAAACAAGGCTTTCATTTTGAAATTGTTGCTTGTTATTCCAGTATAAGATAGGGGGGTTGGCAGTGACATCAACCACAATTCATGCACACAAATAATTGATGAAGACTATTTCAAAAATCAAGCAATTAACCCTGGTCAGTGGACACTTTCTGTAAATCTGGCATCCATAGTAATATAGGACCTACACTGTCAAATAAAAGGGTTTCCTAAATTGACATAGACTGTTCAGTTTTTACTACAAAACAAGTTTTCTTGAAACCTTGGCTTTGGTTTACATATTTATTTTTGGAAGGTAGTGATAGTTGTCCACAGTGATAACGGACAATCTTTTCTTTTGAAAAATATTTTCACGACCTAAGTCTTATCTAACCCTTTCAGGTGCTATGTCTGAGCTATTGTGTGTTGTTATATAGAAAATGTAATAAAGACATTCTTAAAAAAATAAAAAAGCAGAAGATGCAGCTTTAGAGTGAGGCCGAGAAAGTCCCCGCAGAGTTTAATATTAAAACCAGCATGTAAATCAAATCTTTCTTGAGTTAATTCGCCGACGGCAACCCTTCTAATAGAATTACTCATCGTCTGGTTACTTAAGGAGACTCGTTGACGTAAATGGTTTTGTCTGAAACCTGGTTGTCAGGATTTTGTTATTGAGTCCACTGTGACCTTTCTTTGTGTGCCTTTTATATTCTAAAATAGGTACTACTTACCAGTTTATGTTTTATTTACCACATGGTGCTTTTCGTGTAGGGTAAGCAAATTAGAGTATGGGAGTTTTCGAATTGTTTTGGCTATTAACAGACTAATTAAATGGAAGGCATTATATACATTTTGAGTAATGAATAATCTTCTATTCAGTTTTACAGCCGTTGATTCGGTAGAATGTCCCCCTGCCTGCTGCGCAGTCCTCGTGCCACGCTGAGGACCAGCTAGTTTTGACATGTGCTGTCATTTCAGTACTGGACAGCTCCAGTGTCAGGGGGAGGAGTCTTTATTCGAGTGATGCATGGGCACAAGGACTGTGCTGTGATTTAGCAGAAGCCAAAAATTATCCGAAGCCAGAAACTGTCTACATAAGATTTGCATTTTCTCAGCAAACGAATAAGACGCACTAACGGTTAGCGGTTAACCCCGCCTCTTTACTTCAGAAGCTGAAAAATCCTGTCTCAACTCAAATCCACATTTCCGCGTCCAGTGCACTACATTTATAACGATTCATGCAAAATCGACCGTCCTATTCCGTAATTTTCCTTCATTTCACGCCTCAAGAAAGGAAAGTACATCAGCAGGGCAGATCTCCGTTTTAAAGAAGTGGTTCCCACGCGCTGAAGATGAATTACTGAACGATTATTCCAGCCGCGCCTGCTCTGACTGTACTCCGTGGGATGCCACTCTGATTTCAAGCTGTACAGTCGATGCCCCCCCGAGGAGGAAGGAAAACAGTCGCTGGTAACATCAGTTGGTCATTCACCTACATCAGAGGGACGACCGGTGTCATGACAAACAGCGCGATGCACCCGCGGACCGCCTGCTGATGTTTGGGTCCACGATGGATTCTTGTATGCCCACCTTAAGCTTCCGATATAACGGTATCATAAATGGAGGAGGAGACTGACAACCGCAAAATCAACAACAGCTTCCTTCGGGACCACAACTATGCAACCGAAGGTAGCGCACTTTTTAAATTTGTCAGACCTTTGTATTAAACGCAATTGTAAATGTTTAAGACACCAGTAACGGCGGGGGGAGGGGGAGCAGTGATATAGGTTAGGTAGGGGTATACATGTTGCTTGCAGGACCCCGCCTTGTTCTTACATTTCTCGAACATGCGTTAGCAGTGGTGATTAGAATAAAGGTTTTATGTTCTGCAACAACAAACAACTCGGTAACAATGGAAATAGATATCTGCTAATGTACTGAATACTAGGACACTAATGCATGTTTTCAGAAGCCTTTTCTATGAAAATGGTCTATAGTCACGTCTAAAATTATCTTATGCTCTTTCCCCACATTCTGCTTTTGGGTGTTACTATGGCACCATTCACTGAGTAGTGACGCGCGGAGTGACTCAGGCATTGCTTTTCAGATCATTAGCGCTTTTCATGCGTAGTTCGACACTGTTGTGAAATCATTTTACTTTAGAAGACCTTTTCGTAGGGCCGTCTCGTGAGAAGGAACGATATGAACGCCCACGACAGATCTTGGATCGAGATGCTTTGTGAACATTTGCACTGCAGTGAATGTTGATGGTGATTCAGAATTTACAAATTCTCAGAAATTCAATAATCTAGTGTGATTATACGGTAACCCAGATTTCAGTATTTGTGATTTTGTGGCATGTGATTTTCCATTCTTGGAGAGGAGAATAAGAGAGAGATCTGGCAGAATGTGTTACAGCAGGCTCTAGGACCAGTGTTAGACACTGAAAAGACTTGCACCTTTTAGGTGAAATATTGTCTTTTGTTGCTCTTTAATTGACAGCAGAAATGTGATTGGCTAGTAATTTTTAAGGGTTATTGTGACCTGAGTGGAAGTGTGGAAATGGATGCAGTCCAACACATTTCATCTGACTCCTTCCACTGTGCACCGAGCTCTGAAGGGGCAAATGTGTGGCCCTTCACCCATCAGAGGGCACCTTCCTGGGTGGTGATAAATAGCTCTGGGAGCCTATGTAAAACGGACCCAATCAGCAGCCTGCAAGATCTCAGGCCTTTGGTTTATGACCTGTTCAAGGGCTCCAGCCCAGGGTGTAAATCAGACTGTAACTCTGTGTCTAGAGACTGACTCTCTCTCTCTCTCTCTTTCACCCTTTCTGGCTAACACGCACGCACACACACACACACACACACACACACACACACACACACACACACACACACTGCTAATACACACACAGTTTTAGCAGTCTACAACCTATTGGTTCAAAATGCTCTGGCACTGTTCTCATCATCATGCATATCATAATATGAGTTCTCCTATAGTGGAATTGAGTGCATTGGATACCAATACACTTTGTTGTATTGAATGGAATATAAGTAAAGGTCAATGGGCTGGTGACAGAAACTGCACTGTAACGGTGCCAGATAGTGTGACAGACTATATAAAGAAAGTGAGTCTGAAACTGCTGCATCATTCTCAGTAGTGAGCTCAAAAGGTCAAGCCACTGAGAACCAGAGCTACATTTGAGCTCAGTTTGAGCACTGGTCAGACTCCATACCTTCCACTATGAACAGACCTAAAGATCCTTTATACAGAAATCGGTGCAATAGAGGTCAAGGAGACCATTTGAATTCTTGTTGAGTACTGACAGTCACTTTAGTCTTGCCAGGGTGTTTGGTGGCTCTGATTTACAACTCAATGTCATCATTCCTCATATTCCATTGTCTATTCTGGGGGACTGTACCTTTAATATTCCGCCCTGAAAATGTGGTGCGTGCATTGTAAAAGCTCGTGAGCTCAGACAGCAACCTGCTGGGTGTCCTTTAGCCCCGCCCCTATGGCCATCCCCTACCCAGAGTGACTCACTGACTGGACAGAGCAGGTGGTGAGAGTGGCTTTCGAGCGTGGACATCCTGGGGATTAGAACTGGGTTCCAGAGAAACTCTCTCCTGACCCTCAGGCAGTGGAAACCTCACACAGGGAAAGGCTGTGATGATGTGAGCACTTTGACTACCAAAAAAAAGGACACACACTCACACACCCCAAAGAGTTTTTAGCAAGGTGGCCTAAATTGGAGTGATAGAGGAATTCTCCAGTGGTATCACTCACAACTGAACTTAATGCAGTGTAATGCACAGAGGGATTGGCTATATACAGAGGTAATGGTCCTGTGCTGGTCTTTACAATGCAGAGTATGATCATTATGATTCAATTGACTTTTCTCTGCACACAATCAATGTGAATAGTCATATGACCCAGTAAGGTGACCTCACGAAAGAGCACATGCACACACCAATTTGTCTAATTTACTAAAGTGCCATGGTCCTGGTAATTGGATTTCGGGAAGTAACTTTGTAGCCCCAGGAGTGGTTTCTTTATTCCCAAACCCAATAATGCACTGACAGGCATCCCATAAGCACAGAGCATAAGAGAGAGGTGTGTAGAATTGCTGTAAATGACCAATATCCATATATTAGCTTTCCACGTTGGTCTCATATTAAACAGAAAAACATATCAAAGTTATCATATGTAATCATGTGGATTTATAATGACTTTTTACATATAATCTTAGTGTTAATATTTAATGAATGAGTAGTAAAAGCTGAGCTGATTTGATGTCTAACTGATCTCAATATTAGCTTTTTAATAGAGATGTTATGGGATATAATGATGTTATGAGTCCAAAATGGTAGTCATGGGAGCCATGTTAGCTTTCACTGGAGTAACATTAGCACTCTTCTGCATTTCATATGCACAGCAATCATGGAATTTTACATCTAGGTAGTAATGAGGGCAAACTGACAATTGAATTGATAGACGTTTCCGGATCACGTTTTCACCAGCGTGGGGAGGACAAGAAGAGAGTACAGAGGCTGTGGGCTTCATTAGCATAACACAGATACCAGCAGAATGACAGATCACTAATCGCAGCAGGATGGATGTAGCGCTGCAAGTAAAGGAGGCTCGACCTTCATCTTCGTTTGGGCTTGGCGGGCTTAATTGGCCTGAACGCTTCCCCTGCATGTTTACATATCTCTCCGTTCCAGCACACGCTCTCGACAAGCCTGCGGCGAAGCCCTCCGTCCTCAGAGCAGTCGCCTTAAGCTGAGAATTTGACTCTTTTCCGAGTCCAATTCAACAAACGCCAGTGGCAAGAACCTTGTCTGGGGGGGGGCACTGCCGTCTCTGGCATTTCCCAGTTGTGATATATTGCCTGGCGGGGAGAGGGCGATGCGGCAGTACAGGGCTGTGCTGCAGAGATGGAACAGAGCAGGATCTAGTCCTGCTCCACCGAAGAAGCTCCAAACCACAACCCATGTAGCTCTGGGAAAAGGTATTAGAGCTCCGAGTCTTATCTCCCTGCAAGATTAAATAAACAGTTCAGTCTTGATACTTATATGGCTGTGAATAAAACGGAGCCTGTTAGGATCTGCCCTGTGTAATACTGGTATGGACTGCATTTGCTTTGTTTTTTGTAACATTAGCAATTCAGTAGTTTAAGAATTAATTTAATGTTAGTTAAAGGAGACCCATGAGAAAGGCGCTCAGGTTAAATAAAGGTGAAGTACAGATATTGGTGTCCAACAGGGTGATGTTAACATTTCTCAAGGCAAGAAATGACACTTTCCATGCTGAGTTACTAATGCTGTTTTTCGCTTTAGATTGAAGCAGCAGAGGTCTCTTAGCACTGGGGACATGGCCTTTGTACATTGTCTGAACACAGCCCATGGGGGGGTGACCCTACTACACCCATCCTGGCAGTGCAATTTACACCCCTTGCTCTCACTCAGGGTTAATGCTCCACATTGCACAGGCCGGGCAGCAGTTATTATTACTGCTACATGAACGAGGGGTGGGGGTACTGGGTGGAGGGTACTGGGTGGAGGGGCCGAAACACAGCAAACGAGACTGCCAACACAAACGGCCCCAGGCTACACTTTAGGATTTTAATCATAAAAAGAAATGTCTCCCCAACCCGTAGGGTCACATTTATTATTGAGAAGAAACCCGTGAGGCCCAAGTGTTGTTGTGTCAGTGGGAGGACACATGGCCAGGGTCTGGACACATTAAAGATTCAGCAGTTTCTTGGTCTTTATTGGAGGATGTACCCATAAAGGACAAGGGAGGGCCAAGCAGAGTGAGTAGAAATGTGTTTATTATGCCTCTGCATTGCTTTTAGGACGTGAGTAGTGAAGAATGAGGAAATACACAGACACACAAACAAACATACGTCTCTACATTTTGAAAATATTTTTTGTAACCAAAGAAAAATGGTCATTTCAATTTTTTTCTCTCTCTCTGACTTTCTCTATGTCTCTCTCTCGTCTTTGCTCTGTCTGTCTGTCCGTCTTTCTCTCTCTCATTCCTGCTCTGTCTGACTATCAGTCTCTCTCTCTCTCTCTCTCTCTCTCTCTCTCTCATCCCTGCTCTGTGTTTGTCATCTCTGCTCTCTGTCTGTCTTTCTCTCTCTGTCTTATCTCTGTTCTCTGTCTCTTTGTATTTTAACTGGCACCCCATAGCTTTTACCCTAATTTGGGAAGTTCAGAGCATCGATGGTTAAATTATGTATCTGTTAATGATGTGTGAAAAAAGCCCAATATGAGCTTTCAAACAACACTCCACTTCACTCACATGCACACACATACGCACGCACACGCACACATACACACACACACACACGCAGAGTCACCCTCCCCTTCTGTATCCCTGGAGACCTGCCGAACCTCTCTGCTGTGATTCCTGCTCCATTCTCCTATTTCCACAGGGCATTTTTCCAAGAAATAAGGTTAATTAGCTTTCTCTCTCCCCTCCACCGAGCTCTGTGTTTTGGAGACAGAGGTGGCGCTTTGAGAGCGCGCCGTGGAGAACCAGCCACCACGGCACTCTTCACCAGCACATGCTGGAGTTGATTCCCACAACATGTCCTGTGGTCTGGTGAAATTTGGATAGACTGTCCTCTTATCTCCCTCTGCTTTGGAAACAGCCATTGACTTCTAACACTGTCTTCTCGTCAGGGAGTCAGTCGATATGGCTGACGGACATTATAACACTGCAGGCGGGAAGCACAGCTACAGCTCTGCACGTGTTTGTGGATGGAGGTACTGAAAGGGAAGAGATTGCCCTCTCAGTTTGGTCTCATTTTCCACTGTAAAGACTTTAGAGGAGAGAAATGCAGGGAAGAGGTCTTGCTATGTCTGTTTGACCTCTGACCATTTTGTAAAGACCAGAGAATTTGGCTGAAATATTTTGCTTGCAGAAATGATGCAGGTGCTTCCTGAATACTCCCATGATGAACAGTACTAATGTGAAGAAAGTGAAAAGCTTAACCTTCTGTGTACTGAACCCGCAGTGACATGGTTACAGGGCAAAATAGATTCAAGGCTCTGGGCTGGAAGCCACTCTTGACTTGTTCCCATCTTTTTCAGAGCAGCTCTTATGTTTGCTGCAGGGCACTGATGTGTCATGGTATTTATTATTGAGCACATAGCAGATTTTGAATCTTGAAAGGAGAGCTCTGTTTTGACGTGAACAGATGTTCGGTGAGCGTGTTAGTGTTTGTGCACGTGTGCACATGCGTGTATATGTATGTGTGTGTACAGGATCCTTTGTCGCGCAGAGATTAGCAGTAGTGCTCTAATCTCAATCGCCATGCTCGAAGATTCCAAAAGGCTTCCAGCACCTACCAGCCTGCCACCTCCCTCCTTAATGCACTTCCACTTCCGTAACTGGCTTTGAGCTTCTTGTCGTGATTGCTTCTGCACTGGTGCTGGCTGTGGGGTGGAACGTATCTGTGTGCGTGTGTTCCTGCAGGTGCTCTGTAGCGGCAGACACACACGGTGACCTACATAGCGCCGGAGCCTCTCTGCTCTCCAATCGCAGACTGCTGAGCTCAGCCTCCACATGGTTCTTTGAGTTTTACGAGGGCAGACAGTGGCTACACCACTACAGCACCCATCCATTTAGTTCATAATCTCACAATCTTGTTTACTTAAGCTGTTTACAGGTAGCTCTGTCTTTGCTAGCATCCAGTGTCTTGGCAGTTCCGTGTTTCCCATTAAGACGTCCATAATTCAATCATGTACTTATTGCCTTTGCTCAGAGGTGAGGAAATTCAATCTGTGAATTCAGTCGGAGGTAAATGACTGGATTGGAGTCAGTTGTGGTGGCGTTATTGGTGTGCTTGGGGTGGCAGGACATCATCTCATTTCAGTCTCTGCTGTGACTGAGCCACCCCTCACTGAGGGGACGCACCTTTCAAACGTGTTTGGAGGCCACTGGGAATGCTGGGAAGGGACAGGTTTGTTCCGTAACCTACTTTATGGTGGGTGAGTGATGATAGGGAGCTGTGTCTGTGGAGAACGGATCAGTTTTTTCCCAGACAGTGTGCTGTGCTGTGGCTCGCCAACATATGACCTGACTGCCTGAAGGATTTACTCACTCTGAACTGCTGTACGTTACTCAGTTTATCTGTCAGGAGCAGCAGTAACAAACAGACCTTTTTAGGACATATTCTCTTCAAGTAGTAAACATCCAAGACCATCATCTCTTCTCCATCTCCATTCTAAGAACCAAATCATTGAACATTGAAATCAAAAAGGCCTTTTCCTAGTGTAAGGTGACATATTTTTGAGCATATTCGAGTGGGAAACAATGTATGATGCACTTGATTTTATCCATTGTGCTCTGAATGCATTGTGAAAGAAGTAGCATGATTATGATTTTTATTCTTATTACCCACCAGCTGGTGACGCAGCCAAAGAAAACAATTAAATATATCATCAGTTCTTTCCTGCTGTTAGTGAGCAGGATAATGTGCTGATAATGAAACAGACACTGCTAAGCTGCTAAATTTGCCTTCTCTCCAGTGACTGAGGAACTGTGGAACTCAATCTGTTTTATATTTATATATCTGTTATAGATATAAATAGGATGCATCTGAAAGGCTCTTTGCCACATAAACTGAAGTGAAATGCAGCTTGCTTTATAAATCCCTCAGGTATTTTTGTGGATACAAGAATACACAGAAGTCTGGTCTCCTGGGGCCACATTAGGTCAGTCTCTACCTTACTGGGTGGATTTCAGAGCTGGATAGCAGCATAATTATGATGGATGTATTCGCTGTGTTGCCCAGCCTCCCTGCTTTTGGGTTTCTACAAGCACATGCTGTCTGATGTACGGTGTATTTCTCAGTCACTGACTGTCTCCTTGTTCTCTTATGGCTGTCTCTGTTGTCTCCCTCACATGACTGGAGAGAGAGGAGGTTGTATTCACATGAATGACCCAGATCAAGAGGATCAGACATCTGTCCTTGTTTGTGTGTAGGGATTTAAGCTATGTTACCTACAGGGTCACTGACTGAATGTGGTGTTCCCTCTATGCCTGTTAATACATCTCCAGACATTCAGCAACCTAGGAAACTGTGGGGGGTGGGGTGGGGGGGGTGGGGTTGTTGTAATCCTCCCCCACCACCACCACCCATATTTCCAGCCCATTATGCCCCTAAAGCAGTCAGCAGCTCTGTGCAACCACTCTTACTGAAATAAAGCCTGTTACAAAAGGCCTTTAAAAAGAGGTGGGTGGGTGGGTGGATGGGTGGGGGTAGGGTAGCTGTGGTAGAGGGCAGTTGTGGTGTGGGAGTGTGGCTGGGCATGGGGTATGGTATGGTTTTTTATGGTATCTATAACTAGAAGTCTGAACCAGAGAGATACAAAGAATTCATATAATATTATGTTTATTGACATCAACAATGTGGGAAAGAAATAAGCACCATATCATGGTAAAAGCCAGCACAGCCCATTCTTTGATAACCAGATTATGTGTAAGTATTCACGGTGGCGGTGAGCTAGAAGCTAATAGAGGAAATCAAAGCCCTCTCGACCTTTATGCTGCTGTGTGGTTTGCTGTGCTGAAATCCAGTGCGCTGACCACTCACTCAGGTCGTCGTGGGAACTCTTAGTGTAGTGCAGGCGCCTGAATATCTTGGAGAGAAGTAATTCTCCGCTCCTAGCTGCGATGGAAGAGGTCGCCATGGCAACAGCTTCCTCCTGTTCCCCATTCAGCTAGCTTTAAATCCACGGAGGGGGAGTGGGTGAGAAAAAAAATATCCTCGTTTTTTTTCTCTCTCTCTCACTCTCTGTCTTTCTTTCTGTCTTCATTACATCCGTGCTTCTCCTATTATCATAAGAGCGTACCACCAAAGCCATACACACTAAAGAGATTCGCTTCTGTCATTCATATGAATCGACTCAGGTGAGCGTCTCCTCCTGGGGCGTGCAGCACGGCTGTGTTCTCAAGAACTTGCAATCTCCTCAAACTCTTTCAAAGCCACTCCGCCTTCAGGCAGATGCATCTTTTTACCAAGGATAGAAGGAGATATCTGAAAGGTAGGACAGGTCTGCTGCACCAGACTGCCGTGTGGCGCAAGGAGTGGCGGAGGGTGTGGTGGGGGTGTGGTGGGGG
>JAOYMR010000009.1:13213896-13273024 GCA_025802075.1 Tenebrosternarchus preto | reverse complement strand
ATTATCTGCCTTCTCCATTTCGCATCTCTTATAGATTTACCTTTGTAAAGGTAACAATTGCAAAAATACCTGAAGAAATCAGAAATACTCCTACCAAACTGATAGTATAATAGAAGGTTACTTGCAATGAGTGGCTAGATTGTTTTAAAAAACAAATTGTTTTTTATTTTACGGTGGAAACATTTACTCCTAAGTAATCTATAATTATCAATGACATTCAGTAAGAACTAACTAACATGGTCCAATTTAAGGCATCCTAATGTTATCTGAAGAGAGTCCCAGTAGACTAATGGACCCAAACATTAGAAATGCATAGAGCAAGCCAGCTCTATCCACTCGAGCCCTTCCCCAAGAGACCAAAGGGCATATCAGCCATGACAGAGATTATCCTGCCTCCCACCTTGAGCAAGAGATGGAGGGGATGAAGCTTATGCTAATATTTAACATAACTGTGTCTGCTGTGGCTTATCCTGCTAATTTCATTTGGTAGCATTTTGGAGGAGACTGAAAAATCCATATAGGCTCCATACAGTAGCGCCCCACATCGCATGACTGAACTGATAACCGGACACTGATAAATTTCCATTAGACGTTCTAAGGAGCTGAGATCTTCTGTGGCGCTAAGTTCAAGACTGTGGCCGATTGTGCACGGTTTCAAAATCCTATTGAATACATTGACATTTCAGCAGTAGCAGTAAGATCAATGTAGTGAGACGCCATGCTGCTTCTGAAGAGATCTGAGGGCTGGAAGAGTTCAGTTCCTTTCTGAGATTTATTGACGCACTCGCTGTTCCGTGGACTTGTGTCCTGTTCAATGGGCCATTTGCATTTGGCAGAAAGGACTGCCCTTGAGGGAGGTGAGTCTGAGAGACATACGCTCCTGTTTCAGCAGCCTTGGGATTTTTACACAAAGCTGTTGTTTTTCACCTGGTATGTCGGCACACAGTGGGCAGTTATTGCCTCACCCGGGCAATCAACTGTTCAATACCCAGGTGGTGGTGCCGGGTGGTGGTGTTGGGTGGTGGAGTCAGCAGTGGCGGCTGCGTCCCGCCCCTGCTGTGCTCTTCCCCCCAGCACGGAGCTCAGCGGGGTTCCCGGAGGACTCATTACCCCGCGCTGAGAGACGCCCTGCCTGGTACAGACACCTGCATCCTCAGCATCGATCGGTATCCCCACTCACTCTGGCCCTGCGTATCATTTGCTGTGGAGAGATCCTGCTCAGACAGCAAACACCAGTCCACAACTGAGTCATCCAAGCAGAAGGGGGGAGATTGGAAGCAGCTGACATAAAGGTGTCTTGCCAGTTTGCTGGGTGCCTCGGATCCTAGATGAGTGTGTTACTCATGTCAGAGTTAAGCAGGTCTGTTACCATTCTCAGCTCACTCTAAAGAACTGAGAATTCAAACCTGCAGAGATTTTACTGTGGTGCTGCAACACATCGTCTCGCTTCTGCCTCTTCCTCAAACAGTCTTTGAAGAGCCTGAGGACCCAAGCAACCGATCCTTCTTCTCAGAAATCATCTCCTCCATCTCAGACGTGAAGTTTAGCCACAGTGGACGTTACTTGATGACGCGGGACTACCTGACGGTGAAGGTGTGGGACCTGAACATGGAGAGCAAACCTCTGGAGACCTACCAGGTGCAGCATTCCGAATGTGTTCCTCCTCGCCTGACTTTGTTTAGCATCCCCAGTCCTACCACAACATTCGAAGCATTTAAGACTATTTTCATATTTCACATTCCGTAGAACACAAGACGTGAATTAGACCATATCACTGAATAGTTGCCTTTGGGAACAACATCTCAGGATTGTGTGTATTTACACACACACGCCTACACACAATGTATCATCCTGAGAATAGTGTGACTTATCATCTTCTATCCATGTATGGATGGTTCCTTTCACAAATCAGTCGAATACAGTACAATGAAACTGAGCAAATACTGTTGGTGCAATCAAACATAACAGACAAGAGATAACCTTATCAAAACAAAGCTAATAATAATTCGTATAATTAGAAAACTGGTCTCTGTGCAGATGCAATCAGTGCAGATGTAAACAGTTAATATAAAGTGCAGTAGAATGTAAACATGCAGTAGTGTAGTATAAAGAATGTAAGGATTAGAGTCTACCACATGCTCTTCAGTCCAGATCAGGATACTCTTCTGAGGATGCTCTTCAGTCCAGATTAGTTTAGTGTAAATGAACTGGAAGTGTACAGCTCACGTATGGCAGAGGGGTAGAAACTATTTCTCATTCTGTCCATGCAGCAATGGACCTGAAATGTCTGCCAAAAAGCAGCGTTTCAAACAGCTGATGTCCAGGGTGGGAGAAGGATCTCTTTCCTTTATCACCTCCGTGGCTTCAGCATATACTACAAATACTCTAATGTAGTACTTTATCATCTGTCCTGGGGGTCTGTACTGTAAAATGGAACAGTTTCCCTTCTCTATCACACTCCATTCCACCGTGGGTTTTTGACCCATCCATCAGAAGTGTTAGTGCAGGAGAACACTGAGCTGTGCCCCAAGGTTCCTCCACGACTGTGAGTGGGAAATACTGCTGCAGTGACTGTGAGACCTGTTTCTAACACTGTCCTTCTTCATGTCTGTCTGTTCTGTCAGGTACATGACTACCTGAGAAGTAAGCTGTGTTCACTGTATGAGAACGACTGCATCTTTGACAAGTTTGAGTGTGTTTGGAATGGATCAGACAGGTCAGCAAAAGAAAAAAACTAACAAAATTACAGAAAAAAACCCAAATAAAATTAATTTGTGCATGTAACTGTAAAAGATTGACCAGTGACGTATTATCCCTATTTTTCCATGTTTTGTTGTCTTATGGGCTGTTATTTTTCTATGGCTTCTAGTGTAATCATGACGGGGTCCTACAACAACTTCTTTCGAATGTTTGACCGCAATACAAAGCGGGACGTGACACTGGAGGCGTCGCGTGAGAACAGCAAGCCACGTGCTGTCCTGAAGCCCCGCAAGGTGTGTGTGGGCGGGAAGCGGCGCAAGGACGAGATCAGCGTTGACAGCCTGGACTTCAGCAAGAAAATCCTCCACACCACCTGGCACCCCTCGGAGAACATCATCGCCGTGGCCGCCACCAACAACCTCTACATCTTCCAGGATAAGGTCAACTAGCACAGCTCAGACGCCCTCGCTCACACATGCATGCACACACACGCGCGCACGCACACACACACACACACACACACACACACACACACACACACACATATACCGGCAGCCTTGCCAGAGCTGAAGGCAGGAAGATACGCGCCTGTGTGCAGAGAAGAAGAGGCAGGGAATGTGAGTGAGATGCTGGGGGCGAGGCCAGACTGGGGACTTGCAGGCCAGACTGGGGACTTGCAGGCCAGACTGGGGACTTGCAGGCCTGGGGTCAGCTGGCATATTTCTGCTTGGCGCGTGAGAATTCGAGGCACAGTTGCTCTTCTGCACAGCCTATTCTCCTCTCCCACTTTCACCGCCTCCACATTGCGCTCCCGTACGACTTTTTTGTTAATCCTATTTATTTGGTTCTCCATTTGAAGGAAATGCATGACGTGGAACCTCGGCAAACTAAGCTAAGCCACCTGCCTTGGTGAGGTTTTGCAGGCTTGGGTTGGAGGAAGATGTCAGTGGAGCTGTGGGCCACAGAAAAGCCAAACTTCTGCGGAGTCGCAGCAGAATGGATTCTACTTCCTGTCACCTCCTTGGTTTGTGGCTCTTGAAACAAAAGGGTGCCTTCACAGTGAACCTGATTGTTTGGACAGAAAGGCCACAGTGACCTTCAGCCACTACAGAGCTGTCAGTAACATGTGGAACCATGGTTTGATAGCCTATGAACCTGGCCACGATGCCAGAGTCAGACACAAGATATGGACAAGACCACAGTTCTTTGCTACTTGACTGATTTCTTTTCAGAGAAAATGGAGTTCTAAGCAAATCTCCTTGGTCAGATGTCACTGACATGTTTGGTTTCACGTTGCTGTTTTTTGGTCTTATTTACATGTTACAGTTAAAAGCTGTGGTGCCTTCTTTGGGTATGTGGGCATGAGAAGGACTGGGAGGGGCTTGGGGAGGGTTGGTGCTGTTTTTGGGTGGTGTGATATACTGGTTTGTGGAGTGTGACTGTTTTTAAAGAAATGTGGACTGAATAGCTTTGTGTAATAAAAAAGAAGGAACCTGATATGTATTCAAGTACACAAAATGTAAGTACTTTTAAATTTTGCCAAATGGTCATGGCATTTGCTCTGTTTTGCTCATGATTTATGAAGCATACGTCCCTAGATTCGACTCCTTCGATGCAGTGTTGGGTGAAAGCTGTAATTGCACTCCTTGTAATAAATCACTGTAATTTACTAATAAAATATCTGCTCAGCAGGGTGCAAACAGGACTGCAATGTAAGATACTTTTGCCTCTCACTGAAACAGTTTCCATTATTGTGCATTTCTTGGAGACAGCTAAAGCACCGTCCTGCTAGAATGTTCCATGATGTGCAAGGGTAGAGAGGGCTGGTATCATGATGTAGCCTAACTAGACAAGAAGGTTATATGATATCAGGGAATTTTAGGTACAAGTCCTTAAAAAAGTAATGTCTTCTTAAGCAATTTCAGTTGTGAACTTCTTAATGAAACAAAGTTTTATAGCTCAGAATGTATTTAAATGCAATTAACTGACATGCAGTCTTTATGCTTAATGGAATTTGTTGAAATAAAAAAATGAGAAGATGTGCAAGTTGGATTTTTCTGTTTGTTTGTTTGTTGTTGTTTCTGTTTTTTCCACCTTACTTTTCTTTTTTTTCTGATTCAATTTTTTGTTTTATTTCAACAAAGATTACAACAACAAATGAAACATTGCCCAAGATATGCCCTATAGTTGTTCTTCACAATTTATCACGTAAGTAGCGACAACTAAGTGATACTACCTTATAGACAAAAATAATATTACCATATAAATATTATACTCATTCATAATTTAGTAATCAATGGAGTAATGTATACAAAAAAGAAATAAAATAAAAAGGGAGGAAAACGAACAGGATTAAGCTCGCTAGGTTCTCATCAATTTTAACAAGTCTTTTCCAGTTTTAGAACAGGATGCAATTGTTTTTGCTTTAGCCCACCTTACTTTTCTATATCTATGCATGTAAGCTAATGAGATACCTGGATATACTACGCTCCCCTTCCCTCTGCCCCGTCATCGCATACAAAAGGTTTTTCAACAAAATGGGAGCAAGAGAACAAAATTGGATCATGCGCGCCCTCGTGTGGCGATGGAGATAACGAACAATCTAACGTATTATTATCAAAAGTGATTAATAAACACACAAATAAGCTTTAAATACTGAAAACGGTATAAAGACTATCATACATAAATTAATATTAAACCGATTATTATTCTTGATAGCACTGTTGAGACTTAAACGAGTATTGAGTCCTAACCCTAACGAGTCCTAATGTAAAAAGACTACAAATCTGACAGAATTTACCTTTAAAATAATGACATTTCACTGTTCTCTATGTCATATTGCTTAAACAGTTTCAAAAGTTAATGTACTTGCTATAATCTACGCAAAGTACAGACAGTTTCCAGGGATTATACAGAGTGAATAACTTATTCGTAAAGTACAGTGTCTTGCAGCGCTTGTTAATTGAAATAATTATAATTGGCCTCGAGAGGTTGTTTAGCTCCAGTCAAAATGATAGCAGACTGTCATCTGGGGAGGGCACCTGTCAATCAAACTCGCCTTTATAATCTCGACCAACCTGCGCGCTGTTTTCTCTGTGAATAAACCTATGGTCGTGATAGGAACAAGTGAGTCCGCGGGTCGATTCTACAAGTCCAACGAAGTTTAGTCGCGCAATAGTGTAGTGTATCGAGAACCGTTATTTATGAACCGCATATTAGTGGAAATGGACACATTACCGGATGTGAACATCAGCGCGGAGAACAGCACCGTCGACCGCCGTTCGTTTCTGGACAGGGGTGCCTATCAACACCTGGAAAACAGTGATCTGAAAGTGCTGATCCCCGTGATCCTGGGTATCGTCTGCGTTCTCGGCTTTACTGGAAATGTAACTGCCATGGGAGTCCTCATTACCAACGCGCGCAAGGGCAAGCTTTCTTTGATCAACGCGCTGATTCTCAACCTCATGTTGGCTGACAGTCTGGTCATGGCGTTAGCCGTCCCGTTTAAAGCGACAGCCTATAGCCGTGCCAGTTGGACTCTGGGCTTGTTGGTGTGTAAAACCTGCGACTGGTTCCTGCACTCCTGCATGGCTGCGAAGAGCTTCACGGTAGCCGTCATGGCCAAAGCCTGCTTCAGGTATGTCAGCAACCCCACCAAGCAGGTCGCTATTCGCCTCAAGACCATCCTGGTGGTGTTGGTGTTCATTTGGCTCGTGGCTTGTGCGCTTCCAATCCCCCACTGGCTCTTTGCTACTCTCCAGAAGGAAGGTGATAGACTGCTCTGTGTTCAACTGGTGCCCCTGGACGCCCGCGACATCATGTCTGTGTATGTGAAGGTTTACCCACTGGTGACCTTCTGCGCTCCTCTCAGCTTCGCCCTGCTGTATTTCTGGAGAGCGTACGGCCGCGGGCAGCGCCGCTGCAGCAAGACGCAGAACCTGCGCACACAGATCCGCTCGCGTAAGCTCACGCTCATGCTCTTCAGCCTGACCGTCGCCATGGGCACCATGTGGCTGCCGCAGTGGGTGGCGTGGGTGTGGATGCGGCACGCCCTCCACGGCGACGGCCCCTTCCCGCCGGTGGCCCTCGTCCTCTCCGGCCAGCTGCTGGCGCTCGCTCTGTCGCTGGTGAACCCTCTCATCGTGCTAGCCCTGTCCGAGGAGTTTCGCGAGGGCTACAAGGGCCTGTGGCGCCGGCTCACGCTGCGCAAACAGCCTGCCAAGCAGCCCAAACCCGGCCCACACGCGCCCACCGCCCCGCGGTCACCCACGCCCAGACCCGAGACGTCTGCCCACCTCCCGCCCTGCCTGCCGGCCCGGGCCGACGATCCCCGGCCGGAGGAGCAGCAGGAGAAGAGCGGGGGTGCGGCAGAGGAGAGCGCCGTGCTGCCGGACGTGGAGCAGTTCTGGCACGAGCGTGAGAGCGGCTCCCACTCGCAGGAGAACGACCCCGTGCCCTGGGAGCACCAGGATCCCAAAGAGGGGAAGCAGTGAAAAACTCACCTGCTGTGCTGAGCACACCACCACACCCTCTACCAGGCAGTGCAGAGAGAAGAGACAAACATGAGTTCCAACAGAGTGACCTCTCGACTTGACCACAAGGTGTAATTACAAAAGGAAATCAAACGATTGCTGTTTATGGACTGTATTTATCGAACTCGTTATTTATCATTTGATATGTCAGTAACCTCATTTGATATTGGATAGGAGTGCTCCAGTAGAGAAATGTTTCAACTGTTAGATTTTGTACATTACAAGAGCTCTTTATATACACATAGGAAGCATGAGCAAAAATTATAGAATTGTTTTATGTACATTTGCCTGATATTTAAAAATGTAAATAACTGTTTGTGGATAGGAATGTTGATTTAGAAGAGAAATGTCATTTTAATTCTCTGTACATTGCACAATTCCATCATATAGACATTAATAAGAGTCTGTTCACGCAAATAGAACTACAGATGTAAAATAATAAGAGAAAATGTTTTGTAAATGCATTTGTCTAAATAAACTTCATTATGTTTCTTTATGTTCCCTAAGTCTCCTTACATGCAGTTCTCCACCGACAGTGGGGTGAGAAGAAAATAGTTTTTAGTGTAAAACAATCTCAATATATCTGTAAAATATAAGTCTTGCTGAATATGTAAAAAAAGTAGGGTGCCTTTATTCCAGTCAACTTGTACAGAAACACAGCAACTCCAAAAATGTAGGTTATCTTTTCAAAAACATTAGAACAGATAAATTAAACCTTACCATCAGCTGACTCTGTCAGCTGTCACTTTTGCACAGATCAACATCACATACAGTTAATGGACTCAGTGAATAAACACCTAATAATTATTTAAAAAATATCTTACATTTTAACCAAGTTGTCAATTAAAATGACAGACGAACAGAGAGGCTCCAGCATCTTAATGCCTGTTGGATGACCCCACCAGGGATGAGAAGAAAACAAACAAAAAAACTGTTTATACAAAAGCCAAAAGGAGAGGAGCTCGCGAGTCGGGAGCCACAGGCAGAGGGACACAGAGGAGCAGGATAAAGCCCCATGCAGCCAGGCCGAGGTGTTAAAGGGGATGCAGGCGGGTTAGCCCTGTTCCGCCAGTCCCAGTCGTGGGCGTCACCGCTGGAACGGCGCTGCTGGTGCCTGCTTTCATCCTGGCAGAGGGATCAGGTGGGTTTGGTCCAGGCGTGGAACTGACGGCGAGATGCTTCTGCCACGCTCTGACTGGTTCGGACGGTTGGTTTGGGCTGCCGCTCTGGCCGTGGCTAAAATGTCCCCGGCGCACCTGCTGCCACTTGTCATCCAGTCGCGAAGCCCTACACTGGTCCGTTCAGATGGCTCAGGGTGGAACAGAACACAAGACCAAAGGTGAAGGCTGTACCGAAAACTTGGCTGAGTCAGAGTCACGAGGCAGGTAGAGACTGCCCATTAGGCTTATGACCAAGAGAGCTTGAAGAACGGATGGCAGTCTGAAGGCTACTGGTGGGAGAAGCTGAAGGTCTGGCAGGAGTGTGTGTGTGTGTGTGTGTGTGTGTGTGTGAGGGCATGTTTGGAGATCACTTAGTGGAGCGTCGCGCAGGCTCAAACGCAGTGGGAGGGGGAGGGGGCCCTCTACGATCAAGCTCTTCCACGTATGCTATGATGAGTTTCTGCCGTTCCTCCGGGATACAGTCCAGCACCAGGTAGCGCATGTCGTTCTGCAGAATCTTCTCTATGTCTGTCAGGTGCTGCTCAGATTCCTGCATCAGCTTACGAGATCTGGGGGGAAGGGGATATATACCAAGATCAGTTTATCATTCACTTTATTACAAAAGAACTGAAAAGATGAAGAGATTAAGCAGCTCAAAACACAAGTTGCATCGCGTCCATCTAAAGTCTCGCACTTGTACGTGATGAACTTGGTCTCTTTCAGCAGAGTTCTGAAGTCTGCTCTCGCTGTGATGTGCTTGTCTTTGATGTAGTCTTCAAACTCCCTTTGTTTTTTCTGGAAAGTAAAGCAGAGCCTGCGTCAGTTACACGTAGCGAGACACACAACCCCGCTTAGCATGTTTAGCCCGACGGGCGTAACGTAGCACTCGGATAAATCCTGCACTTTACCCGATCACTGCTGGAAAACTTCATACATCTTGGATCATCTTTGATGGTCTTTTTCACTTCCTTCCATGTCGAGGTCAACGTGACCTGTTTGCGGGAGAGTGATGTGGTCAGACAGCATCGTTATACCAAGAGCACCGCAGAAACCAAGCGGAGCACGACTAGAAGAGTGAACGCAGAAAACCACGGCCGCACCATAGTCGTCTCGTCCAGAAGTTGCCGGAACAGCTCCTTCTTCTTTTTCGTAAGTGCCTCGATATGCTCGTTGAAGAGTCTCTCCTTTTCCTCCCGCTCCAGCAGTGAGGAAGACTCCCAGCGGTGGTCTTTCCTCAGGGATCGGCGTGTCTCGGACCAGTTGGCGTCTGATGACCTCACCTGCCATTCCGAGGCACAGCAAGTGATGTAATCTCACACAGCTACACACGCACGCACGCACGCACACACACACGCACGCACGTACGTGCAGACTGCACAAGCACTTTGATTAATAGCATTAATGAGATCAGCGGAATTATGGCCTTCCTTCTCTATGCTGTATATTCCAAGCAATCTAACACAGCAACATTGATGACTGTGATCAATCTCACCACGAGTGCAGGCAAATAAATAACACTGAGAACTAACTCGTGAGCTGAAACAGGTGTGAATGCTTAACACTGCTGATTCACTCTGAAAAAAAACCCCCAACTGTAGAGCCTGATGCGTCTGATTCAGCTTGTAAAGAGCCTGATACTGAAGTACTGAACCACCTGGCACACAGGTAGAGCAGCCGAGAGGGCAGCTGTCGCCCTTGGCACGTGCAGGCGGCTCGGAGCGGTTCAGGTGCCTCACCATGTCAGACATGAGAGCTTTGAAGTGCTGCACGGCCTCTTCGCGCTTGTGCTGCTCTCGCTCGCGGTCGATCTCCTTGGTCTGCTCGGAGCGGAAGCGCTGGACGGCACGTTCTCGCTCTCGCAGGCTGGCCTCCACGCGAGCCTGCTTCTCCAATTCCTTCTCCTTCTCCGAGTTCGAGTTCTGTAGGGGAGAGCAGGAAACCTAGTCATCATTTTACCCATTTGCGAGCCTGTTGTCTCATACAAAGGGAGCAGATTCAGCACATCTGCCAAGATGCACTGTGGAAGGGGAGACCCTTCACCTTGGTGAGCTTCTCCACAAAGCTTTTGAACAGTTCCTCTCGCGTGGCCGACGTCTCCACTGCTTTGTACCGAGGGTCCGTCTCCATCTTCTCCTTCACTTTGCTCCATCGCTGCTGGCCGTCGACGTGGTAATCAGACAGCAACTCGAAGAAGTCCTGCTTCACCTGAAAGGAACACACACCGCGCCCAGAATAACCCATGCACATCTTTCAACCTCTGGTTTTGAATAAGGACGTGCCAATGAAAGGGCCTTTCTTCACAGGCAGGTTTTATGGGTAATTAGGAGCCCACTTACTTCTCTGTAACAACTTAATTAAAGGTTCTCGTGTTAACTGGTCATTTTAAAAACTCAACCAGGTAGCACTTTCAGTTAGACCCTCACAGTGCAGCACCAGATGGGCTCGAGAATTCACCTGCTGCTCTCTCTCTCTCTCTCTCTCTCTCGATGTTCCTGATCCAGCTCACCAACACACAGCAGAGCCTTGCACCAGCTCCACCCGCCAGCTCCACCCGCCAGCTCACAGACACTGAACCGAGGGCGGAGATGAAGTGGCGTGGTGGCCCCACTGCCCTTATTTACCAACATGAGAAGTGGCCATTCAGTCTCAGGGGACACGAGATGAAATATTTATTGACTCAAAAGGAGATTTTTCTGCTTCCCGCTGGTTTCCGGAGGCCTAGTGTGACCCTGTCCTCTGGCCATTAGGCTCTGCATCAACAGTGTTGTAAAAACAGGATCGGAGTGGCTGTAGATTGGCGTCCTCCCGTGAACCCCACTCTGAGCAGACTCCCTCCTTCTCACCTACCACCCCTCCCCCAACAGGTGACATTTCACTGCTATTAATGTTTGATGGCTGACCTTTAGATGGCAAAAGCAATCAGCACCGTCTCCTTACACTTAACCCGAACCACCTCACACCACCAGCTCCCAGCCGCTACTCAAACACTCTAGACAGGCTACTCAACGCGATACAGCAGATGCGGTACGTACAGGAGTCTACCTCAGCCTGGCTTCTGTTATTCTTCATGTTTTGTTTGCATGGAGGTCCATACATCGACCTCCAGCTGAAACATGCCAAGAAGTTCATCAGGTGGGTCTGAAACTGGACTGTATTCTCTAGAGCTGGACGCTCACCTTCTCGCCCTTGTTTTTAGAGTTATCCTTCTCTTTCTTCCTCAGAGTGGCCATGAACTCAGTATAGATGGCCTCTCTGTCCTTCATCTTCTCGACAGCTTTGAACCGGGCATCCCGGGCGTGCTTGGCCGCAAACTCGCTGAAAGTGGTTCTGCGTGGGCAAAATAAAAATGCAGCAAACTGCAGTGCCAACCAAACAAGTTTTGTGCCAAAGATCTCATCTTTTGGCACAGTCAACAGATCATTTCGGTCAACCGGCAGTAAAACAGTAATATGCACAGACAACCGCAGGTGTCTATAAAAAAAACCAAACAAAGTTACTGAAGTAGTTGGGGAGTTCACCTGGCACCAAGTCTGGCCTCCTCCATCATCTTCCTGAAGTCCTCTTTAGCCTGCATGATCTTGTTCTTCTTCTCCTTCCGTTCCTCTTCAGCGCGGGTCTTCACATACTGGTCGAACACCTGAGGAGGGAAAGTGAACGTGGACTCGGGGTTCTGCATTAAGTTGCAAAACAAGGAATCTGGAGTCTCACTGTACCCAGACGCTTACTATTATGGCACTTGAAAGCTGATGATTTTTCAAAAGGTTTCATATCACTTGAAAATATATGCTGAATACTGAGATTATTACTTGAGGTAGAATGTGATATTTATGCCAGTGGAAAAATAAGCATGAATGTGGAAAAATAAGCGGTGGTTGTAGGTGTGGATGGAGGTGGTTATGGTGGAGGTGCTGTTTGTACCTGCTTCCGTTCCTTGGGGTTCAGCAGTAGATAGCGGGGGTCAAACACTATCTTATGTAGCTCCTTCTCCCAGGTAGAAAAGGCTGAAACCTGGTACAGTTGAGAAAAGTTACTGAGAGAGGGGTCAACGTGAACTGCTTAGAACCCCGGACACCCCTAATTAGGCCCATTCTAATGAGCAGGCCATTCAGCGGGCGAGCTCTTCTGAGCAAGCCCCGCCCCCTGCCGTGCCAAGTCAGGGAGTGCGCCTGGTGCGTTTCATCCTGCCCCACACCGCTACCCTTAATGAATGACACGCATGGCAGGGGGGGGTGTGTCCCTGGGCATCCCACCCGCTCTCTGCCTGCATTAATTGGTACAGACGAGCGTGGAGTAATTAGTCGGGGGAGGGGAGGTGGCATTAACTGCTGCAGACTCTACAGTATGGTCTGAAGGGGGGGGGGGTGCCTTGATGTCTGGCCCTTTTGACTGTGACGGATCTGGCTTTCATCTGCAGCGTGGAACACATGGGCAAAGGGCAAGCGGCTGTGGCCCTGTGCCTTAAACCAGCTCTTCAGCTCATCAGACACGTCGATTTGTCTTTTTAGTTCTGGGAGACTTCAAATCTGCTGCCAGCGAGTGAAGAGAGGGGACAGGATGTGCACACGAGATAAAGTGAGAATCTGAAAGGTCAGGAGGGGTGTGTCTTACTCATTTGACCTATTAAAAACAGAAACCAATTAATTTGTATATATAAGCAGTTTGTTTTCACCATTAAGTACACATGATGGTGCTTCTGTTTGAAACATCCTGTATGTTTGGAAAAATTGTGGTTATTTTTACTACCTATATTTATTACCATCTCTGAATGCTGCTCATTAGAATCTTATTTTAAATATCAGGGGAATTAAAAAAAAAATTGGCTTGGGCCCCAGAGGTGGTGTTTTAAGGGTGGAGTGAGAGCGAGCAGTCTGTGGAGGTAGGTGCTGTAGGTTTACCCCTCTCTCCAGCAGCATGTCTTTAAACTGGCCCATCCGAGTCTCCTGCGGGAGCACGGCTCGCTCCCGAGCTGCCTTCAGCTCAGCCTCCACCGCGCCCTCCTTCTCCGCGTCCAGCTCCTTCCTGTCCTCCAGTCTATCACATGACAGGAGAGACAAGGAGGGAAAACATTTAAATGTGCTTGGCAACAGACCAATAGAGAAAACAAGATTTTTGGTTTGGAAAATGGAGTGCCGTTATTTAGAGGACATGACAAGACAAAAAAATAAACTGGAGCCTCACTTTTTCTTTTTGGCCTTGCTGGGTTCGTCATCTGATCTGTCGTCTGCAGCTACAGCCTCTTGTTCCTGCTTACCGATTGCTGCACGCGCACACACACCCACACCGACACACACACACACACACTGAGCTCAAAAGTAACATAAGGTTTGGACAGAAGGGTGGAAAACAGGCCCCAAGACACACAGGTCTCTACCAGTACAACTTAACATCAGAAACCCCAGTGGCTGCTGGATCTGTGTCATAAATGAAGTGGTACTTACAGAGCCAATATCCGAATTAATAATGAACCCTGGTATTCAAAAACCAGACCACTAGGTAGAATGAATGTCTCAGTATAAAAGGCCTACAGAGGTAGGGAGCTCTACATATCTCCCACCTCAAGAGACCACAGAAATATAGCAATTGAGTTGAACTTGGACAATGAGACTAGAATACAGAAGACAGAAGTTATTGTTGATTTTTGCCCATGACCTTCACAGAATCGAGGAAATGTCCAGTCTGATATGCACTCAGCCTTCTGCAAGCTTCAAGATTTAGTCTAGGGAAACTGAGATATAACATCATACAGGAGGCTCCATGGTGCTGTGGTCAGAGCTCTAACCCTGCTTGGGCCCATTGTCCAGGGATCTCTTGTGAGGCGGCTCCTGGATGCTCCTGTCCACGTCAGCACGGCCCACCAGTTCCTCTGGTCGTTCCCACATGGAGAGGCGTGTGGTGGGGTTGTAGAAGAACACACGGTCATCACCAGTCCACACAACACACCTGTCATGGGAAACCCACTGTAAACAACAAAGTCTCTGTACTGTGTACGCAAATAAATGTGTTGCAAATTGTCTAAGAGGAATGGACATGAACCTACTCCAGTAAACCCAGAGTTGTGCTTTCTAGTGTTGCCTACCATGGAGTGCCTGGGATGGGGTTTGTGGCTACAGGTTTGGTTTTTTTGGCAACTTTTTCTTCTTCAGTCATCTCTCCTTCCTTTAGCTCCTACAGTCAAGCAAAGAGTGAGTGAATAATTTGAAACTTGCTACAGTTGTCATCTTTATCTTGAAGGTCTTGGCAGATGAAGTCTATTAAACCGACTGAAACTAGTAGGCATGGCCTACCTCTTTATGTTCTTTGGGTGGATCAATCTTGGGGCTTCCATCTTCCACTTCCATGAGCTCAGCAGCCTCACCATCCAGTGCCAAGTCCTTGGCCTTCTCCAGCTCCTTTTCTGTTGCAGGAATCACAAAAGGGTCAACAGTGGTGGTTAACACTCGAAATCATGCATGCAGGCTTATGGCTAACTGTATGTGTAAGACAGACCATAATAAGGCCCAGCCTGTTTGGGGAAACTGTGGTTTAAAAAGCTTGTTGAGAAACGCTGGACAACAGATTCCATCGTGATGCTCTCAGACCTTTCTCTCTGAGCTCTTCTGGCTTGTCCCAGGTGGTTTCCAGAGTGCGTTTGTTGTAGTAGTAGGACTTCCCTTCTGCAGTTTTAAACTCTGCCCATTCAGAGAGGGCCAATGGGGAGGAGGCTGCTGCCACCGTCATCTGGGGAGGCATCATGGGTAACAGAGGAGGTGCTATGCCAGGAAGCATACCTGGAGAGCAGACACACATGTGCACATAAACACACACATACACACACACACATTATATATATGGTTTGCCATAAACACACAGGGTCAGTGCAACCCAACGCCAATTCTATATGACTTGCACAATTTTGTTTTCCCAGCCAAACACATAATGGCAGATTATGATGGAATCACAGTGTTCTGGTCTACCTACGCAAAACATAGACCTCAACCAATCAAGTCCAATTTAAAACCAGACAAACAGAGAGCAACACTGAGAAATGTCACACCATAATATTAGCCATATAGAACACCGAGCCTTTATATCAGAATGTTTTGTTCATTTGACCTTTCACAAGGTAAATCCATAATGTATTCAAACACAAAAAGTGACAACAAAAAACAGTTTCATGGCATCACAACTAGGCTTCAGTTCCAGTAAACAAACTAAATTTACTTCAGCTGCATGGTCAGGCAGAGATGTTTGAAGTCACTAAAGATTCACTGAAGAAAAACTAGTTTAATAGTTCAGTTTAAATCTAGTTTAATAGTTCAGTTTCTCTTCAGTGAATCTTTAGTGGTTTCAAACTCTTTTGCCTGACCATGTTCTCTGCCTGTTCTCCCAATATTTTGTTTGCGGACCACATATCCCACGGTCGTGGAAAGAAATTTAAAATGTATGAGACAATAAAGACTGACTGAAAATGCCAAGAGCATGCCAGGACCGAGACTGCTGATGTATGATTTCTGCAACACTAGCATTCGGCCTTCCTGAGATGAATCGTGCGTGTAATAGCAGGGAAAACCTGGAACTGTGCTGTGGGGCACCTAGGACTGGGGGTTGGGAAGAGCACCCTGAGGCCACTAAACTCTACTCTACTGAAAATGAAAGGAAAATAAAAAACCAGCAGAACAGCCAGATGGTTGTAGGAAACAAGGCAGAGAAAGCATCTCATTTTAACACACACATGACTACACCATAAAATGCCTCTACAGCGCCTGATGCCCTGCCTTACACACTAGTCAAACACTTTTTATTTATTTACTGCAATTGGTAAGGCACTGAACTGACTTAAAAACCCAATCAATAAAAAAGAATGGGCGTAGAGTTCATGATAATGCAATGAACGAGGCTTGTGGACAACTCCAGTTAATGAACACGGAGCCAGTGAACTGTGGTGCTGTCTCAGGAAGCCCTGACGAGAACGTTTCCGTCAGGACACCCGTCCTGCTTTTAATCCTTATATGTAAAAAATGTATTCTAAAAGGAAAACAAAGTTAACCCCGACTATTCCGTGTCACAAGAAGCTTTTTCCTTGATACTGGTAACACATCAATGCATGCCAAATCAAAAACACACTAGTACCACAAAGCAATCACTATGGAGAACAGAAGAGCACAAGGATAAGACATAAGAACAGTTATTTATAGCTACAAGAGAGACAAGCTCATGAGATGCTGCGATTTTAAACACTTAAGAGTTTGTTGTGTGGCATCGCGCTTTCTTCAAGAGCTCAAAAATAAATAAATAAATAAAAAAAGAGACAGACAACAGAAACAGTACACCGATACTGCAAGTGTCTCGTACTGTTAATATGTGAACACAGCCTTGTGCCTAAAACTGTTCATTACAAAATGTATATGAAGTATTTTGGGATTTGATGAACTAGCTAGGAATTATGGGGCCTTTTATAACTGGTAAATAATACAATAAACCACAGATGCACAATAATCACCAGCATGCCGACTAACAGAGAATACCGACTGGAGATAGAGAGAAAATTACCGTTTTTGCTGGGAGAGATAGTCTTTATATACGGACAGCTGACTATCTGCATCATTGCTACACCTAAAAGAATCAAGCAAGCACAGAGTGTTGGGGAGAGAAAGGCAGACATGAGCTACAGCATCCAGTGCAGGTAACAGGCCAACAGCAGACTGTGTGCACCCTTTACGTCCAATTACCAACAAGCTCTGCATTGGTAAGAAGTTATTCTGTCTTTATGATAAAGGTTTTGATCATGTTGGAAAAATTTCTCTGCAGCATAAACCAACATTTACAACAAGCTTACTTTGTTTACTAGAGTTGACTTGAAACTTAAAAGTCCACTCAGGGACATGGATGTCTCCTAAAAGTGACAACTAGCAAAGTCAGAATTTGCTTGGCGACATGAGCAAAAAATATGAAGGGGACTGATACTGCCATCTATGGATCACTGCTGGGTATTTAAAAAACAAACAAAAAAATTGCAATTTACAAGGGGAGTTTCTCCCATAAGGCTTGTTGGTTGACAGATTATAAGGAACCTAAACTTTTCTCACTTCTAAATTTTTCATTAGTAACTGCGTGCTTTGAAAAGATGAGGAGTGGTGTAAAGCCGAATCAAAGTAGAGAGATGTGAGCAGAGAGGAGGTGTTCCCTGTGGGAAGGAAGAGGAAAGCAGTCCAACATACCGGGCAGTGGAATGGGCAAGCCAGGCACAGGGACTCGGAAAGGGGGCACCATCACCGGGGGAAAGGCGGGGAGAGCGGCAGCCGGCTGCGGGACCGTGTGGGGCAGCGCCACGGGGAGGGGCTGTGGCCCTGTGGTCACCGTCACGGCAACCGCGGCGGGGTTGACACCAGCCACGGGAGTCACCGCAACACTGTGGGGGACGGTTACAGTGGATGGAAGGTCAGTGCCTTCAGGAACTGCAAGATAGGAGACAGGACGGGCAAGAGAAGATATCAGAAACAGGACCACCCAGTGAGATTAGTGAAGCTGATGCAGTGATGGAAGAGCTGATGCAAAACATTAGTTCATCCACCCATGATATCCTAAAACTGTAGTGGACCAAACAACATGCATGCCAAATTCTATACATTAGGAAGAAAAACGGTCAAATAGTTGAAGTGATCTTTATACTCAAAATTTAATATTCTGTAATTCTGTAATTCTATTAAAAAAATCAAAAATAAAATAAAAAAGTGAGTGCAGGCAGTGGTGCAAAAAAAATGAACTTACAAAGCCACCTGTGGATATGCTGTGGGTGACATTACCTGCTCCAGGTGTAGGTAGAAGCGGCGAGACTGCAGTCGTGCTGGGGGTGGCAGCAGAGCTCAAGGGTGTGGGAGAGGCCTGGGTAGTATGGCTGGCATGGGAAGGCGCCGTGCCGGGGCTTGCAGGCGGGAGGCCCGGAGCAGGGCCGGGGCAGGCGGCCGGCACCCCCGGCCCTGTGGCCACTGCTGCCGCAGCTGCTTGGCTCATGATCAGAGGGGTGAGCTCTGCCTGCTGGATAACCTTCACGCCCTCTGGCTTTGACCAGGCTGACTCCCGCGTACGCGCATTATAGTAATACACCTGTGCAGAAACCGACATAGTGAAGTATCTCGCAGGTAGGGCATGAAACGCTTGGGGATTTGAACATAATCATCTGGAATATCGTTGGATTTATAAGTGCAGTGCCCTGTAGTAGGAGAGTAGATATTTAAGAGATCAAATAAAAATATTCAATATTTTGGATATTTAAAAATGTAGTAAAGTACACAAGATTTACAAAGAAACATTTTGGACTGAGGCCCTTTATCAGCTGTGCAAGCAAAGTGCTTCTGCACTATATTATATATATTAAAACACAAGCCCTGTACTGGAGCAAATACTTACTATAAGCACAGTGAATGAGACGATAAACAAAACAGTACACTTTCTGGTAGTTTCTTTTATGTAGTTTTAAGTATTTGCCTCAAACATGCCACAAATGAAAAAATGTTTTGACCTCATTGCTACTACGTTCTATACCTTTCCCTCTGGACTCTTGTTTTCCACCCAGATTTCCTCTGTAGTGGTAAGGGATGGGGCGACAGGTGAAGCTGTAGGGGGAATTCCAGGTGGAAAAATCATTCCAGGAGGAGGTGGCATTGTACCCACTGGTGGAGGTATGAATGGTGGTCTCTTAGAAACCAAAAGAAACAAACAAGGAGCCATTACAAATACTGATACTTTCAGTTTGAAGCTACATGACACTTCGGGTTACCACAACTGAAAAGCGCAGGTATTAATTATTAGCAAAATACCTGTAAATGAGGCGTTCCAATAGGTGGTGGAACGCTGGGATCAAAGGGTAACCGCCCGAACGAGGGTCGGGCTGGAGGTGGAGGGCCCCTCATCATTGCAAATGGCGGTGCAGCAGGGGTGCTCAATAAAGGCTGCCTGCGCTGGATCCCTGTGCTGGCGGGAGGTGCAGAGGCAGGAAAGCGAGGTACTGACTGCTGAGCCATTCTGTTAATGTGGAAAGAACTTATGTTATCCAACCTAGCTAGCTTCAATACACACACACACAAACGTGCGTGTCCCGTTCAACCAGCAGCTAATTAGCCACACGACCGCGAGACACATCCTACTACTTTGCATCGTCTGTTCACTACGACCTGTGATATGTACATAATACATCCGAATACAAGTAGCAATAAAAATAGGAAGCAAAAATGAGCGGGATAAGACACTCATGAATGCTAACTAGCTACATGCGTTACTGCCAGAAACGGCCACTCTCCTTATTGTCTATATGCAGCTAGCTAGCTATAATAGGAAAGTTAGCTGTCTAGCTAGCTTTCAACTCACATTTATGGGTTGAGAAAAATCAGAACAAAAAAAATAACAGGAAAAGTTACAATTTGGAATAAAAAGGCAAGACATTTTATTAGTCTCGAAATAATTCAATCATATTGTTTAAAGTCTTACCTGTTAGCACTGAAACCAATGCTTTCTCCCTCTGTGTGTTCCGCCATTACAGGAAAACAACAAAGTACTAGAGTGACGAATTTCCTGTAGTAACGCGCTTCAGTTTTCCCCATATATACAACGACCAAAATGAAAATATAACATAAAAATAAAAACGTATTTGTGATACAACTATGGAAATTGTCCAGTATACAGATCTTCAGTTGTAAATATAACATACGCGTATAAAACAGTGATGGCATGGGAACACGTCCAAGAAACTCTTCACTGAGGTTTGGTTTAACAGAACAATTTTTTGTTGGCTATGATGAAGTTAAATCTGCTCCCAGTTTGAGTAGTTTCTCAGATTTAACTTTACCACATAGTGTGAGAATTTTCCATTTAATTTATAGAACAATTTATAGAGGTGCATAGTTCATAATTTTTCACCATTAAAAGCATGAACATTTGCCTTGACCATTGCCATAATTTAAATAGGTCTTATGACCTAGTATACCCTATACTAATATATACACACACATTCATTTAAAGCTTGAAACACAAATCAGACTTAAGTAAAAATCACAAACACAATAAAGATTTATTTACTTTTATTCAAAAACTTACTGTCTCCATATGGATACAAATCAGAAACAGTACAGTGGATGACGGGATCGGGAAACAATTATAAGTGTAAATCTTTGAACAGGGAAAGGATCATGTTTACAAACATTAACTGGAAAAAAACACTAGAAAATTAAGTCTTTTGTTAAAATGCATGTATATTTACACAATCTATTCAGCAGTTTTTGTCAATGTAGTGGTGAGTGACAAACAGGGGACAGTATAAAGCCAAGGGGCCCGTTTTCATATTTCTTGTAAAACTGGCATTGCACTTTCCTAACTTAATTACACTCATGCCATTTTTAAACATACTCACTTGTGAAGTAAAAGGGAATCAATGCACTGCCCAAAGAGAAAAGAAAAATCTTAAGATTGAAAATGAAAACACTTTTGTACACGCATGTTTAAGGCCAAAGGCATGGAATGATTAAAAAGTATAACTGACGAAATGTTTTTTTAGATATACAAGTTTTTTTTTCAGTACAAGCTAGGTGTATTAGTTTTACTGTATAGAGCTGCCCCAAGCAACACAAAATAATGTTCTTGTTTGAATGAATGTTACAATGTGTTACAGTGAAGTTTTGATATGGATAAAAACTTAAAGCTGAATGTAGTAGTTCTGTCCAGGAACAATAACCACCCTAATTTACATTTAGGAAAATGTAAAAACCTGAAGACCTTAAAATGAACAACAATAAAAAAAAAAATAAAAAAAAAAAAAGCAAACCAAAAACAATCAAAACATCAAACCCATATAAAATACAAATTTAAAAAAATCCTCGCTGCATGGCTACATGCTTTCATCTTCTGACATTTTCATACATCTCCATTTCCTTTTAACTTTAAATTGGAGCTTTAAAAAACCCTAAAACACAGTTATAAAATCAGCACCAATTTATATAATTTTTATATAATTTTTTTTAATAGATGTCTACATCAGTCTAATCAGCTGAAAGTCAAGGAGGAGACAATGGATTTGAAGCAGACATACTACAGTAAGCTTTGCTTTTGTTAGAGACGAAACACAATGGCACTACTGGAGAGTTTTCTTTTCGCTTCCGGGCTGTTGCTCTTTGGAGGGAGCAGTTCTAATCTTTGGGTGAGATGTTTTGGGGGAAGCAGAGCCATGGCTTCTGTTCTCCGATTTCCTCACAGAGCTACAATGAGGACGCTCACTGTCCTTAACAGACTGTAGGCCGTGTTATCGTCTTTCTTGGAGGGAGGGAAACAAAACTAAACACGAAATATAAAGACCTGGAGCATCATCTCCATTTTACATATTAGATAGTTAAGAAGAATAAAATATATCACATCACTCACTATGATGAGCAATAACCTGCTTATAAATTACTACTTTACACCTGATTACTCACTATTACAAAAGGGCTATACATAACATAGTTATCTTTAAGTTAAAAAAAGAAGATGCATTCACCCCAGTTTTAAGAAATACCACAACTCTAGGAGAGCTCACATAAATTTCTTCACACAAGATGACGTTCAACTTTGAAATATATTTTATATATTTTTTTTTATACATGGCTAAGAACAGTCCAACATTCCATGGCATTTCACAATCTGTCCTCAACATTTTGTGTGAAGAGGACAAGCTTACTCAATGACTAGTGAAGTCACTATATTTAAGTCTCTAGTGAACAAGAACAGATGTTTTTGTTTACCAGTTTCTACACTGAGCTTGTGGATCACCTTTACAAAATCAATTTGATATTACAGAAATAGTTGATTTCCTTGAAAAAGACTCCAAATTTTTATCTTAAAACATGGGTACTCCAAGGACCTACAAAAGAAAATGTTTAAATTCAGTGTGAGGTTAGTGTTACCAAATAAACGACCCTTGATTCTCTTAAAATGTAGTTAATTTTAAGTCCAGATGGGCTTTAACATTTCTTTGCTTGAGGCCGTCATTTCCACAGCATGAAGTAAAGTGTGGAACAAGGCCGTCTATTAGAAATCACTCCTATTAGTGCCATCTAGTGGTGATCTCTCATGGCCTTTAGGGTGGAGAGTGTACAAGATCCCCATATTACCGCTGAAAAGCATCATAACCCAGGAAATGAGTGGTCCTTACAGACTCGTCCATGATAGAGGCAGGGTCGAAAAAGTCTGGCTTCAATTCCGATCTCTCTCGCCGATTCTTCGACGCAGGCTGCAAAAAGAAATGGATTGGATGATGGGGTCATGCATTAGCAACACATTTTTATACAAACATTTTTTCAACACAGCCAAGATTTAAAACTTTGGAGCTAGTTCTTCCTGAGTTTCTTGGGGTGAGAGGATCAAACCTTTCTTCTAAGAGCTCATCAAAAAAAGGATTCATGGAAGGCTCAGACAATATAATTGTGTATCTACTACATCAGCAGGAACTTATTACCAGATCAATATCCATCGTGTCAAAGTCCATCCCTTCATTAAGGTCCTCAATTCGGCCTTCTGATGACATCATCACATCCTCTACAATTGGCTCCTCATCATCTTCCATTAGGCCTGATCCTCGACGACTGAAAAAGTGTGTGCGCCCGCGAGAGAGAGAGAGAGAGAGAGACACAGACAGACAGACAGAGAGAGAGAGAGAGAGAGAGAGAGAGGGGCATACAGTACTTAGTACTGAAATAAACAAGAAAATCTAAGTTGGCATGTCTGGTTCTTCTGGAAGTATTTACTAAGGCACCAACAAATTTATTAAAACCCCAGTGCAATGGGAATTTGTGCATTTACTTAAATAATAAAATTACTTAATTCCATTTTATTTTACAGGTTTGTGTTGGTGTGACAACTATTCACAAGACCTCCTAGTCCAACATGGCATGAGGAGACACACCAGGCTTTCTGATTGACTGCATAACCTAGCAGGACTGAGAACAGCGCTCTTTAATCAGACAGCATCTACACGCTGCTCTGAGCAGGCACGTTCTAACGGTCGCGAGTTTGCCGAGTCTCTGCGTTGCTCCTCACATGGCGTGCTGCAGGTTGCTCCTCAGTTTGGCGTAGTTCATGGCTCTCTCGTGTTGTTGCCTGGCAACCTCCTCCTGCTGCCGCTGCGCCAGCATCCATGTGACCTGTGTGCTACAGAACACACCAGCACCACAGTTGAACAGCTTCAGGCCTCTGGTTGTGCATTTTGGATTAATAATCACACAAGGGGAGGGAGGTGTTCAGGACACAAGACGACTATGACTCCTCAATCAGTTTTCTACACATTTTCCAGCGGTCCTTACTTGTAGTCTATTGGTGTCTGGTGGTGGTGTGGCTGTGGGGTCTGCGGGTGTGGGTGGGGCTGAGGGGTCGGCGGTGGCTGTGGCGGCTGCTGCTGCTCGGGGGCCAGGCTGTATACACCCATGTAGCCCTCGTCCGGCCGTAGGCGTTTGGGCTCGCGCATCACCGTGGAGGTGAGGTGGGGTGAAGGCATCATGACAGGCGTCTGCAGCGTCTGCTCTCGGTTCAGCCACACCTCACCACCGCTGCTGCTCTCCTCCGCTGCTCCCAACGGAAGAGAGAGAGAGAGAGAGAGAGAGAGAGAGAGTGTGTGTAAGTGTGTGTGTGAGTGTCAAGGAGTCACAGCTACACACAGAGCGGAGCAAACAGGGGTCGGTAGGAGTGTAGGTTACCAATACATGCCGAGGTTTAGCTTAAATGCTTTTACACTTTAATCTGGAAAGTATCTGTAACACCGAAGTTCAAATAAGGAGAGGAGGAAAAAAAGCTAAGGTGTTTCAAGGCTTGAACCCCCGGGAGGGTTTTGCTCCCTGTGCGCACAGCTGAGCTGCAGTATCTTCATTACCTTCCGACATTTTCCTCTTGCCGGCGACAGACTTGGCCTTCTTGCTGCGGACGGTGGAGCCGCGGCTGCTGATGCCGCTCACGACGGACATGGTGTCGTCGTCGGCTCCCGCCTGCAGGGAGTTCCTGTAGGAGATGAGAGGGAGCCAGCAGTCCTCCCTCTGCAGGGCCATCTGGAACGTCATGAAGCGCTCCAGGTACATGTGCCTGAAACAGAGAACCAGGTGCCGTTAGCCTCACAGCTCAAGGTGCGCAAGATGCTCCAAGATCACAGCGTGAAGGGCTGGACCGCAATCGGCAGACGCCTCCACCCGCTGGCGTCCCGACAGACCAGCCTGGAGAAATAAAGCGGGACCGTCCGCCGCGTCTAATCTGAAGGGGAACGGGAGCTTACACGGTCCGCTTGTCCTGCCTCATGAGCTTGGACGAGAATTCGCTGAGGATGTCCAGGAACGCAAGGTTCACGGGGGGATGCCCTTCGCCTTGAGGGTTCGGCTCTTTGAAGGCAAACTCAATGCCGTCCCTGCAAGACAAGCAGAGCCACATGAGTGGCCAGCACAGTACGGCGAGTTAGACGCTGGTGCGTGCGCAAGGACAGGTGAAGCGTACTTGTGCAACATGGCGATGGCCTCTCTGGTCTTGAGCTGGTCCAGGCCGAAGGTCAGCGAGAAGCGACGGGCGAGTTCCTTAATGCCACAGAAGGCGGAGGAGGAGCGGTCGAAGCCCGGGCCCAGCTCCGACAGCATCTCGTTAAACAGCTGCGCAGGGCAAAGGGAACCGGTGCTGTAAGACCGGCCACTCGGGTGGGTGCAAAAGGGAAGGCGGTATCGTCGAGAGCCTCCACGTCACACGTACCTGCTGCAGGCTCAGAATGAGCGTCTTGGCACACTGGATTTTGTCGATCTGTCTCGTCTTGCTCATGGTTTCCTTGATGATGTCACCATAGTCGTTGTAATACTGGTAATAATTAAGAGCATTAGGGTTAGTAAACCCGACTTCAGCCGTTACCTGTAGGGTGTATCTGTAAATGTAAACCAAACCAAGAGGCTCACCCTCATGTACTGCTTAAATATGTCAGCCCCGGTCTTCATCTCCACCACGTTAAAGATGATGAGCTTGCAGTAAGCTGCGAGCAGGTTACGTCTCTTGTGCAAAGCTTCTATTTTGCCTGCTTCATCGTCCTGTTGGCCATCTGCTCAAAATCAAAAGGGTACAGAAAATAGGTGACTAACATTCAGTCTTAACAAAAGCAATATTTATCCACCCCTAGTGGCAACTAATACCAACAGTTACTAACAGAAACAGACAGTAACAATAATCCAGGACACTTCACATTCAGGGCTCTAAATTAAGACTAGAATGGTCGTATTTGTGCGCATGCATGATGGTCATTAGTCTGTTTCGCCTACTGCATTAGGGACCGTAGTTGAAAAGCAGGACTATTTCCTTTCTTTAGTAGCTCAGTCAGTCTCTCCCCACAGACACTTCCATCATCTACATATATGCACGCAGATGATGAAATGCACTATTAGCAATTTGATGTTACACACACTAGCTAGCAGTTCGCTGTTTGAAGGCAGCACAATGAAGCAAGCAAAACAAACAATGCTGACATTGTGAAGACGTGTTTCTTCTTCAGTTACAACCCAAGTTGCAGGTAATTGTGGAAGTAAGGTTTAGTATGCTAGTCAGTACTACTGACCATGACCCAGATGTTTGTCCATCATAATTTTTTTTTTATTTTTTATTAAACATGATGATAAAACAGAAATCACAGACCACTGCAAAAAGGTTGGTCTTGAAAGTTTAGTTCAAAGTCAGGGAAACGTCTGAACAATCTCAGTACTGTTCTAGCCAAAACCATCCAGCCTCCGCCTTGCTCATTCCCCTGAGAGTCTGCCACACTGACAACAACAAACATGACTGCAGGCCAAACCTGTACTACTGTTGTCCTCATCCTGGTCGATGAAGACGTGGTCCAGGATGAAGCCGAGCAGTTCTGACTGCAGCGAGGCCTCTGGCGCGTACATGTACACCAACGGCTCCAGGACCTCCCTCCCGCCCGACATGATCTGGTGGCTGAAGATCAGTAGCAGGTCGCACAAGATGGTGAAGGCCTGTTGGAGAGGAAGAGCCAGTCAGGTGGCTGTGTGTCTTTAGGTCAGGGGTCACTGCTGGACCCAGTGAGATTCTCAGCTCCCATACTGACTTGCTCTTTGACTGCAGTGCTGACGCTGGCCAGATAGCGCTGGCACATGAGGCAGAACGCACGCATTTGCTTCCTCAGAGTCACCATGTCCTCCTACAAGAGGAGAGAGGAAAAAAAAGGTTTCACACAAAAACAGAGCAAACGTAAGGTAAAAGAAACCACTAGTCTTACCTTTTTCGAGTTTCCCTCAGAGACCTTTGCCAAATGCCAGAGGATCACATAATGTGTACACTGCAGTGCGTGGATGACTATCTGAAATGACCCAGAGGCACAAAGACTAAGTCCCTCACTCTCACTGTGATGGTGTTGTACTCCAACAAGGTCGAGTTCAAAGTAACTACCTGCTCAGGCATGTCTCCGTTCTCAATGCCCGTGTTGAGTAACTTATAGTTGCTGGTGAACAGGTCCCACTTGGAGAGGTCATGTGCACTGAGCAACAAGATAAGTGAAGAATTGATTACAAATTACATGCCAAGCACTTGCAATATAAAAATAAAAGAATCTAAACTGAACTAGGCCCTTACTTGTGGAAAGCGGTGATCCTCTTCAGCGTGGATAAGACTTGATAAGCATCGTCCTCGTCTGGTTCTTCTCCCTGAGGAACATGACTTTAATATCCCAGCTCAACTTGGTTATCCTCCCTCCCCACTACAAAACACCTGGCCTCACCTCCTGCAGGAAGTCTTCCAGCAACCTGTTGAACTTGTCCACTTGTTCATCAAGGAGCTGGCTGCGGGCGATGTCTACCCTGTTGAAGATGGTAAACTCCTCATTGCAGAGGGCATGGTAGGTCTTTGAGCAGGCCTCCAGGACATCAGTATCGATGTGCTTCTCCACAATCTCCCTGATTTGTCTCAGCAGTGAATCCAGATGCTGAATGAAAGAAGACACCAACAGCACATCAGATACTACACGCAGCCAAACCCACAACCATTTATCAAAGATGTGCAATTCCTTGTAGTCAGTAGTTACTCCATGTAGTCAGTAGCATGTACTATTGACTACATGTAATCAGTAGTTATTTATGAGTGTATATACAGCAGCTCTGGGACTCACCTTTTCCAGCCGCCCTGTTGTATAGATCTCGAGATCAAAAAACTGAGGCAGTTGCAGAAGGTTGGTCACCTTCTCTGCATCAACTGAGTACTGTTGAAGAAAAAGAAATGGCACTTTAACAATTCTTCAATTAAAAATGTTAAGGTTTGTACAAGTTTGAAAATACATGATTCTCTCGCCCAGTACAAACTAAATCTAAGCTGCAAACACAGACCATTTTGAAATCACGGATGTACAAACTCAGAACAGGACCTCATTCATCTTACATCTGTCAGTTTAATTCTAGAGGATAAAGAGAGTGCGTCAAATGGTCTTGTAAAAATTAATGATTCCCGTTTTTGGAACATAATGCAAGAGGACATTAAGGAAAAATACAAACCCAACATGTAGGAGGTCCCCCCCCCCGTGGTTCTCCTACTTTTAGCATCACGTCAGTGCTCACCTTTGCTAGTAAAAGTGGCAGGCCCACCACAAAGAGCTCAGTCATCCTCGTCCGGTCATCAAGCTGTGTTTTCTTCTCTTTTGCCGTCAGCACCTAGAACAGGAGCGGTGTAGGGACACGGGACATGAGCACCACCACAATTAACTCTGCAAGGTCACCCTTGTTCCTTAATGTGTTAATCTGGCCCCCAGTCCTTGTTCCCTCATTAGTGGTGCCTTCTGTGCGTGACCTTTGGATCAAGTACTGATGCCTATGAAATGTTCAGGCTACGTGGGTGCTCTTACCCGCTTGCCCGTGCCTCTGCCCACAGGTGGATGGCACTCTGCAGCTTGCCGGACGGTACAGAGCATTATCTCGATCAGGGCCGTCTCCTGCCTGTCCGTGAGAGCTGTACAGCATCAAACGTCCCATCAGCATGAAAAGTACTAGACAACTCACCACTCTGAAAAGGAGCTGTTTTTATATTACATAGCCTGTTTTTAATGATCCAAAATTATACCTGAAATTGAAGCTGGGAAAAAAGGCTGCTGCAATTGACCCGTTTTCTATGTGTAGAATGTAAGTAGACTTTTAAAAGGGTCCCCCTTTTTCTTTAAGGTTCTTTAACCATAAAGCAAAGTCTGAGGCAGACTGAGGACTGAGGTTGAACTGTGGAAACATGGAGGTGTGGACGGGAAGCAGGGAGCACAACCAGCCGAAGGCCGTAGCGCGGGTCTGACCTTCCTCTCCGGGCAGGGGCTCGTCCAGCAGCAGGCTGATCATGCACTCCCAGTCCTTGAGCAGGTCCGAGGCGCAGTCCCACATGCTGTCCACCAGGTAGGCAGCATGCTCATGCAACTGAGGACACAGAATTACCATCAGCCCTCACACATGCCTTTGGAGGCATATTACATTACTGGATATTCCAAAGAACCTTTCTTTTTTTCCTTGTATAAAAATGTTTTGGAGGTTGTTGCCCAAAGAAAATCTAAATTTTCAAAATTTGCTAAATCCATTATACAGTGGGAGATAAAATGGAGTGGGTTTGGACTCACCTCGCTCTCTAGGAAGAAGAAAACAGTGGTTTTAATGAGGGTGGCATTCAGACTCTGTCTGCCTCGTCTTTTAGGCATGCTGTCATCCTCCACGTCTCGATGGCTAAACAGTCTGCAAAGGACAGTGTAAACATTGTAGGTTTATTAGAATATTAGAAAAGATCAAGCCATTTTTACACCAACAGACGCCTCTACAGTCGATACTTAATGACGTTCTGCTTTTCTGACAACGTAGGCTGGTTTTCCCTGCTTGCCTAACACTGCCACAGGAAGGTATTGGGTACCAAGTCAGCCCTGGGCTTCAGAGTGCTAGGTTTGTGTAAATTAGGACCATGCACACTGAGCAAACCTTCTCTACTCTCCAAGTCCCTGTCTCTCCACAACACACTCAGGATATAAATGGAAGTTCTGACCTGTGGAGCCAAAGAATGAAGTCAGTACAACTGCAGCCTTTACCGTCTCAACACGGAAAAGCGGACGGTAATCGAGTCTCACTTTTTAAAGAGGAACTCCCCTGCTGCCACGGCGACCGGCCGGTGGGCGGAGTATACCAGATGGTAGACGCTCTCACAGTCCTCAGCAGTTAGGACCTCCTCACTGCTACTGGAAAACCAAACGCCACGGTCACATCACCACACACTCTCATTCATCAGCACACTGTCTCATTCACCTTCAGCATCTAAATAAGAAGCAGGAGATGAGTCAGTCTGTGGCCGAGCATGGATGCTTACTGTAACACCAGCGTGAGCAGTTTTATTGCTTGCACTGCAACGTCGTACTCCTTGTCCAGCGTCATGGAAACGATACGGTCCTGGAAGAGACAGCGATGGATCATGCAATCGCACAAGATATCCGAGTCCGTCTATAAAGACCGTCACTACGTTTGAGCGAAAAGCAGATCCTACAGTAACCCAAAACATCCATCTTCACGTCCCAGAGACGGTTACGTGGGAGTCGCGTGGCGTGGCGCTCTCACCTTGAAGCGGCTCGTGAAGAGCTCCAGCTTGGCGTTGAGCTCACGGTTGTAGTAGAGGCCTTGCAGGGCCGTTAGGCACTTCAGTCGCACCTCGCCTTGCTGGAAGAGGGAATAGGCGAGAGTTGGTGAGGTGGTGTGGCGAGCAGCCCGCTGATCCGTACCCGCTCGCCGACTCGCGCGTCCTCACCTTGTCGTGCATGGTCCAGCCAACGTACTTCAGGTAGCTGTCATTGAGAAAAGCGTCGCTGTACATCTTCATCCACACGCCGATCTCCTCGATGCAGATCGCTCGGATCTCCGCAATCGCATCGCTACGAAGGGAAAGGGAGGAGAGAAGGTGAAGAGCCCCAGTCACAGCCCCTTCAGAAGCAACCCAACACTGCCGAACCACCTGATTGTCCTGCGTGGCTCTCGACCGTGACGAGATCAAGAAAATGTGACGGGCCTCTTACTGAGGCATTAGATTTTCAATTCAAGTTCAATTCAACATTTAAATCACTGTCCTCTCCAAACAGCTAAAAAGTCAATGCATGATTCTTAATGAAAGACTAAACAGTTATTAAGCATCTCATTACAAATGCATCCGCCTCAATGATGTCGGTTAAAAAGATCATTGTAGTTACACTGCTGTTAGAAGACCAAATGCTTTCATCAGCAAACATAAGAACAAACATACCGGTATCTGTGAACGAAAACACCCTTGAAAATGGCATTCATCATATTTTCAATTTCATCCTGATTTTCTTGGAGCTGGAAATAGAAATTGAAAGTCAACACTAAAGATGATAAAAACATACATACTGTAGATATTAATGCACACCAAGCATCAAATTGCATAAATCAGGCAACACAAAATAAGCTGAACTTTATAGTCTTAATACCCTAAAATACATTAAACACCAGTCCCACCAATATCCCTTTACTCTTCACCACAAATCACACAGATGGCATCCCAGCAGGACTATCATTACATAACTGAAGAGTTAATTACTACTAGCATTGCCATCTAAAGATAGCTCTCTCTGACCAACACCGCAACAGTCACAAACCTGGGCTTAAAGCCAGATATACAGTTTTTTTCTCATGGCAATCCTGTAGCTCACAGTGCTAACACCACCAAAGGCATGGGTTTGATTCCTAGGGCGTGCATGTACCATTATACGCAGAAATACATAAATCACACTGGATAAGAGCATAGGTCAAAGGTGAGAAATGTAAAAGGGTGGAGTCGTCACTTGTACATGCATTTGAGAGTATTTGAGAGTACTTTTTGGCATCAGAAAATGATATACCACAATTTAAATAGCAGTACTCACTTCCTTGCGTTTCTGTAGCAGCAGCTCCAGCCTGTCATTGGCCCGCTTGCCGATCATCTTGTTCCTTTCGGCCTCATACTGCCGCTGCGTGTTGTCCATGTTAATGCTGAGGTTCAGTGCTACGTTGACCAGAGCAGTCATCAGCTTCATGGCTGTCGACATCACAACACACACAGGAAACAGGAGGGGAGGGTTCCGTTAAACCCACGCTGGTGCCTTAGGAGCCCATCAACCATTTAAGATAGCAGAATTTGGACTGGAGGATCCTAGTGAGGACTGTGTCCCCCGAGAACGCCGTGTGATTTCTGGGTGTCGAATCGGACCTGCGAGTGTGCTGGTGTGCCTGAAGGCACGAACTTGAGAGTCCGAGAGCCCAGTGAGCAGGGAGATGACCGTGTCCATCATGTACTCGTCATAGATGATGCTGTACTGGCACTGACGCACCAACACGGTGATGAACTCGCAGAAGCTGGTCTTGAACTTCTTCCACTGCGGCCCAGCCATTGTGAGAGGGTAGTCTCCACTGTCCTACAAGGACAGACACAAAACTCATATTCAGCAGAGGAGCGAGATACGCTGGAAGTGTTGAGTGCAGTTTTATACGCATGGTTCACAAGAAGGAAAGAGATTACCTCATCAAATTCTTCAGTCATCTTTCTGATGATCTCAGAGTTCTGCATATGTCGAAACATTTCTCCACTCACAACACCTGCAGCGATAAACAGGTGCAGTGTTCCAGCATATCAGACAAAAGGACGACACCAACAATATTAAACTTAATGGATCTAGAAAGGTGCATAGCATAACTAACTATAGACATAACTCTATAAAAACAAACGACCACCCACACATCATCAAGCAACAGCAGATTAAAGCATACCTTTGCAGCCTGAGCACTGGATGAAGAAGTTTATCAGGTCGAGGAGTGCTATGTCCCTGTCATGCTTGTAGGACTCGATCCAGTCGTCCACAACAGACTGGGAGGAGAAGAATCATTAAACCTGCCTTCAGCTTCATACATGAAATACAACCAACCAACAAGTGCAGATGAGCTCAGTGATGTGTGTCCTGACCTGCATGGCGCTCTTGCCCAGCTTAACCACTTCAAAAAGCATGATGTTCTCCATGCCATTCTCCTGGTGGTGGCCATTTAAGCGGCCTGCGCCCTTGCCCCCTCCTTTGCCCTTCTCTCCAGGGGCCTTCTTCCCCTTCTTCACCTAAAACCCAAGGTCCATCACAGCCATGAGCTACACACACCGACACCACCCTCTGCTATGGCTAATCCATTTAAATTCTTCACTATTAAAAAAAGTTCATTTCTGGCAAAGCAGTATTTTTAAATAATGCATATGGATATGCATCTTCTAGGGAACCAGAAATGCCAAAACTGTGCAAACGTGAATTTATTTTTTTTGTGGTACACAAGGTTATTGATTACAATGGCAAATCAACGGCAGCAATGCTGCTGGTGTTTGCATGGACTTGATGGATGCCGTTTGCTCATCAATAAGGTCAGGGTCTGGAGATAAGGCTCAGTCGCACAGGACATACCTTCCCTTTCCCCTGAGCAGCATGTCTCCCATCAGGATCATCAAAGTCAGTGTCTGATGAGAAACGAGTGTCTGTATCCCTGACGAGCACAAAATTCAATCAATTGTGAGCTTCGAGGTGAGAGTTTATGACAGAAATATGAAGGCAGACGGTACTCCACTTACTGAGGATAATGAAACTCTGTTTGTAATTCTGGTGCTGCTATCATTTCTTTAACATCTTCTGGACCACCTTAACTTGTCGAGGATTTAATCTTCAGTTAACACCAGTTAAGCAACAGGTATGTTTGTGTCATGTGACCTGGAACACAAATCCCACAGGAGACATTTAACTCATTGTAATTTAGAAATAACAGGCCGCACTGCAAAGTACAGATAGTGTGTATTTATTCAGGAAGCATGGATAAACAAACAAAAAAAACCCACCAAAAACAAAAACAAAAAATGCCCCCAATGAACCCAACACACACATGCAGAAATGCACACATGCTCACCCCCACATACAAAGAAACGCCTCACCGAATTCAGCACATTCACCTCAGTACACCGAAGAGAATGTATGAGGAGTGAAAAGGAGCTTGACAGGGAACTACTACGAAAGAAAAAGAAAAAAAAAGATTGAAAAGGACTCAAAGAACAAATTGAGCTCAAGTCCCAGTCTGGCTGTGGTCAGCAGAAGTTACTGCTAAAGTGTCTGGTGTGGACAACATGCTCAAAAAAAAATCTAATGAAATGTCTTAAGACAACATAGCTTCCTCCTTGGAAAACTGGACAATTTTCTAATTTGCTTTAAAGATGCATTATAAATAGAAAAAACACAGTAGAATACATCTTTGTTAAACACTTTCACTACAAAAGTTTACTGTGTGTGTAACGTACATCATCCTGAAGACCCCCCTGTACTGTAATACTAACTGTACCATTACAAAAAGGTTACTTCCTAACCTCTGCTTAAAAAGCTGGATACAAATTTCGAGATAAAATTGCCCTTATTTTTAATACAAAGCTACTAAAGCAGTCACACTTTAATGATAAATATGTAATATCAGAAGACACTGGTACAAATACATTACTTGATTAATAAATAACAAATGCATACATCTATGCAGGTCTGAGCCAAACTGGAGAACGTGGATCTTCTGTTCTGATGCATCAGGACATTGTTTTTGGCAACATGGAAAGATTAAAACTCCCACTTCCACTTTGTGCCCCAATCAATCATATAATCACACTCACTAACGTACAAAAACCCCAAACAAATCTGTTTAAATAACTGCATTATAGTAAACTCGTATTCAACAAAAGCAAATAAAGAGAGTTACCTATATTATAATATGAACCTAGAGAGAGCCTGAAATTTGTAAGAATGCGTATTGCATAAACTCACTACAAACACGAGGGTCGTCGTGAAGCACAATTCAAAGCCGTGCTGTGAACACCATATGCTTTAAAATGTGCTCGCGGATGAAGATGAAAACAAGGGGGCGTGCCTGCTTGAGACTCACACTTCGCGGTGTTCATTGGGCATTTCGTCGCCACAGTTTCCAGGAAACATGCATAGGAGCAGGCTACCTCTGTTCCCATATAAGGAATTAATCTGTCCGCCCCCGGGTTTCCCCATATCCAATCACAGACAACCATTATAATTTAGAGACGTAAACATGAATAACTGCGAAAAGGAAGCAAGACAACGCTATAAAAAGAAACTCGCATGTACATGTGAAATATGAACTCAATTAATTATCAACAGTTATCTCTTTAGTAACATGCTGAACAATCAACAAATACTACTAATACACTTTTGGTAAAGGCAAAACAAGCTGTAGCAACAATTTGAAGCTATTAATTTACCCAACACAGGGTGTGGCGTTTAGTATCTGAGCAAAATTTAGACTTCAAGTATAATGGACATTGACAGGGAAAAAGCCTACACAACCTTCAGGGCCAGTACTGGTAAACGCAAAAGTTACACCAATTGATCTATTTATCACAGAATAAATAACGACAACTTGGAACTATAGTTGCGCATCTTAAAATCCATATGTAGAGCGCAGCACTGTAGCTATGTGGTATGTGAACACAACGGTTATGCAACGTTCACGGATACAAACAGCCCACAACAAGAGATGGCTCAATATAAAAACATTAGCGCGCAAAGAAAACAGGGTTGAAATGATAGCAAATATTCTGGAGAAATGGGCAAATCCACTCATTGAAAAGTGGCGCCAAATTATGCTAACAACAATTACGACACAGCCATTGTAACATTCCGGGTAGGGTACGTCAGCCACTTCTGCACAGCCAAGTAGATCAGTTTCTAGTAATACTTGATTAGTTAGCTACACAGTTAAACATAGAAGGCTAAAGCAATGGTCGAGCGTGAATTAAACTGCTCACTACTAGCTATGCTGCCGGTGTCTGTCAAACATTTGTTGAGTCTACGCACTCGGCCTAGACATCCTCTGCAAAGTTAGCTAGCGTCAGCTGGTCTAACTAAATTCTCAAACTACCTAGCTAGGCAACGTTGCCAAAAGTGAGGTGATATCTAAAGTTCACTATAGATTAATTTACCACATTATCTAAACTAGCTAGTTAGCAGTATGGTATGTCAAGAAATTCAATGCAGTAAGTCAGTTTTCAGCATTCGCCAGTTAGCTAGCATCGCTAGCTCTGATATCAGACGACAAACGGATGGATACAAACCCCCCTATCAATCATGTTTCACACTAGCTGCAATTTAAGTTCGTTCGTCTTCAATGTTATGTAGCTAGCTATAATACCACTTTCTAAAATCTAAATGTCTTTTCTTAGACCAAGTAACAAAGGAAGTTAAAGTCAAATCTTTAAAATAAACAAGTTAACTGAGATACGAGAAGAGAGAGAGGAAAAAAATCTCCATCTTGAAACCAATCCAGCAGCTGTTTTCGGGATTCTCCATTTTGGCTCAGCTCACATTCAGTCATTATAAATTCAAGCCGCGCAAGTCTTGTTATTACTAACTTGCATTTACTTTGTTATATACGTTTATTAACAATGTAACTGCTGTATAAGGTATCCAAGACCTCAATTTTTGTAGGAGCAACAACAGTTTTCCCTTTTCACGTGAAGGGAAAAAACATCGCATCCCCGTCCTCCATCTTGATTCAGAATTTGTGTTCCAATTTCGCCATGGTGGCTAGCTAGCTGGCTATGTTTAGTTAGCTAGGGAGCTAGCTAGTTGCATCAACAAAACAGTTCACATACATATCACGGAAGTAGCCACCGATATACACTGAGATCTAGAATTCTCCAACACTGCCACGCATTTAAGACGACACATTGTTAGGTTTTCCAATGCAATACGAACCAGTTCATGTTCCACGACGCTTGAACTAGCTAGCTAGCTATTTTAGCAAGCTAAAACGACTTCCCTCTCGGAACCCAGTCCCCGCGTATTTGACCACCAAGCTAACTAACGCTAGCCTCAGTTCGGCGTACCAGCAAAATATAGCTAAACACACCAACTTCTATAAACGTTTCCGCCATTTTACAACTTACCTACTTGCTTGTGTTAAATCCAGCAAATACACCGCTTCCTGAGGAATTCGATCTGCGCTACTTGCTCTGTAAGAATATCCAAGACTGATTCATGGATGTAGTTTGAAAGTGGCGGTCAGAGGCTGTTTTAGACACTCTCAACCCGCTTGCTCTGTTCGGTTTGTTGTTTCGATGATTGAGTTTAGGGAAATTGTACAAAGCTGCCACCTGGCGGTCAAATGGCCACGACCCCTTGAAGTAGATAATGAGTGACATCTAGTGGCCAAATTTGTAAAGAGTAAATAACGGCAGTGAGATATACTGTGCCCTCCCTAATTACTGACATTAGAAAGAAGAAAGGTATTTGTTGACCTGCTGATATTGAATTTGAGAGAAGCATAACATTTTTATGAAGTAAAATGTTATATTGTATATTATGTTATATATATATATTGTTATATTTTGTATATAGTATATTTAAATTATAATAAGTGTGATTGCCCCTACATACTAAGATAGATGCTTTTAAAGGCAGACTTTTCTTCAGGGATCATAGTCTGAGAAACCACCTTGACCAATCTGGAAGACATGGCATAAGATAATGACTGGTGTTAAGCCCTCCAAACGAAAGACCTGGGTTCTATAATCAGATTGACACAATGATAGAAATAATGAACACTTATGGTGGTGTTGGCAAAAAATGGGGAGGGCCATGCAGAGAACAGCTCACTGGAAAGTGTGGACCATGGAACTGTTATGTGTGTGTGTGTGTGTGATGAATTCTTTTAAGATCCTAGAGACTTTATTGCCCCCTTCCAGAAAGCTAAAACAGTGATCATATTTAAATAAAGCTTATATCTAAATCCATGCATCCATATGCTCCAGTGATTACAGAATTAAGTTGTTGCCATGGGCATCACAGTGCCCTGACCTAACTGCTCCTGAAAACCTGTGAAACTAAACAAGGGTGTCCATAAGTGAGGTCCCTACCCCTAAACAAGGTCCATAAGGGTGTCCATAAGTGAGGTCTCAACCCCTAAAAAAGGTCCATAAAGGTGTCCATAAGTGAGGTCTCAACAGAGAAGTGCTGTTCATGGCAAAGGAAGGAAGCACAAGTTACTGAGTGAACAGGTAAATATGACACCTTTTTCCATCATAAAATGATTTAAAATATCTTTTTTCGTTTCATAGAACAATGGTATTGACACAAATCTATATAATTTTCAAATATTGTTAAGCATACAAATAACTAATTTAGCAGAAATTGTATCCATTCATATTAATTGAGGGTAGCAACGGTATCATTGGCAGCTTCAACTGAGCAAACATGTTGCATTAAACTTATTATTTAGTGAATTTTTTTTTAGTTTAAAAAACACATATTGTCATACAGTCAGGGATGTTACAGGTCTTTTAAACATCCGTCGACCTTCTCCCAGGTGACCAAGCTGGGAAGGATTAGAGTCTCCAAGTATCACATGTTCTCAGATTGCTCATCTAGAATCCTTTTCTCCTGCCTCTGATGACAGTTCTTATGCAGACACGAGCTGCAAATTCACGTCTGCCCACCTCTGTGGACACGTGCTGTGTCCCACCCCTTTGTACAGCACTCATCCACTCAGTCTGTATTTGGGTTGCTTCCTTTCATTGGCTTCCTCCATTTTCTCCTCCCTGTACATCCTTTTATCAGGGTGGCCTTTACACAATGTGGATTTTGTGATCAACAGCTATATTTTGTATTTAAACTGTATAGTGAGCAACCCTTTTCAAATGTTCAATTTCACTGATTTATGAAGGTCAATCACTTTGTCTTATAAATCATGCAGTGCATTTATACAGTACAGATGAGCCAAAGATACCATCAAGAGTTTGCCTTTTCTGCATCACAGGCACTGGAAAGTAAGCAAGAAGTCTTGCAGGAAATAATCTTTATTAATTGTCTAGTCTTCATACACATTTTTGAATGTTACATTATTTAAATCACAGAGAGAAGGTAATAAACCTATTTACAAAAGTCTTTAAGAAAAAAAAGGTTTATTAGCAAAATATATTTAACACATTATTATTATTATTATTATTATTATAACATCAGTCACCAAAAATTAAGGGAAATGACACACTATGGTAAATAATTTAATCAAGGAACATTTAAAAATAATAAAAATATTCATTTTATGTACAGAAAGGCACTAGCATATATGTCTATGGGCCACTTGCCCCACAGCAGCTCAGCTGACCATGGAACCTGGTTCCTCCGTTTCTATAGGTTGGTCCACATAAGTACAGTATCCCTGCTCTACCTCATTCAGAGCACAAACTCTCCACGGTCCAGCAAACTGATCCTTTAGAGAATAGTTTAAATGGACATTGTCAATTTTACACCAAGATTCAATCTGAATTTAATCTAGAAAAACAATTTTACATTTATGCAAGCTTAACAGGAAAACTGCTGACTACGCAGGACTAAATGTCATTTTTATGAACTTCCATTCTGTTAGCATATTTAAATTTTCCATCTGTATCCATCCCCATCCTGTTTAAGGCAAATATACAAAAAAAATCTCACCTTAACACACTATGAAACCATATAATTAATCATGTGAAAGTACTATGTGCAAATTTAAGAAGCGCTCATAAAATTAAAAGCAGCAAGTGTATGTGTGATATGTATACATACACACACACACACACAATATATTATATATATATAAATACATTTTTCTTTACTTGAAGTTATGAGTTATAGGTCTTGATTTTCTGAGTGATGACAGCACAGCAGACGGGGCATTTGCTAAGGGAATCTGAACACTTCCTGCAGGTCACCAAGTGTCCACATGGAATGAAGACAACAGAAATGTCTCTGTCCATGCAAACTTTGCAAAGCTTCTCACGCTGGAGCTTCTCCAACTTCTTCAAGGGATCCTCACCTGCCACCCAAAAAACAAAAAGGCTTGATTAAGTTGATTAAAAACTAATCAGAAGAGATGGCTATTAACTCTTCTCTTAATGTACTGAGAACAAGGGAACATAAAAGCACTTACCTTGAGCTTCCTGATACGCTTCAGAAGCACTATCAGAACGGCTTCTGGTAAGATCCTGAATGAGGTCATCCACTGTGGAATAGCCCTCTCTGGTCTGTCGGATCTTTTCTAAAATGGTCCTTTCCACTTTGATTGGCTCAAACCCCATCTCAACAGCTTTATGAGCAATCTCTGACTGCATTACATTCGATGCTGTAAAAAGGAACATAAGAATAAGTAACATTTCCAGCATGAAAGAATCCAGATCCATGCCGTGCAGCAAACGTAGAACAGAACAATGATATTCTAAATTTATATCCAGTTTAATGTCAGTAAGAAGTGCTTACCTCTCTCATGATGGAAAGGACCATTCTGGTGAGATAGAAATACAAATGGAAGACTGAGAAGCAGCATTCAAATCCCCACAGAGTTTGACTGGATACTATTTCACACATTGCACATTACAGCAATAATAAAGAACTACTTACTGAATAGCGCCCTCTAGGGCTCCTCAGCTGCACACTGCTGACAAACTCTTGGCCCTTCTCAGAGAGCAGGAAACTACATCTGTGAGACATTTAAAAAAAATGCATTTATTAAATCAGTGGTTTCCACATTGTTGGAGAATATTTGCCTGTGCTAAATTCAGGTGTTGCCTATAAATACCAATAAACATACATAAGTGCACAGTGAAGGAACTTCAAAGGTTACAAGTCTGCCCATTTAAAAATGTGTACTGTATAATACACTGTCTTGCATCAGATAATACAATGTTAATACAACAACATGACAATGAGTTACTTCAAGTACTGAGCTTCTCAGATACCCTGGATAGTGCTTTGCATGCTCCTCCCATGGATCTTCATCAGGTTGCCAACTCTTCAAACTTCCTCCACATCTAAAACAACTCACACGGTCATGCTCCCCTGCAGAAACAAGGAGGACAGATTTGTCACAAAATATTTTTACCTCCACATTACTCCAGCATAAACAATACTGATTCAGTTATCCCTGTAAAAAGCAAACAGCATCCAATGGAAGACAGCAGCCCTACCTTTACTATAAAACCCAGCTCTAGCTAGCTTTTCATGGTCCACAGGATGCAGTGTGTTCCTGAAGCTACTTAGTCGCTCCTCAAAAGATTCCATCGAGCCTCTGGGAGCAGCGCTGTGCTGCCGGGGAAGCTCGGACGGGATGTTACCCACATCGTGGCCCAAGATGAAGAAACAGTTGTTGTAGTGCTTGGCATGCTCAGTCCAGGGGTCATCTCCTTCCTCCCAGGACGACAGCATGCCTCCACAGCAGAAGCACTGCACTCTATCCATTTCCCCACTATTCTCGTAGAAGAACCCGGCTTGGGCCAGGTCTCCGGGCTGGACCGGTGACCACGAAGGCCAGGTGCTGAACGTCCCGAGCCGCGCGTCTTCACTCCTCATGTGCGGCGCAATGGGGTACATGGTCTTATCCACCACCTCCCCAGTGCGGAGCTGAAACAGCATGGCTTCCGCATCTTCGTTGTACATGGATCCAGTGGCTGGGGTGGAGGGGCCAGCCGAGAAGCTACAGCGGTGAACGCAGCTGAGGAAACTGCAGGTGGGCGAGACCTCGTGGTGTCTCTGCACGGGTGTGTCCTCTCGGTGCCAGTTCTCCACAGTTTGTCGACAGCTGAAGCAGCGTACCCGGTCAGTCTGTCCTGTAAAATAGAATCCCGCCCGGGCCAGCCTCTCAGCTGACACCCCGCTACCTTGCGGAAAGGCCTGGAAAGAATTCAGCCGTGCACTCATTGATGACCAGTCATGACCGCCACAATCAGCTTCAATTTCATCAATGGCATTAGAACCAGCCATGGTCACTCAGAGTACACTGAAACAGAAATAAACAGAAGATCTAAGCACGCTGTGATGGCAACCAAACTTTTTCCAACTCCCTCAGCTAAATCCACTGCAATACATTTTTAAATGCTCTTGCTAGATCAAGATTCAAGAAGACATTAGACAGGCACAATTTGTACTATGGCTGGAAATATGATTAAGTGAAGAAAAATGGGGAAAACAAGAGAAAGAAAAATAATGGAAGACATGTTGAGCAGGACAAAAGGAAATAAATGCATTTTGCCATGAGATTTCTGTCCCAAATTTAACCATGATGATAATAACCAATATTAATCACACTGAACTATTCTCAATTGGTACTGGCCCTACTCACAATAACTGCTTACAGAGAAGGAAACAGTAAGCCTATTCCATGCCAATTTCACCCCAAAATCCTTTTGATTTGTAATTCCACCCTTACTCTCATTTGATTACGAACAGGCTACAGAACGAGTCATGCAGCTTGTAATTACGAAAGGTTAATAGCAGAGATAAAACCCCCACAATGGGTTAAACAGTAAAGACCCCCCCCCCCGCCAACCACACACACACACACACTCCCAGCAGCAAATAAACCTACTGTATTTTTTTTAACCTTAGAATGTGCGTCTATGTACAGAATGGCACTTTCAATGGTGAGAAGAAAAAGGAAAGTGAAAGGTTTATGTGGTATGGTAGTCGTACTTTTACCGAAAGCCAACTTTATTTTTTAACTTCCCTATTGTTTCACAGTTACCGACAGACTTAGAAATAAGTCTGAACTAGAAAAGCAATATGCATCCAATACAAGTCAGAAATCGTTTGGATATTCACAGCTTTTTTAAAAGAGGCGTTTTCAGTTGCATGTGCAACTAAAGTGATGGGTGGTGCCGAAGATTTAATGCAATACGTTACGCCTAACGCTTAGCTAAATGGCAAGTGGATACGTTGGCATACCATACGTTTTTGTACAGTATGTCCATCTGAAAAATGTGGCTACTCAAGTACAGACACTGAATCCGTCTACAAAACCAGTTAACCGCAGCACATGTATCAGGAGCACAATTCTCACGTATTCCCACAGTTCAACAATATATGCAGTCTGTACTCTAAAGGCGATTCTCAAGCATGGCTGTTGAAAAAAGATTCTTCAAAATCAAAAAACAAGAATGGGGCAACGCATGAAAAGTCATTTATAGAATGACAACGTGATTGACAAATGCTGAATGAGGGATGTTAGACCGAGGGGAAGAGCGTGTTTGGTTTGTGCACTGGCTAAATTCAGTTTGTAAATACTACCAACTTCAACCGACTCAAAAGCTAAAAAAAAAAAAAGTCGCAACAGTAGCGATCCATAGTTACGCGTAAGCAAGTTATCGATTTAGGTTAAAGTCCGACACCAACTTATGTAACTAGTTACCATACACTAGTATCTAGCCTCTGGTTTGACTTCAATAGCGCTGCTACACCTCGTCACGTGCCTAGCTATAAGAATATACATTAGATAACAAGCGAGCTAAAGTAAACTAGAACGACTCTGAACTAGCTAGCCGACTTACCCGTGAAGGTTACACTGGATCTCACAAACTAGAGACATCCAGTTGAAAACGAACTCTGACTTACTGATAAATAGCAAAATAGACGAGGTGAAATCAGTAGTCAATATTCAGCAAACAGTTTCATTTTAATTATGCAGTTTGGGTGGGGGTACTGGCCTCTCACCAACTATAAAAGATGGCTAGCCTAGCCTAGCTAGATACTAATGTAGCGTGGGAGTAAGCAAGGTAGCTATATAACGCTTAAGAACTCGTTGGAGCCCAAAAAACCTTCAAAATATTTGTGATCTTACCTTCTGCTGTATGGGACGCCGACCTTCAGACGTTGCGGACAACAGACAGCTCTTTTCTGGTCAGACTACTGTCCTACTCAGTCCTTGCCCTGTTAAAAATGACGGGAAGCAAGGCGGAAGTGACGCAAAGAAATGCCTGCTCTCCCGCAACTGTTGGTAGATTCCTGTTCGACGATTCCAGGAGAGTCTGGAAGTATTTTTAAGGTGGTGGCAACACACTGGAGGGGGACTGTCTGGGGGTCATCCCAAAGGGAAAAAATGAATTTCCTACCATTTTGGTGTATTTCTGGTTGTTAAACGCCCGATTTTACCTACAAAAGTGACTTAATTCAATTACTATTGTAGAGACTGATTTAACACTAAAATGTCACCTACATTTGTGAAGAGAAAAATATTTTCTGACCTGGTAAAGAATATTTTTGTATTATACAGGGTAGGATGTTTGAATTTGATTTCATAGCAATGAGACACATTTTATTCATAACTGCCCAGAACCCTTTATCATACACCTCAGCAACAGAAACTACTCCACAGTCCCTACATGCTGACCTGCCTCTGACTCACTCTCACTATCTCTTATGTCAAGAGAGATCGAGATGGACCAAGCATTGATTTTTTTTTCTATCAACAACTGAAATAAGCAAGTTTTAAAAAGTCAAGAAATCAGCAGGAAATAACAAATAAATTACATATTCGCTCTCGTTTACAATGGTCATCATCTGAATTTCAAAAATTAAAATTTGTTGGACCATGAACCAAGCACTGTTTTATGCAGAAAATACTGAAACTCTAAAATACTAAAGTTCCAATAAAGTTTTTTGGATGCAATCATTTTATACTTGCTGATAAAACTACTAAACTCCCAATAAACAATTTTGTGATTATTTCATTCTTGCTGATAATCTACATTATAATGATGATGCTAGTAGCCTACAATAGGCTAAAGAAGTATTCTGTTCACTCACTGCAATTTCAAATCACAACAGAGAATCAGTAAATATCAGAGTGGACTTGGCTTCATTCTTGGCATTACAATACTCTACTGTAGAAAACAAAATGATAGTTTTCATATAATCATTGAATTTGGATAGCTAGCATTAAGCTAGGTGATTGAGGGGGAAAAAAACTGTCCTGTGGGGAAATTTTGACTTTCTTTCTGCTTCTTTGTAAAGAATTTCCTTATATCCATTGTGTCTGGGGAGAGAGCAAATATTGCAAACAATTGATCATCAACCAAGAACACCCTAATGTTACTTAATATTGAAGGCATATAACAAAAGAATAAGGTTTTAGCAAAAGCTGAACATTGTGAGATGATAATGGAGCTGATGTTACCTCCTTCTGATTCCAGCAGCCTTTACTGTCTATGCACTGACTGCACTGACCGTTCACTTCACTTGCATGAGGCAAGTTGTTGTTGTGTGTAGATCCACCCAGGATGCTTCAAGGTCAATGATCTGTCGATGACCATCACCAATACTGGTAAATGTTCAACATTTATAAACTGAGAAAATTGAATTTCTGATGTAGAGTTATGGTAAGTTTTAAATGTGTGCATTTCCAAAAGGTAGTGGTGAAAAGTGGCTTGACTGAAACCATTTGAGAGGATGAAATATTTCCTCTTTAGTTGAATGGTTGTGTTTGAGAAGAACCTCCAAAAACCCACATAGAAGTGTAGGTCCTATTAGTTTTTATAGACGTCATCATTACCAACTACCAAAGGGGAATTTGGTTTGAAAGTCTAGTGGAATGAAAGGTTTCACAGAGGTACCTATTTGTAGTGGGATGTTGACATGAAATAACATTTTAAAGATTCTAAGCATGAGAATTCTATGATGAAGTCAATTGTATTCAACTGTGTTTAAAAAAAAAAAAAAACAGGGAAAAGAGAAACTGCTGTCACACTGTACAACATTAACTGATGACAGCTGGAAATGTCATAGCAGATTCCATCAAGTTAGTGAAACTGAAATTTCACAGAATTTTACTCAGCAAAGAAGAAACTCTCATATACTGGCATGAGAATCTGACACACATGCAGTGCAGGTTATACAGGTGGAACAGTAGGTTAGGTTCCTCTTCAATTACAAGTTGCCTTTTCATTTCATTTAAATGATGTAATTCCAAGGCCAAATAAAGTGATGTTTCAAAAGCTGAGTTGAGTACTCATAATGGGAAGTAGAGGTACTATCAATACACAGAGGAAGGAAGCCGAACTGTGGAAATGGTTTTCCTGAATCTTTTGTGGAACTACCACTTATGAGTTGTTCTGCATTAAGTGGCTGCATCCTACTTTTTGGTTTTGTGCATAGTGTGTCCTTTGTGCATAGTGTGTCCTTGCACACCATGACCATTTACTGCTGCACATTAGTCCTCATATCACACACACACACACACACACACACGCAAAGTTGTTTATATCTAGCCAAAGGGAGACATTCAGATCCAGGGGAATCCTCAAGCAGCCAATGAAAGACACCATGCAAAAGCATACGTGAAAGAATGAAACTCTTACCTTATCTAAAACTCTTAAAATAACAGTGATAATCTATGAAGCAAGTCTTACAAAAAGTATAAGCAACAATATTTATTCTCATTTATTATTTTTTGTAAAACATTTAAAATGTTATAAAGTACTAATTCCTGCAAATAATGCAGTTTCAGTATAGCGTTATACACTTCAGCATTCTGTCATGAAGTAAGAGTGATTTTTGTGGGCCTACAAAATTTGTTAGGAATAACACAAAATTTGTCGTGAATAACCAAATCTTCATCCTCAAATTTCAAGGCAATGAACAAATGTGTTTTTTTTAAACAAGGTTAATATTGTGTGCGGAGAATGTAGACAAATCTAAATATTCAGAGTACAAGTAATGTTCAGAATGCAAATAAATAAAAGAAAAACATCCTCTTCAATAAACAGAATTCCATGAATATTAATTAAAAACATACTAATAAACAACATCTAATGAATACTCAGTTTATTTTTTAATTAATCTAATTAAATTAAGTCTTAATGAAACATAAAAAGCCCCAAAATGAGTCAAAGGTTTGGAATACATCTATTTGTTTTATTTTCTTTTTAAAATAATTTCCACATTTGTGAACTAAATTATTGTGTAAGATTTTCATACTTTCAAACCAGCCTCAAAAAGCAAACTAGAAAAAACAAAACAACATGTAGGCAGGCGCAAAAGAAGTGCATGTTAGTTATCAACCCTGAAGTAGTACAGTTAATCAAACAAAAAAATGTTTAAGAACATTGACAGTGTACATAAGTCATAAGTATGTACACATTTCACAATTTGCATCCAGAACATTTGTAATGCTCGCACTAGTTCTCTTATTTCTATCTCCAGGTTTTTTTTGTCTGCCATCCTTTTGCTCTTCACATCTGTGAAGTTTCTTATGCACTACAAGAAGCTGGTCAGTGAGTCCTTTAACCCTCTACAATTCTCCTGAGCAAAGTTCCAAGCCCACCTTTGGCAACCTGCAAGGGGGTCTTTTCCTCCTTATTCTCAATGTAGATGCTGGCACCATGTTCAACTAAGAGCTTTGCAGCCTCTACCCGTTCTTCGTCACATGCCAGATGACTGAAAAAGAGATACAGGGTTAGTATAGAAAAAAAGGAAAGGAAAGAAAGAAAATTATCTGAGGAAAAAGTGTTGACACTCACAGAGGTGTGTTACCCTCAGAGTCTTGAATATTGGTAGAAGCACTCTGTTTGAGGAGAAGTTGAATAAGACGATAGTTGCCCTTCGCTGATGCTCTGTGTAGTGGTGTAGATGCCAATTTATCTGTAGCATTAGGGTCTGCACCATTTTCCAACAAAAGCAGGGCTATCTGTTAAAACATTTGTTAAAAAAAAAAAGTGTAAGCAAATTCACCAGTGTAATAGAATTTGAAATTATTTACACATTTTTAAAAAGCCAAGAGTACATAAAATCATCTATTTTAATCATCATTATCATCTAATCATTTTACAACACAAACAGATAAAGGTTGGCTACCTCATATCGGTCTTTTGATGCGGCATAATGTAAGGGGGTGCAGCCGTTCTGGTTCACTGAATTCAGCTGTGCTCCTTTGGTTATTAGTGATCTTACAATTTCTTCTCTTCCTGCAGAAGCTGCAATATGTAGAGGGGTCCAAGAGGCCTGTAATTATATACGAAATATGAAAAATTAATGGGAGGGCTGACGCCTCCTTAATGACAAACCTCACCGACTGCAAATTAGTTACATTCAAGATAACATGCTGACTCACATCATCTTTAAGATCAACTTCAACTCCAACATCCAAAAGAAACTCTACAATATCCGCGTGTCCAGCCGAACAAGCCCAATGCAGAGCAGTCCTGTGATCCTACACGAAACGGGAAGCAATAAGAAAATCAGTCTGATACTTTTAACTAGTCACTAAGTAGTAATGAATGTCATCAGACAGACATTTGGCAAGCAAGCTAACTAGCTAAATTACAGCTTGCTAAACGACGCTAATCGCTGCACTATTAACTTGTAACTATTAACTGAGATTTGTTGCACACACCTGGTCTGGTTTTGTAGCAAGAGTTTTATCAGACAAAACACATTTTTTAAGTTGCTCAAATTTGCCAGTGTAAGCTAAGTTGCAGATCTCTAAATTGGACACAGAACCTTCCATCACAACTGCAGGCAATCGCACCAGTCCTTAGTCTAGTTAGAGGATGTTGAATTCAGAGCATCCGGTGTGAAAATTTTGGATTTCAAATTAATAACCCAGTGAAAATCTTAAAATGTTTATATTTCCGTATACACAAGTATCGTTAATATACATAAATATAATGGATTCCATTAAAAATTTCTTGTGGGCTTTTACACTATAAGAGCTAAGAACTGTCGGAGATTATTTTAGCGAAGACACAAGGGAACTGTGTATATAGTGCACAAGACTACACCGACAACATTTTCAAAAGCACACATTTCAGTTTTCGCACAAGAAGAACGGGATACGTCGGTTACCTTAGCAGAGCAAGGTATATTTCATGTAGTTACAAAAATATTCAGACTGGGCCTAATTTCGTGTCAGTGGTCTTGTGTGTTTTAAAGCTTGGCGTTAACTTGCTAGGTAGCTAACGAAATGTACATGCGGGGCTCAGCTAGTCTTGCATGTTGGGTAGCCAGATGGTAACAACAAGCTTTTATTATTCTGTAGTTTCCTTTTGAACCTTCGAATAGGAATAATCCACAGGAGGGAAAACACGCGGACAAGTTCATAAACGGCGAGGATTGTTAGCTGACTAGCTATCTAATATGGCTTCAACAGTTGTAAGCTGCTATATCAATTTTCACGTTTAACCAACTTTGCTAGCTAGCTAAAACGATATGTTTATATCACTAAACCATGATCATCCCACTTTAATAGGACTTTAGAACTCACGTGGATCAGTCATGCAGATACTCAGAGGAATTTGTCAATATTTACTATGACTGCATGGACAAAAAAAGAAGAGTATGTATGCTAAACATTTCAGTTAAAATATGGCTGTCGGGTATTATAATCGATATGATGTTAAAAAGGCTCTGTGTTTCAGAATCTGACGAGACTGTATCTAGACAAAGCAACGCTTGTGTGGAACGGCAATGCTGTTTCCGGACAAGATACTCTTGGAGATTTTTTCGAATCTCTTCCCTCCAGTGAATTTCAAGTGCACACGCTTGATTGCCAACCCGTACACGGTAAGCGATATTTGTTTTCTACGCAACTTTACAGAGCAGTCCGTCCTAATCGGTTTGCAGACCAACATGGTTTTACAAATAATACCTTCACCCGACTGTCTGGGTAACCATTTGCGTTTAGATATTGGGTAATTTTTGTATTTCCTTGAACAGAACAAGCAACTCAAGGCCAGACGACGTTGTTGGTGGTTACAGCTGGTACGGTGAAGTTCGACGGGAACAAACAGAGATATTTCAACCAAAATTTCTTATTGACTGCCCAACCATCCCCGCACAGTGACCAGCCAGTATGGAAAATTGCAAGTGACTGTTTTCGCTTTCAAGATTGGGCAAACTGAGTAATTACTTCCCACTCTCCGTTTGTATTGAATACGAAGGATCTTTCGAAAAAGGGTGGTCAAGAACATCCAAGTGCCTGGTCTTAGCTACCTACATGTATAATCCATTTTGATGTTGCCAGTAGGTGTTAAACAAATCACACAAAGGATTAATTGTACTGAGTAGAAAACATTTTATCACGTGTATTACATAGTCTGTTGCCCACAAATAAATAAGGTCCTTATGACATTCTACAAGCAAATGTGCAGACACCTTCAGAAAAGTGTCCATTATGTAGACTTAGTTTGGGATCATGAGGATTGACCAAAAATATGAATCTCATATCCTTGCCTTCCAGAGAGGAGAACAACCCCAATCTTTTTCAAAATGTCAAACTTTGTGTTGGTTGAATGGCTGTTAAATTATAACTATACTGCATGATTTAATAAATAAAAAGTGCTACTACTTTTGCATCACGAAACATTCAGTAGATATTGGTTTAAAAATAACTTGCACAATGTTTCAAACATGGTTAAAAATGACAACTAAATAAATTATAGTGCAAAAAAAAATGTAAACAAATGAAAGAAAATAGCAACATTGCTTGAACATAGAACAAATTGGAAAGTTCTGGTTAACAGGGACTAAAATCATTGTCTAGATCAGAACCAATACTCAGTACAGTATTACAGTTGTCAAATGCCTAAATTAAACTTGCACACAAACAGTTAAACATATCCTAAGAACTGCAGTAATGGTACTAACAGCTAACAGAAACCCTTCTCAAGGTATGGTTTCCCCCCCCCTTCATTCTGAGTCCTTCGCCCTCGTATTCCAAAGGTAGTCAAAGTCAATATCATTATTCTACAGTCAGCATATAAGCAGCCAAATAATTTATAAAAGTGTTAACAGTGAAAACCGTGACCCATATACAACAAAATGAGTGGGAACAAAGAATTCAAATTCATATGTAAATGATACTTGATGGATTGTGATCCATTACCTTAGAATGAATATTTCTGAACACATCTAATTCCTAAAGTAATAAATTACTGGCAAAGAAACCACTCTGCAGGAACCAAGGTCACCGTACACCACTTGTCACTGTACGGAAGCCTAGTGTGACAGTAAAGTGATGGCCTCCTCTATCGATTGGTTCTTGCCTTCAAATTCTAGCAAACCAAGCAATTCAAAAACTTCATTTAAAATTGAAGCATTACTAAGATGCAAATACGAACAGTTTACATTGTTTACAAAAATAGGAACAGCTGAAGATGACGGCAGTTTAGCGCTGTTATATGGTTCAAATCTTTTCACACAGCAGGAGGTTCCTTTTGCTAACAGGTGAAAGCAAGACACTGTTTAAGAGTGAATCTTGTCCGTTACCCAAGTGTCACATGCCATAAAGCTAAATTGAATAGTAAATTATTCTACAGCAATGGGACTTGAAAGCAGACTCGATTGACCTATACAAATTTGCTTACATTATCCACAGCACTGTGACCAAAAGTTTATAAACAAAACAGCACAGTATACATTGATGTGTGCATGTACGCAAACTGTAGTCCAGACAGCAAAAGTTTCCCAAAACATCTCTACGTATGCAGTACTATCTTTATGGCAGCAGATGATGCATTTGGCTACAACAGTGGTTCTATTTACGCCCATACATTCGTTCAATGTCGTGGAGATAGTGGTTCTTCAGCTCCTTCCTCTTCAGTTTAAAAGCATCTGTTACCAGGCCAGTTTCAGGGGTCCATGGCTCTGGACTCAGGTGAACCTTTATTGGGATCTCAAAGCGCTGTAGTTTAACTACAATTGCAAAAAAATTAAACAGCATATGAAGGATGTGTGACAATACATTAAACACAATTTTACTATAATTAGCTATAAAATGCACCAATTCTGATATAGTTGTACTTGGCTAACCTCTGAATTACCATAAACCACTTGTAAAAACATACTATACTACCTTGCATCTTTATTTGGACAATCATGTACTCCCAAAACAAAATTATTTCTTACTTGAAGTTGATACTTCTTTAATCTCTCTCAAAACTTCAATTTCCATAACAGGGTGGTTACAGATCTCTTCCCACGTGCCAGTGATGCCTTTCTGATTGGCCAGAGCAGTCAGCTTTTTTTGGTTAGGTACCACAAAGCTGATCACATAGTTCTGATCACTGGAAAGAAAAGGAGAAGTGAGCAGGCCTACAAACTACTTTTTTTTCCCCCTCTCACTATTGCTGAGTGTTCCTGGTTTCATTTAATAATTTCCTGTTGGTCAGATAATGTGTAACAGAAGGTACCTGTTTGCATATGCACAGATGTTGTCGATTAGGGAACAGTTCTTCAGTGCTGACTCAACCTTGCCCAAAGACACATACTCTCCAGCCTGCAGTTTGACAAGGTCCTTCTTACGATCTACATATTACAAAAGGAAATAAACATTTAATAGAACTGGTAAGCAAGTCATTAAGAAATGTGGCAGATATTTTCAAATCTGGCCTTGATATTTACTTAAGATTTACTGTGATGCGTTGGAAACACACACCCACAATCTGCAGACAGCCATCAGGATGGATTTCTCCCACATCTCCAGTGCAGAACCACCGTTGTCCATTCTCATCCACAAAGAAATGTTCACCGTTATTGTAGTCACTCCTGAAGTATCCCATGGTCACGTTGGGACCTCCAATTATAATCTCGCCTCGTGGGTGAGGCTTGTCCATCTTTGTATAGCCACCTGTAGAACAGATTATACTTCACTTTGATCTTACAGAGCACTATACTCACAGGTATCCAGTTGAAAAATGAGAAGGACAGCATTGAGCATCACCACTAGGGTCCTGAATGTAAACGCAGTGTACTCCCACCATCCAGACCATATCTACTGACCTTCTGCCCAATCTCTGAGTTTTATCTCACAGCAGATGAGAGGGGCTCCCACTCGTCCTGTGCTGTAGTCAGTCACTGCAGGCCCAGATAACCGGGAAAATGAATACCACAAGGAAAAACGCATTTAACAACTTGGGGAAAACAGTTGTGATGACGACTGCGAATTAGACCCATGCAATAAATTAATAAATGAACGAGATTGTGTACTTAACCTTGTTCATTAACCAAGACACGTGTAATTTGCATCTTTTATAACCCCTACTATTCTAGTCATGAGAGTGCTTTAATTAATAATGCACGTGGCCATTTGTCTCACTCCATTATTCCTTATACATGTAAATCTGCAGTGACTCTTGGAATCTCATCTCCCCTGGCCTCCCCCATGATCTCCTCACCGTCTGTGATGGTGCTTGCTCCACAGGTTTCGGTCAGGCCATAGCCTTGGCCCACAGGGCAGCAAAAGCAGATGTTCATGAAGCGCTGTGTGGCAGACGACAGTGGTGCCCCTCCAGACAGCATCATTCGTACGTTTCCTCCCAGCAGGGCCTTCACCTTTTTAAATAGCCTATAGACATACAGAATGACCACCATGAGCTTGGATCAACTCCTGAAAGTAACTACAATGTCCGATGCATGCTAGTTATACAGTATATACATTCTTACACATTGCAGAGAGGAGCATCATAGCCTTTCTTGATTTGTTCCAGCTTATAGTTATAGGCTAGTTTGAACAGGGTCCTCTGCACACAGTTCATCTCTTGCACTCTGCTCATCACATTTTTATTGATGCGGTCCATTATTTCCTGGTGGGTTAAAGACATGAAGACAATGAGGGGGGAGTGTAATAATGAAGTTATACTAAAAGTAAAATTAGGGTACAAAAGGTAGAACTTACAGGTACAGCTGCCATCAATGTAGGCTTCAGCACTGAGCAATCACCCTTACTGCCCTTTTTAATTTTAGTGGACTACAGTGAAGACATGCACAAAAAAACTCATTTACTTCATTATTTATCATTAGTGGGGGAATTTTTTTTTTTACAACTTTTCTTAAAAAACAGGCAAAGAAAAAAAAAAAGTTGTGAAACACTGAAAGTCAGATGTAATTAATAAACTAGTTCTTTCATTTTCTAGTTTCAGTTTACCTGATCAGAGAGTGTTTGTGGGGAAGAGTAGCCAATCCTGCAGCCATATGTTACACATGAGATCTCAGCCGTCATCTCCAGCACGTGGGCCAGGGGGAGATAAGCTATATACGTGTCTTTGGAACTATATATAAAAACACAAGTCACACAAGGGCTACAACAATCTACATTCAAAGTATTTCAATGTCAGCATGTACAAGGCCATTTCAGTTCAGCCACATTACATTCCCCACACTCACCCCAAACCCGGGATTCTCTCGCACTGTCCCGTCATGCCTGCGATAAGGTTGCTATGGATAATCACCACCCCTTTTGGCTGGCCTGTGGAGCCACTGGTGTACATGATGACAGCAAGATCTGATGGTGTGGGTCTCACTATCTCCCTATTCACTGTAAATACAATGCATGCATTGTTTTCTTCTCCAGCAACAGTAGGAGGCCTGATTTAGAGTCACTTTAGCACAAATCGCTATTGAAAATGCATCAGAAGGTCTAACAGTGAAGCAAGAACATATTAGTACATGATAATGATTAATATAACTGATGACTAAGTGATGCTTTGGAAAATGTGAACTTAATTTGGTTTGGTGTTGAAATTTCTCTTACAATTTTCAGGCTTAGCTCCCAGCTCCTTCACTGACTGCATACTGTGGATCTGAATGGTCTCTGAGTAGCCTGCAGTGCTGATGCTCTTGTTGTCAACATAGATGATGTGCCTCAGATTGGGGATTTGAGGGAGGACACCCTACACACGGGGAAAAGTAATAAGTGTTAGTAATAGTGCATGATAAACCCAAAAATGGTGACAAGCACACCATATTTATATGAAAGTACATCTAAAGCATGTGGATTAATGCAAAAGATGGTTATGTACCATTTAAAATGTGTGAGACAAGTATTCAGAGCTTTTCGAAATAAAAGAAACATCTTTATAATATTCGTATATACACTGTCTAGACAGAGAAGCACCAACCTTTATCTTAGTTTCCAGAAGCTCCACACTAGTGACCAAGTGAGTCACACCACACTCATTAAGTCCAAAGGCTACTGCATCCTCCCCAAGAGTAGCATAAAACGTGACCACTGAAACACCCACGCGAATAAGAGAGACGACCAAATGGAACTTCACATCAGTAAAGTCTAGACAATTCAACAATAACTCAGAGGCACAAGACATAATATATGCTTTCTTTTAAATGTCTTGTAAGTACTATCCATTTTGCAGGTGTAAATCATTCTTAAAAAAAAGAAAAAATGGGCACATTACATGGGAAATTGCGTCTGAAGCATGACTGAGCAGTGATCATCCATTCTGCTCGTGTCTCACAGAAAATGGCGATGGCATTTTTTGGCTGCTGGCCAAGAGCTGCCAGACCGCTGCCAAACTGATTCACTTCAACATCCAGCTCCTGATAGGACATCCACTTATAATCACCTAGAATCAGCTGCAAGGAAGAAGGGCCTCCAATGAATCACATGAAATGGCTGCGAACCATTGTTCTAAGTATGTGGAACCTATGGAGATGGTAAAGTAAAACAAGTGCAAGTGTAGCTGCAACATGCTATGCGAGTGTGAATGGCTAATGTTACCTTTTTAAAGACTTTTCCATTAGGCTGGGTTTCATTCTCCTCACTCAGAATGGTTCTGGTTCCCAGGCTGTGTGATTTCCCAAAGCGCTGCACTGCATGATCAAAGAGTTTGTCCAGGGTGTCCTTTCCTGGGAAGTCCATCAAGGCAAGGGAGTCGAAGTGGTCCACAGAACGATAGGGTCCCTCTGCCTGGCCTTTGGTGGATCTGGCCCTGATTCGCTTGGCTAGGGATTTCTTACCCTGAGCTCCACTTAGGAAGTACCACGGTAGGAAACTCAGCACCGAGTACAGCCACACCAGCATGTGGACTGGGAGCAGGATGATGGTGCTCAGGTCCATTTTCAAAGTCATGTTTTTTTTTTGTTTTGTTTTTTAAATACTGACAGTGAGATGAACGCTCCAGACCAGGCCTTGTGATGAAAATCTTCAGTTTGTAGATCAAATTTCTGATGAAAGCTTACAGATTACGCGGCACCTAAAGGCTGAGACACATCAAGGGGACATGTTCCATTTAGGTGAATGAACTGGACAAAATGTACAGGTTATGTCCACAGTGTACACACAAAAAGCAGCTTTGTTATGGTCGTTTTTTTCCCTTTCAGAAACGGCATGACTCATGCTCCCAGTCACTTCATTTCAGTGTTTCTGTGACACTGTGGCCATTCATTCTTCTATGTGAGGGATGGTGGCAGGGCTGTGCCCTCCAGTGTGTGCCCACTTAAAACTGTGCTGAGCAAAGACCCAGCAGATTTAGAATTACGCCACCATTGAGTCAGCCTCACGGTTACACTAGGACAAATGATGCAGACCATTTTGAACCAAGGACAGCCTGATCTTAATAATCGGACATGGTGACCCAGCACAAGGGAGACCCGACATTGTGAACTTGTTCAGAGTACAAATTTTGAAGGTTGTTCAATTATTATACAGACATTACTGGCTCTCAGTCTCGATGTGAGGAAGCACTTTTGCTTAGATAGGTGTAGTCTTTTGAGGAAGTAAAACCCAAGCCAAAAAGTCAAAAAATATTTAAGTAAATCAACTAAGCTTGGTCCAAGTTATTATACAATTCCAGTAATAAAAACCTAATTCAAAACACAAACTGACAAAGAATATTCATATTTTTGCATACAACAATGGCAACACAACGTACTGTTTTCATATTAAAACACTTCCTCCAAATCAACACTGTATATAACAAAGTACACAAGGTTTTTGTCCTTCATCAGCTGCACTGTACGGCATCACTAGCCACTGCAATGACTGTGGTCATGACTTAAGTAGTCAGTCATCTTGATACTGAACTCTGTGTGTGTGTGTGTGTGTGTGTGAGCTCGTCCCCACGTCACATTTCTTAGCTTTTTATTCTAATTACAAACGTGTTCAAGTAAATAAACCTACATTTACAAACAAAATGAAACATGTAAAATAGAAAACTGAACACACTCCCATCTTGCAGTCACAACACAAATGCTATTACAATGAGCTACAGTACATGTATGATGCATACTTTCATCCATCACACTTCAGACAATTGAGAGAAACGCATCATACTCATATTAAGACACTAATGAATTTAGGCATTTCTTGTTGACGAATGATGAGTAAATTTGTGCCTTATTTTATTTACCCCGAGTCATGATAACCTGTGGATTCGCCTGCCATGATCACACTTGAAGTGACAGCCAATAATATCAAGCGTTTCAGCTCACCCCACACGATGGTCAGATCCTCAACCACTCCAGGTGCACGCATAGTTTATTATAGTTTGTTAAGACCTTGAACTGGAGCCAGTTATCGTCACACTACAGGTTACGGCATTTAGCGTTGTAATACAATCCCGACTAATTAAAGCTCTAGCTAAATTACTTACATAAAGTGCTAATATTGACCCTGTATCAAGGAAATATCTGCTGATACATTAAACATTTACATCAAATAGCTACATTTTAGATGCCGATTAATACGTTACGAAAATTTCTAAGATACATTAGGTAAATATAAAAAACGGCGCTAGCATTGTATTAATATCATTAGAGCGGAAGAAGCATTTTCCGGCATTGTTCCGCTTTACATCATAGCCGCGTGGTCGTAGCTGTAAGGTCACATAAGGACAGCATGCCGGTACCTGTGTTATTAGCTGATAAACTATAGACCATAATAACGTGAAAGAGACAGGATTCTAAGACCGCACATGACTGAAATCTTTCAGCATGGCGCTCTGTGGCGTCAGCAGCAAGTCGCCATCCACCTCAGCATCATATGGTGTCGAAAGATACTTTCCGTTTCCTCTCAGATGCGGAATTTAGTATTGAGGGATGCGCTCGATTTAACCAAATTATTTTATCTTAGCTCAGCACACAATCCAGATTTTTTGTTAAGATGTAACTGTATATAGTGAAAATACAACCGGAGAACATCCTTATTAGCTAGTTAGCTAGCTAATATTAACGATTAACGTTTTAACCCGACCGCCAAGATAAACGCAAAAAGTTGCCGATATTTTAAATAAACTGATATCTACTTCTTGTTACTTATCATTTGCCTAATCAGCTTATTCTATTAAGATGAAGATGGATATCCATCTTATATAAATGGCTAACTAAATGGCTTGAATTATCTTACCTTCGGTAACTAGAGCAACCGTGCCGGGTACCTTTAGCGTACTATAAAGAATGACCGAAAGTTACCTCCTGGCATCATAGAAAATCCGGAAAACTGCGTCATCTGACTCCATATTTTTCAACCAATGAGGGCCAGGCGCACAGTTGCGAGGCTTTTTAATTTCCCTTAATTTGAAGCTTTAAATACATGACAATGAATTTTAGACTTGCCAGACAATCCAAATATCAGCATTTACATTTTACTTACTTAAATCTTTATCCTTAATGCTGATAAACAAATTAAAGTCTTGGGAATATCTTATTCTCAAACATTTATTCTTTATCAATACCAGCACTATGCAATCCCGTGCCCACATTGTTAACACTACTTTCATTGTAGATATATCACCCATGTCTAGCAAATATAAAGAAAATGGACAAAAGTCTTTGTTTGTTTGTTTATTAACTGATATTTACATGTAAAAAAGACTTGCTGCACTGTGATCTGCTGCTTTTCTATTTTCTTTGTTTTATAAAGCAGGGATGTGTGGAGAACCCATGTGGTTTGATAATCTACTAGGGTCACTTTTTGCCTTCAACCATGATGATATGGTAGCCAAACTTCGTTTTCACTGGAGGATCTGTGTATACTGGCTTATCCATAGAGCTGACAGGCAGCGCAAATGCCGCATCTTGAAATGGTCCCACCATCGATCCTCGGGTCATCCAACCAAGGTCACCCTGTCGAAAATAAAATAAATATTATTTTAACTGTGCTTGTTTACAAAAGGTTTACAAAACTGACAGATTAGATATTTATCTGATCATTCTTTCTAATCAATGTTAAAATCACATATGCATATATTAAAAATGAGACATTACATATTAACACAGGTTTCAGTAAATAAACTCCAGCAACTTGTCTGAACACAAAACTATTCAAATCTAATAAACAACAAAAAAACTCCCTTTAGCATTGCAGCTTACATGGTAGTTTGGAATAATACCTACAATACAAAGCAATAACGGAATAAAAACCCTACAGAATAAGAAATGCTCAAAATGTCAAAAATAAAACAATTCTTCACATACTACATATTCATGCTTGTTAATAACTATATACCATATTATATAGGCAATTACATCCAGTTTTTCTGATTAGAAACTTGCACAACACAAATCATCCTTATAATTCTGCATTCAATAAAACAGGTGTAGAGGCCAAGACCAGTTGAGCATTTTCCCTAATTTAACACACCCAGGTTTACCCTTTATGAGGAAAAACACCACAATTCTGTCTATAAAACTATTCAAACATTTTAACACAGCTACAGGTTTAAAAGATGCCATATAAGGTCTTACTCCTTGTCTAGCTTTGTCTTCACTGTACTGGGACGCCACTTCACTAAAGCGCACTCCAGCCTTCAGCTTCTCCATAGCCTCCATGCACTTCCCATGCTTTTCACAAAGAATATGACGCACCTAGAAAGGGTGAAATCAAATTATATCACATTAATCAAAGTGTCACATTTCACCTAACTTTAAATGACATCATACAATTTAATACTGTGCAATTCAGACAAGATCCACGAAATGAGACGTTTTACTTGTGAGGTATCTTGCTAACTGTCAAAACTGTCAAAAATGATGTTCGGTCATTTTATATATAAAATGTATATATATATATACACACACACATTATATATATATATATATATATATATATATATATATATATATAAATTAAAATTAATTGAAATAAAAATAAAAGAGATATATACAGT